>VWZY01007755.1:433060-492914 GCA_013399075.1 Chloroceryle aenea | reverse complement strand
CGTGTGGGGTAAAGAATGATAATACTTAACAAGTACCCCTCCCAGGCAGAGTTACATGTGTGCCCTCTGTGAATCAGGTCCTCGAAATGCTGTGCATGGCTTAAAACAAGACTTTTTTTATGATTAATTGGGCATTTTTGCTTTGCAAATGATTTTGTTGTGGTTCTCCCACCCCCGAGTTCATCCGTTCTGAAATTTCCTTTTAAAACGATTTACAAATTTTGTCTCAAATTTAAATGAAGTAAGGTTGAGGATTTTTGTTGATGTTTTGTTGTTTGGTTGTTTTTTGTTTTGTTTTGTTTTTTCCTGGGGTTGATTTTTTTGTTTTCTTTTATTTTACAGTGGTGGTGTGGGTGGAAATAATCTTCTTTTTGTAATCAGAGTACGATACTCTACAAACTTGGAAAAAAACCAAATGGTGCAAATTATGGAAGAATAAACCCCAGCTTGTTACATGCTGAGACCTGCATTGTGAATACCTTAAGAAATTAACTGAGCTTCCTCTAAGTATGGGAAAGCTAATTCTGTTTTCAAACAAACTTGAATGTTTGTTTTCACAGTGCGGTTTGCTTTTGACCTGAAAGCCTAATTATCCTTACAGATTCAAAGTGAGGATTTCCAGTGCAGAGCTGCCTTAATTCAGGACGGGGGTTGTCAGCTCCTGTACTAATTTAACAATTGATGACCCATGCTCCCGTGTTGTTGTGTTCCAGTGAACGGTTGTTGGAAAGTGGGGTACTCTGAGGAATATTTAAGCCTTCTTTAAATAAAATAAACCCAAACAAAACATCAAAAATCCCAACCTGCAACTCTATTTCAGAATGGAATATATGATGAGCTGTGTAGAAAACATTTCTGTTTTACTAGCATTTAGCATAGCTAAATGCTGATGGTTACAGCAGAACTGTAAAAACACAAAGCTTACTGTACAAATACAATGAAACTAATGAAATTTTACCAAAGTAAATCTGCTGCCCATGTGTTCCCTGTGGAGTAAGAGGGACCTTTTTTATTTATTTTAAAGCTTGCCATAGATAAGTTCCAGAGTAATTCAGATAAAAGCTAAATTTAGAAGGAAAGCACATTGGGGAGTGAAAATTAATCTGGATGTGTGTTTATAGCTTGAAGACTAGCAAAGAAATTGACAACCTTCTTCAGTTCTCAGAACATCTCTGTGTGAACAAGCTTTACATCTCCTTTCACGCACTCCAGTCTTTGTCTATATTTAAAAAATGATCCCCATGATTTTTATATTTCAGTTTTTAAACTTCCACTAATTGGAAATAGTAAAAACATCAGGTAACTGGAAGACTTCTTAAACTCAAATCTGTGAGGGATTCGTTGCAAAATGAAAACAAAAGGGCATGCTCTTAAGGCTGTATGATGTGAAGGCTAAAATAGTTGATGGTTTTCAGTGGCATCCAGGTATCATTCTTGATGTTCCCACAATTGGAATTATTTTTGAGGAGCTCAGTGCAATTCTGGAGTACTCCCCATCTTCCTCTTCCATTCTGATACTTTGACAGGAAGAATGGGAGCTTGCCCAATAATTTCTCATTTCACTTTGTTGATACCCTTCCCTTCTTTCCTTTTTAACCCAAATGATGTGACAAAGTTAGGACACTCAATTTTAAACAACCTCAGTACCAGCAAAGGGAGATATGAGCCCAAAGGGGTGTGTCACGTGCAGTTGCTATGAAAGATCCAGCTTGGTTGGCCTGGAGTGTGCAGCGATCAGTAGAATGTTTATTCTGCTATTTCTTTCAGCCTTTAATCTGTTTGGTATTTGGGGAAAAAAATTGGACTAAACTCTTCAGAGGATGAGAGTTACAAGCAGTTTCATTTATCTTAATTATCTATAGGCATTTGTGAGGCATCTCTTTTTTACCTTTTGTCCCCCAGAAGAGGATCAAGATTGCTCTGTCTGCTTGTCCTGCCTCCCAAATCAGCACCCCTCTGTTTTGTTGTTTGGTTTGGGTTGGTTTTTTGGTGGTTTTTTGTGTGTGTGTCTCTTTTGGTTGGTTGTTTTTTTAACAGAATCTGCAGAGCCATTTTGACCATATTGATACTGGTTTTCCCCAGCCCTTGATCTCCTCCTGTGTGAAGTTTGGAGGGGAGCTTGGTTCCATTTGTGCACAGTGCTTAATAATCTATGGCATTTTTATAGCACTCCAATATGATCAGCTACAGTGGGAGATTAGAAAAAAACAGCCAGAAGAGTTAGACTCAGTCCCTTCAATTAAATGATTTGAAGGGATTTATCACCAACCATTTCCTAAGGAAGGAATAAATTACATGTTTACACGTAAGTTTCACATGCATATTCTCTTGCAGGAATGCTGTGGACTTCAGCAGTTTTCTTTATTATCCTACCCCCAAAAATACAAGTTACATTTCTTTTTCCATTAACCAAAAAGACACTCAAATATTTGATTTTAAGATTGGGCTTGAGAACTATTTTAAAAACATAACCTTGGCTTCCCTTTTCTCTCTCAACTGATGTTTTCTCAGGTGGGGGCATATATGCTCACTGTAAAACAATATTGTAGCACAATAAGGACATAATGTATGTAAGCATGGTATGTATATTTATAGACTGCCATATCTGATGGTGGCATTACAGATTGTAATAACCAAAGTGTAAAGCAAGTAGCCTAGTTTGTATTTTAACATTTTTTTTTCTGTCAGAGCTAATTACTTTTCAGAACATGGCAAAGTGATATGTATTTTAAGAATGTAATTTCTTTCTGCTTTCCAGACAGTGATAAGCCTATTGGATAAAAAAGTAAGATAAAAGCAGAAATCAAAATTGTGGCTTTTCTGTGTCAAGGCCCATTGAGAAGTTCAGAGCTGCTCAGTTCTCCATCAAGTAGCTCTGCATGCAGACTGAAAATTATTTTCAAATAATTTAATATGTGCAAGTTCAGGGCCTGAGAATTAGGAATCAACTATACGAAGCTGCTCACATTGTTGCAGTTGAGCACTTGTTGGATCTGCATGTTGCTAACACCTCAGACTACATCACTGTGCACCTTTTGTTCTGCGGGAAACCCGTCTCACTTGGTGCCAAAGGTAGATGGCTCATGCAGCAAAGAGAAGGTGACACAATGAAAACATAACATTCCTTTTTAATTTAGGGGATGAGCCTGGGTTGCAAGAGCAGTAAGTTCTGCTCTCTCATACTGTGCGTGTCCAAGGGGGGTGAACTGAAGGGAATGTTGCTTCTGACATACGCTACTTTTCTTTTAAATGCTTCACTTCTAAAGATGAATGTATGTTTATTCTGATTTTCCTGTGTGGTAAAAGATGCCTTAAAAGTTAGCCATTGAAACACTGAAGTTATTTTCAAGATAACAGTGAAAATATTTTGAAGTGGAACAAATGAAAGCCCAAGGTACGCTTTCTGTTGCGTTCTCTTGTCACAGTTTAGCCTCAGTGACTGTGTAACCTCTCCCTTCTGTTATCCATTAAGACTGCCAAGGAGAGCTGACGTTTAATTTTTGCAATAAAACTTGGCATGGCTTTGGTGGTGGTGGGCATCAGGGAAGTGAAGTACAGCTTCTTATCTGGAGCAAAGGATACGGGCTGTTTGTCTGTCGGACTGTATGCACTATAGTCCTACTTGAGAAAATATTTGCAATTTGCTATGCCCCTTTTGAAGACACTTTGCTGTTTTGGTTTCAGCTTTAAGAAAACAAACTGTTCACTTTGTGTAGTGTGTTTCAGAGAGATAGATAGTGTCTCTTACTACTTTCACACTGAGTAAAACTACAAGGAGCTGTTGCTTGTGAGGACAATTACAGCTGTGTTTTTAAATGAAGGGAAAAGCAGGATTTGACTTTTTAGACTGTATTTAGCCTTGGCATCCTGCTCAGGTTTCTGTACGAGATTCAAGTCTTATCTAAGCATCAGAATATAAATAAAATGATTTATTTTCTTCATCTTCTAGAAAAAACAAGGAAAGATAAACTGGGGGGACAGAAAGTCCTACTATGTGAGATTGTTTCCCATATGCCCAGAGAAAGGAGGAAAGTTGCGTACAAATGTTTAGCATGTGCAAGTTTCTTGGTGCATGATTGGCTCCTTGCTTCGGAGTGGAATTCAGTGAAATAGGACTCCTCTTTTAAAAACAAAGAGTAAGCACACAACAAAGGATAAGTGATCAAATGATTAGCCAGAGGCTAATAGGAATGCAAGGGAAGAGTGACAGATTGCATATTAGGAGGAAATCTGATACGGAAATTAATTTGAAGCTTTCTGCAGCTGAGGCTGCAACAGAACTTATTTTGAAATCTTTCTGAAGGACATAAATATGTGAAAACTCTGTCTTGCTCGTCTGTAAAGTATTGTATAATACAACAAAAAAGGCTCATGGGTAAATAAAGTTGAATTATAATTTAGAAGAGTTTTCCTTCCCCCTACCGCCCCCACTGAATTTTTTTTAAGTCTGTCTTTGCTTAGGGTGAAAAATGCCTCTGCCTGTAGCTTAGCATGAGGAATTGTCTTATTTTACTTACAAATTCTGGGGACTTAGAAATGTGCATCCTGCAAGGTTCTCCATGGCTGGATCTACATTCTGTTGTACACAAATCAGAGTAAAATTCGGACAGCAGATGAATACCACACCAGACACAATCAACAGCTACATGTCAGCAGGGGAATATACTTGAATGTTGGAAAACCCAGAGCTTTTAATTGCAAAGAAATGAATATTTCCTTATTTAGTGACCTACCAACTGGTTTTAATTTAACCTTGCGGTAGGTAGATGTCACTTTGTATTAATAGAATTCACTTTCTTTATAGAGACCACGTTACCTTTCTTCAGAATTTAACAGCAGCTGCTGTAGTACAGCAGTGTCTCAGTCCACACTTTTTCCAAGGCTTAGAACATTCTTGTATAAAAAAAACTCACAAATTTATTAAAAAAAAAAGTTATGGAATTTTGTTGGTTTATCTTTTTAAATTCATGTTTCAATTTAAAGCATTGATAAACACACCACAAAAAAGTTCTAAAGAATTACTAAATACAGAACAGTAAATTTTGAACACAGCAGATGTATTTTTGTCAAGCTTTAAAAGTAACTAAACTTTTCTCAGCACGTTACTAAAATGCCTTGCTGCCAAGGGATGGAAATGGGTGCCATGAAGGCTCTGATGTTCCTTGAAGATGTTTGTAAAGCTTGAATTTTTGGAGTAATTTTCTGCTGGATTTTGATTCATATAAATAGTAGCAAAGTAGCAAAAAAGTGCCAGGAACAGTATGTGAAGGTATCAGGTTAGTGTAAGTTGTAATTTAAACCCCCTTTGATTTATGCCTTTGATCATTTTATACAGTAAAGGAGAAAAGCAATACAATGAGTAGCTTTTGTGTTTGTGTGTATGTGTTTGTGCTTTCTTCTGAGTAGAATTAGAAACAATTTCAAGTCAATACTCATGTAGAATAACTGAAACTTTCCACATTCCCACTTCATGGATTGTTTTACACTGATTTTGTTGAGATCATCTTCTGGGTGGGTTTAGCATGAGAAGTGTAGATCTATCCTCTTCCCCCTGACGGCCAAACCTGGCAGTAGATAAAAAAACCCAAAACATTTTGAGTTCTGTTCTTGTCTTTCAATTTCTGTCATATGTTGGTTTAGTGCAACAGCAATTGAACAATAAACCTGAGTCTTTAAAAAAACCTACTGTACTGATAGAAACAAATCTTATTATTTACTCTTGTCATTAATGATGTCTTATGAAAGTAAAGAGGAAGGAGAAGTGCTGCAGCCATGTGGTCTGTCTCTAGCCTGGAGGTCTGTCCTCCCAGGTAAAAGGTCAGGCCTGTATTCTATATTGTTTTGCCTTTTACTCCTTTGAATTATGCTTTACTTGTTTCAAGACTCGCATCGTGACAGCCTCTTTGGAGGCATTAGCTAGCATCAG
Organism: Chloroceryle aenea; assembly: GCA_013399075.1. Taxonomy (NCBI): domain Eukaryota; kingdom Metazoa; phylum Chordata; class Aves; order Coraciiformes; family Cerylidae; genus Chloroceryle; species Chloroceryle aenea. Next base: position 486,988 of record VWZY01007755.1, on the reverse strand, counting down.
TCCAGTACTCAGGGATTTGCAGCTGTTTTGAAAGGAAGCATATGAGAAAAGAAATGCTGATTTTGGTGCCGTGGCGTCTGATGTTTAGCGGAGGTGTTCCAGTAGTAACCACTCTGGTCGAGCCGTGCTGATTGTTACAACTACAGATACTGGTATTGCTCTACTAAATCTCTTCTGCTTCTGTTTGCAGCTATGTCATCTTATCTTTTAATTGTTAAGTCTGAACTTCCTGGTGCTGTTGCGGGGTTCTTACGCGGAGACGAGAGTGGGTAAGGAAAAATGCTTCGTACCTTCTGTATTTGTCTTGAAGAAGAAAGTGGCTCAGCACTGCTGCTCTTCCCTCTGATCTCACATGCTAAAAAACTTGGTTATTTACAGGAGCTCTTGGAATATGAAATGTATTTGGCATGTGTGGGCCTTCTGCAGCACACACACAGAGCATGATTCTTTCCTCACAGCAATCTCCCATCAGACAACCTTAAAGTCAGTGGCAAAATTCCATCTACAGAAATCTCCTTCTGTAACAATTTAAAAGGGGAAGCAGGAGGGGACAGGAGGGAGAGGAGGAGACACATTTAAACTGCTGTCATGTTATCACTTCACATGTTTCAAAACCACAGTACTAAAACCAGCAGACATTAAAATTTCAATATTTTGTTGTCTTGCTCCAGTAATTGGACTTGTCTTCGGAAAAATGCCAGGTTTCCAGGCTTGGTTTATAATTCCTTAACTTGGCTCCCAGTAAAGAAATTATTCTTCACAACTGAGCTATAAAGCTGTATGTAAGGAGCATGTCCCTCAGATGTCTGTCAGGACTGCTGCAAGAAATCTGTGCCTGTGCTAAGACAAACATTGCAGCTTCAGCCTGAAATACCTTGTTCCAGTTGTTCCAGTGCTGCTGTCATTCATAACAATGGATCTTGGCCTGTGCTACCACTGTTTTTCCAAACTGCTATTTTCAGATGTTCTGAGCTCAAAACTTTCTCTGGATTGAAATGTGGTGAAATTGTCTGGAGGCTGTAGGATGCCTGTATGATTCCTGAATGTTGTGGGTGAATTTTAAGTTCTTAAGATACTTAATTTCATTTTATATTTTCTCATGTATAACCTCTCCATTTTATAATGAATATTTTGAGAAATGAAGTGTGGGGGTAATTTTGCTTTCTGCCTTACAGGCATTTGCAATATTATGTTTTTCTTTAGTAAGGGACTGATTGTTTTATGTGTGCATGTAATTTTTAGCCTGATAATGTATCTCTTCCAGGTGTGGTAGTCGTCAGCTTTTCATTTGGGTGCTACCACCTTCTCTTGCAAGATTATACTTTTAACTCTGCTCTTCCTAGTCAGTGGCACTGAACCTGCTACTGTGTCTGCCACATGGGCATTCCAGTCTGTCCCCAAATTTAGCATATAACATCACTTGCTGCTGGTTTTAATTTTATGTCCAGTCTGCTGATGCAAAGTGACTTTTCCCACCAGAGATACACTTCTAAACAAACAGCTTGTGAAGGCTCACAAGAGGCAGAATCTGGAGGCCCTGCATGCATGGATACTGCTCAAAGGATTGTTCTGTCTAAAAAAGGCAGTATAAACAACTTTATTAAGGTGCCTAGTTGATAACACCCCATCAGCTTTGTTTATCAATGTCCTAGCACAGATCTTCCCATGCCAACAGTGGCGAGCACACAGTTACAGTGCTTGAACTGGTGATTACAAAGCATCTGAGCCACTGTGATTCCCAGTCACTGTTGGCACTGCTACCACCCGTGCTTCTTCCTTAGCTGAAATCACAGTTTGAAATGATAATGAAGTTCAAATCTGTGCTTAGAAAGAGCTGGAATTGTCCATAGGTATAGTAACCACAGCTCCAGTGGGAGCTGATTGTCATCCTGGATCTGATCCTGTTTCTGCCTCTGTTACTGAGAGTTCTTCCATCAATAAATATTTGACCCTTTATTTGGACTCTTTTATTCTTTGCCCAAGCAAATTATTTCAAATGCAGTGGTCAGTCAGCACTCCAGGTGCTCTGGACCTCTGCATGCCCAGGTCTAGTTCATATATTTACCATACTAATTACCATGGAGATCATAATCTTTTGCTGCTGTGCAGATGTTAAGAGTAGTTTTTTATTAACACAGTTCTTAAATTGTAGGAAATTGTTCAACAGTAACATGTAATCAAATATCAAGCCTAAGTAGCACCTTATTTATGCAAAGGGCATAAATATTGTCTAGTTTAATTAAACTTCTTCAACTGGAGCACTTGTTTCCAGATGTGGTTGCACAACTGCTCTAAGTCATTACAGCATCCGATACGCTTTCATTTGGGTTCAGAATTTGTCTTTAACTGTACTTAGAAGAATCAAAAGCACCAGTTAAACCACCCACAAAAAAACTTCCTATGTCTAAACCCTCCTGAGCCATACATTTGGGAAAGCTGTTTAAAGAACGTTTTCCACATGGAATTATTTTTATAGATAAAGGTTAGCAGGTGTGCGTGCGTTTGAAGGGCTCGGAGCCAGTGTGCAATACATCCTCATCCCCTCACTGAGAAGCCAACCCATACACTATGAACACGTGTTAATTGGGAGTTGAGATGTTTCTCTCTGTCTGCATCACAAGAATTCCACATCGTTTTGATGACATGAACATAGCTTCAAATGAGGATTGCGTTAAAAAGTTGTAATTTGTGAGCCCTCTGTTAACATTTAATGACCCTGTCAGGAGGATATGATTGATGCAATTAAGTTGTCTTGCTTGTGTGTTATTTAATTGATACAGACTGAGACTAAGATCCTAATTTGGAACATATGAATCTCTTGTCCTGTTGCATTCAGGACTGAAATTAAAGCAATTTATAAATGTCTGCTTTTAATTAAAATATGGGGGAGGGAGGAAGAACATCTGCATGCCAAAGCATTTGCAATCGAGTCAAGGATCTATATTCCATATTTCATATTTGGAACGCTTTTATCACACAGAAGTAAACTTGCAGATCAAGCTGATTTTTAAAGGCAATACCAAAACATTTATTCTGCCTTTGGGAAAGAAATGTATTTCTACAATTGTATTTTGAGGAAAAAATGGACACAGTTTTTTGATAACCTGTAAATGGTCCACTATTCAGTTTTTTTGAGATCTTTTTAAATAAAAGAATTGGTATTTCAGAATTAAGCAGTTTACAAAATTACTCTCTTTCCTTCCCCTCACCTCACTGCAGTTTTCATCTCTCTTTGCCCCCTCCCCCTTAAATGTGGGGTTTTTTTATTATTTTATTTGCCATAAAGTAATGAAAATAACTTTTTTTTTTTTCCCCCTCTGTCCTCCTGAGCTTTTGAAGTGTGATGGCAACTGTGGATTTGCTGCATGAATCAGGTGACTGAAAGCAAAAGTTCCACATGTCCCTACAGTGCAGCAGTCATTATACTTTTGCCTGCTGCTGCCAGTGTTCCTCCTAATGTGAGCATCCAACATACTAGAAAGAAAGAAAAAGTTTTAAAAATATATGAACACGAAATACTAATGTGAAAAATAATAGAGCAGGGAGCTGATCTTGGCCAAGTTGCTTTGTCACTGTAGCAGACCTAGGCTAGGAACTTTTTTGAACAATAATCTATCTTTCAGTAATTTTTAATATAGACATTGTCACTTAAGAGTTACTTTGCTTTTGATAAGGTGAAGATACCCTCAACCTTGACATTGTTCTGTTTGTACCTTCTCAGACAAGTGACACAAGTGGCTGTCCATGGTGTGACAGTAGTGAATACACATGTATGGTCATTTTCCTTTAACACAGGTGTTATGCTACTTTCCTTAAGATAACTTGAGGTGCTGCCTGTTTATTAGGTGCTAACCATATCCTGGGCTAAATAAACTTGAAGGTCAAAGGCCAAGGTGTTTATAGGTAGTAAAGTCGGAGGGTGATGTGCAAGATGTTTATCAGTACAGGATGTGGTTATTGCCAAGTTAGGGAGAGCCACTCTCAGGATGTTTCTGTTTCTTAACAGCTTATCCATCTGTACTTTCCTCAGGTTTTGATACTTTGGATAGATTTTAAATTTGNCACTCTCAGGATGTTTCTGTTTCTTAACAGCTTATCCATCTGTACTTTCCTCAGGTTTTGATACTTTGGATAGATTTTAAATTTGTTAAGGCTTCACATGCCTCTACAATGCTTTTAAAAAATATGTATAGTTTTATGGCTGAATATTATAGCAGGTAATTTCCATCCCCTCTGCCCTTCAGGAGGTGTGTGGATGTATGTAAGGAATGAGTGATCACTTTGTGGAAAGTTAAAGATAAGAAAGTCCTCTTTATTGCTGTTCTTTTATATCAACTCTGGATGGCAAACATAATTTCAGGTTAATTGGAAATTGATTTGCTTGTTGTTTTCTTCTCTTATCTGAATGCTCTGATAATAGGTGTAATGAAACTTGAGCAGATGAGAAAGTTGGTATTTTTAGAAAGCATAACTGAATTTCCAAAGAAAGAGGTTGGGTAGGTTAGCCTCTTGGAACCTCACACCTCTTGGAAATGGTAAGGAGCTAAGGTTGTGTAGGAGTAATAAACAGGAAGTTTATCAGTGAGTGGGAATTCATATTGCTGTTTCTCCCAGTTGTGTAAATATGCAACTCGGTGTAATCCAGTTTGAGATAGGTGTAGTGTATGACATAGGCACTTCCTTAGGAAATGTGTAGAGTTTGAATGCCCTCTAATCATTGCTCTGAATAAAAGCAGTAATTTGCATATTGTGCTTCTGAGAAATAACCTACACACACTGCACCCCTGATCCAGGCAGACACTGACCTGTGGAACATTGTCTGAGATGCTGGTTTGCTCCTTGTTATTTGGGAGCTCTGTTTTCTGTCACGATACAGAAACTAGGAATACAAAGGCATGTAAATAGCACATGAGACTGGAAATGATTTCTTTTTGTTGTCCCAGCAGTTAATTTCACTAAGATCACAGTCTTAAAGTAGAATGTATTTTTTAGGACTCTTGAGCTTTGTATCAATCTTAAATACATTTTCCAACAGGTCTTGGTACCTTGATGGGAGACTGCTGCTACTGATTACTGCAGTCTGCATTGTTTTTCCTCTTGCACTTCTTCCTAAAATTGGTGAGTAATTAAAGGAGAGAAGCGAATATTGTTCTACTTTAGTAGCAATTACAGTTGAAGACTTTAAAACCTTAATGGGTTATTTATTTATTTTAACTGGCAGGGGGTTGGTGATGGTGGGTATTACTTAAGCTGTTATAGTGTGTTCTGCCTTCCAGCCCTGCCTAGTTAACCTATTACTTGGGTTGCAGTAGTATTTTGTCTGCAATACTAAAATAAAATCTTTACAGCAGAACATTAAAGAGCTGCATTTACTTACAGCATGCCATTAGTGGTAAGCCAGTTCTAATTCTGCCCTACAAAACTACATAAATGATCTGTGACAGGCAGTTGGAATGTTGTTATTCTGAGTCCTAAGCCCCAGATACCAAGCACTGTAATAGAAAACATGCCTAAAATGTAAAGCTTTAGCTGTACATTAGGATCACTTTCCTTATAAATTCTCTTTTATTTTTACTGTTATTTTACAGGCTTTCTTGGCTACACAAGTAGTTTATCATTTTTCTTTATGGTGTACTTTGCTCTTGTGGTAAGTTAAAAATCTGTGCACAGCTTATCTATTTTTATTTTTATTTTCTTGTTGTTTGAATGTTTTCATAAGCTTGTTTTGAAATGAATTGTCTTCCCCTTCCCCCTTTAATTTTTTATGTGAAATTTAGTTTTCCTTAAGTTCAGTATGTGCTTGCTTGAACAGAATACATTAGCATGAAGATGTGTCTGAACTTTCAGGCATGTGAAAAGATTTAAAATCATTATATTTTGGACTGGTAAATGTAACAATATTGTTGTTGTGCTGACGGTGCAGTGAAGGGGGCTGGCACTTACTCTTCTCTTTCCCTTCTAGCAGTGGAATGGAATTCTGTTTTCTTAGCTTCTAACTATTACTTACAGCAACTGGTGCAGAAGAAAATTCAATATACTCGAAATAAATTAAATTTACATGTATAATGGAGTGACAGAGTTCAAAAAAAGGCAAAGAAAACTGGAACTTCATTAAGGCAGTTTACAAGATTCATTAATACGTCAATGACCTTATTCTTCTTTCCCGCTGAAAGGAAAAGTTCTTTTCTCTGGGCCATATGGGGTTTTTTGACCCTGTTGTTCACCCTCTTAAGGCCCCTGTGAGGTAGATGTTTCCAAATATCCGAAGTGAGATCTGCTAGGCAGATCTAAGAAGGAAAACATGCCTTTAAATTGCACTATTTTTCTTTTCATGGGGAAAAAGTACATTCATGCACATGTGTAATACGTCGTACAAGCAAGCAACTCACACTCTGTCATCTAAGTATAGAAACTAGAATCTTATTTGGGAGCCTGGAAAAAGGTTCCCCCTCTCCCCTGTCATTCTGGCTTGCAGTGACTTGCATTTAATACCTGTTTTACAAAGGGATAAACAGAGTTGAAGGCAAGTTGAAAAAACATGCCATCCAGGAGACCAAGGCAATCCATTAGGACCCAAACCGTGTGATAAAACCTAACTTCAAAGCTGTCAAAACATCTCCCTAGGGTATCCCTGGAGAATTGCAGTGTTTGTAGGACCTTGGGAAGTATTCTTCCTAAGTTGAGCATCGAGGAGCAGCTACAGCCTCTCCAGAACTAATGGATATTCATTTGTAATATTTATAAATTACCTTAACTTTTGACCTCTCCTAAACTTTATCTTAAAAAAGAAAAAAAAACTAAGCCACTAACTGTAATCCTGAAATAGGCCTTTGGCTGAAGGCAGTTGCAAGAGTTTTAAACAAGATCAGTTCCCGGATATCAGTAGGAATGTGTCTGTGTCTCTGCAGAGAGCTGTTGTCATGGGTGGATGCATTTGAAAACAGTTTTGGGCTCCCAAAAGGCAAGTGTGTAAGCAACACTTACGTGCAGATGTGTCAAGCTGGGATGATTTAAACTAGGGTTTAGTTTTGGTTCTATCAAAAAAGCAGGTAGAAAGTGCTAGTGAAGGACTACACAGACTGCTGGATTTCTTCTGCAATGGTTACATTTGTGTGCTTGATCTTTGCTGTTTAATGACAAAGAAGCAGCCAAAGTAAATCCAGTTGAGATCAAGATTCTTCAAAGCTGTTACAGATAGTCAAAGAAAAATAATACTCACAGAATACTCTCTTTGACTTCTTTAGGCACTGAAAGTCGAGGGCATTATCTGTGGTTTAGTTTTCATATCTAATTGCTTTGAAGTGGGTGATAGGTGCTGTTGAAATGGTGTTTTAGTTTGCACAATGTTAATTTCTGTATGGCAGATAGGTTTTAATTTGTTCCAGAAGAAAACTGTGTTAGTCATATGGAAGTAATAGAATTATATTTTGCATATACAATAATTCTGTGCATTTTCAAGTGCATACCATCTGTTCAGCTTTTTGCTAGCAAGCCTGCAGAAAAGCTAGGTACAACAGACAGCATATGTCTTGGTCAGCATGGTCTGGAGAGGGCACTGAGCAAAAGGTCTAGAGAAGACTCTTTGTTCTCTGTGCTCTGCTGTGGGGCTTTGACAGGTCACGTGTCTCCTCTCTGTGCTCCAGTATCTTTTCCTTTAGAGTTAATATACTCGTGGCAGTCCTCACTTGGAAAACAGTGAAAACACTGACATGAGCTGATTCTTGGAGAAGACCAAATCTATGTAACTATTAATTAAAGCCAGATTCTGTGAGGTCCTTAACACTTTTTTTTCTGCTTGTTCCCTGATATGAATAATAAGTGAAAAAGAAATTAAATGTGATAATTTTATTTTTTTTAATTGCCTTCTCTCTTGCTGTACTGAATATTGGTGAAGAGTAAAGACAGATTTAAAGACAGATTTTTCTTGTTTGTTTGTAGAGACAAACATTGGTAGCTTGTGTTAATGATTCCTGATGGTATTTTTCCAAATCTCTTGTTTATGTTCTCAAAACAAAATGTGATGCAGATTGGGAACCTGCCATATGTAATGAATGGTGTTCTGCACAGAGAGCCCCTCTGCTGAGTGCTGTCAGTACTGCTGGAATAAAGGGATTTCTGTTTTCCCTCCACAGGATACGGAAAAGCAACATCACCGAGACTATTAGAACATTTCAAGCCTCTAACTTTATTTTTAAGCAATGTTTTTGGTGTGGATTTAAAGTACCCTGTTTCCACTAGAATCTCTCTTTAGGTTTTAGGGTCTTTTCACTTAAAGCCAAATGTTTGTTATACTCAAAAGACAATGTTTATATAAAATAGTTGTAAAGTTCCTGAGGAGAATGGTGCTGCCTGCACGACTGTTCAGCTCTTAGGGCTGTGCCTCCAACTTACAAATCTCTTCTCATGGAGGGGCACCTCATTAGACTACAGTTGGAAATCCAAAAAGATTAGAATAATTAAGCAGGTAGGGAAATACAATTACAGATTTTAAATGCACCTAGTGCATTTTATTGTGTCTCTTCTTATTTCCATTTCAGTCTGTCCTTAATCTGTACTAATTTCATCGTAGGAAAATGTTCTTCAGCTTTTCAGGTTTGGCGTGCCTTGTCCTCTCTCCGCAGTGTTTATATATATCTTTGCTCTTGAGCTGGCAGGAAACCCTGCCCCAGCACTGCCAGGCACACTTGGCTTTCCCCAAAGCTTGCCCTTTAACTTCATGCCCCTTTGCATTGCTCAGGAAATGTGATAATTTTACAGCCAGAGTTCCAGCCTCAGCCAGAGATCCCACAAAGCCGCCTGCACTGGGGCCTTCAAAGCCTCTCCTTCACTTCCCCTGTCAGGGTGCTTTTGTAGACACAGAGAAGTCCTTGAAAATATTTTGACTTCTTTCTCAGCCCCATAAATGCCCTCAGCTAGACAAGAGGCTTGGGCTTCCTCTGGAGATGGCACAGCCCTATGTCCAGGAGCATGGTTCTACAGCAGGAGCAGTCTGCGTCTCGTCTCATAGCTTCTCGCTGCGTAGCACCCAACACAGGCATGAAGCAGGGGTGACCAGGTGGTTCTTCCCTTTTTCTCTCTTGCTTGGTCTTCAGTCGAGCTTCTCAATGTACTGTCAGCATGCTCCTGTCCCTTCTTACACCCTTCCTCAGATGAGGTTGCAGCTCACATTGCAGAGAGGGAGGCAGTTTAGTCAATCAATAAGCAGGTAAGAACAGATCTCCTGCTGTCTTCCTACATGTATACACCAGTGTCAGAAACATGGTTGGAGGATTTCCACTGATAATCCTTTTGCATGAAGTTTGCAGACTGCTGTTGGGCAAGGTACTACCTCCTTCCATACCTGGAGTTGTTTTGAGCTGCTGTTAGATGTGCAACTTCAGATGTGTGTTACTGCCGCAGTGGACTCGGCGTGCGTGTACCCACAGTTTCCTTTCCCCACGTTTTATCTGGAGGTAGCATTTGTTTGCAGCCAGAGGCACTGGTGACAAGAGGCAGCATCTAATCCTTATCCTCTGGGAAACGCCACTTGGCTGCAAGCAAAAAGTAGTTCTCTTAGCCAGGAGAAGCTCTCTCTTCATGTTATTCTTCTTGTGAATCTGAGTCTTTAATTAAGTTTTTAATTATTTGCTCTAGGCTTCAAAAGAATTATAACCTCTGAAGCCAAGCAACTACAATAGGAAATTAATTAGGGTGAGGAGAGCGATGCAACTATCATTTTAAACTAGGCTCCTGAAAAAGGAGGTAACAATTCTTGCTTTAATTTCCCTTTGATTTTCAGCTCTGTTACTTGGCAGTCCCTAAACCAGCAGGGTGTAGCTAAAGCCCCAGTGACATTCTGGGACAATAATTGCATTTATTGTTTTTCCTTTGCTTTCTAGTCCAAACCATATGTTTCTGCCTTTTAAGATTAGCCCTAGGCTCTGCTCTATCTCTGTTAAGAGCTCGTCTGCTTGGGGAAGGAGCCTGGGAGAGCGAACACAGCAGCTATTCTGTAGGGGAGGCAGTTAGCGTGGAGCACAGAGAGAGTGACTGCGGAGTGCTGGTTGTATTTCAGTTAATGTCAGAGCTCATTTCAGCAGCCTGCTCCAGACAGGCCTGCCATAAGGCTGCCAGCTGTGCAGTGGGAGCAGCTGGATGGAATGGCACCGACAAGTTGTTTTTTTGTCAAGTCTCCTTGTGGCCAAGCTATCTACCAGTCAAGCCAGTTAATTTACTACGGGTGTAGTGCCCTGCTTTGTGTACCAGCAGTCTGCTGTGTTGGCCACGTGTATCTAAATTTGAACTGATTTTTAGGGTATCTTTCATACATAAAATATTCTGTCTTTGCAGATCATGATAAAAAAATGGTCGATCCCTTGTCCTCTACCTCTAAGTAGTTCCATAGAGACTTTGCAGGTAAAGTACATGCTGTTTGGAAATTCTTCAATTTTATTTGTAACTGTAATTGTTTTTTTTGTTGGGGTTGTTTTTGGGGTTTTTTTACATTAACACTTTCAGTACCACTTGTAATTCCTTCTTTTCTAAAATATCAGAGAAACTAAAAGTTTCATGTCTGTGGTTTGGGCTTATTCTTTCATGCCATTTTTTTTTTTGCATGTATGTCTTGCAGGTTTCAAATTCTACTGAGGGTTGCAAAGCAAAGCTCTTTCGTCTTTCCAAAGAGGTAATCTCTATTAACAATACTCAAACTTGAAGGGGTTGGTTTTTAAAGAACTGGTGTTTCAACTATTCTAGGATAAGCTATTCTTCTGTAAAATTAGTTGTGTATAGGCTGCTGCAATATTTCCTTTTCCTCCTGCCAAGTGTTATCCAGCCCCACTCTTTCTTCTTTACATGAATTCTGGCCATCAAGTTAGAGTTCATGAAAACATTTTGCAGATATGACCAAAGTATAACAGATGCAGCAGTGGTCAGCCTCGTGGTGCCGTCGGATCAAACCAACTTCATATGCCCTCAGCTGGAAGTCAGTGCTGCTTGGCTCTGGGCACACTTGTAGATGCTGGCAAGGGAGGCTTCCTAAAATTGCCTGGGCCTAACCTCATTTTTTCTTACCTGAAGCCAATTCTTCAGGCCTAATGCAATCTCATGCATTTCATTGGATGCCAGCTCTGGTATTTATTAATAAATGTGGCATTTAAATCATGTCACCACCCATCAAGGCTTGTGGGAGAAGTAGTGTCATGTAGAATTTGAGTGTCTGTGTGGTGAAGAGGAAGAGAAAAAGGAATAATAAATTTGGGATAGGCCTGTAGCATAGTGCAGTTTAGGAGGGACACAGTTGGTTGCATTTGTCTGAAAAAACAAAATCCACCTCCACCCTTCCAAGAAGAAGTGGGGGGGGTGGGGGGCAGGAATCAGAAAGAAAAGCTTGAGCAATGCAGATATGAGACAAATGTTATCTGTAGATCAAAGAAGAAATTTTGCTTTGACCAGAAATGTCTACCATGAGATTCTGGCCTTTTGCATGTCCCTTTGTGCTTTAAAGAATCTTGGGACTCTTTTCTACTCCTTTTTTAATTATAACTTTATGAATAGAAAGTGGCATATTTTTACCAGTATGGACCTGATTATGTCAGCACAAAAGTGTTTGTTATAGTTCAGCTTATTCCACTTGGCAATTGAATTAAGCTGTACTAGATGATTCATCTCCTCTATTACAAGTTTGTGGAATAATATCCCACTAATTTTGTGGCTGCAACTTTAATTATATAACTATCTTAAACTTTAGATGCCGAAGCATGCTATATTTTCTGGATGTTCTATCCAAATTTTTGTGAAGGAGTAACAAGAAAATAGTGAAGTCAGGATGTGAAGGAGTTGGCAATTGGACCAGTAGCTGTGCATATTAAGGCAGCATAAACTTTCATGAAAAGTTTCATGAAAGATACACTAACTTGGGGGGCAAATCCTGCTCTTTTTACAGAAGTGCTAGGCCTCAATAGAGAAAAAGATTCTTTCAGCTGGCTTATAGACAGCATGACCTCTCCTGATGATGAAATAGTAAGCTATGGCCACCACTTGAAGAGACACGGGTTGAGAAGGCCCATTTTTTAAATTATTTTTTTGTGAACGATTAGCTATTCCATGTTGAGGAGTTTTATCTCAAAGCATTATTGTGGAAAGCTTTCCACTGACTTCCAACACTCAAACTGAGTTCTGAATTCATCCAGATATTTTTTCCAGCCATCTATAATAACAACCAACCTACAACATGTTTTCCTACTATTCTAGAGTGCTTACGCGATACCAACTATGGCCTTCTCTTTTCTCTGCCATACCTCAGTCTTACCCATCTATTGTGAGCTCCGAAGGTAATGTATGAAATCATGTGCAGTAGTAAAATATAAAGATAGAACAAGAGGGAGTGGCCTCAAGCTGCACCCGGGGAGGTTTAAACTGGACATTAGGGAAAATTTTTTCACTGCAAGGGTTGTCAGGCACTGGAACAGGCTGCCTGGGGAGGTGGCTGAGTCACCATCCCTGGGTGTGTTGAAAAGCCATCTAGATGTGGTGCCTGGGGATACGGCTCAGTGGTGGACTTGGTAGAGTAGGGTTAATGGTTGGACTCGATGACCTTAAAGGTCTTTTCCAACCATGATGATTCTGTGATTCCATGAGAGTATTTCCGGAATATTTCCCCTAAATTAATTTTGAATATTTTTTATTTTCAAGTCTGTGTCATCAAACTATGCAAACTAAGTAGCTTTCATGTTTCTGGGAAATGTACAGTTTCAGTCTGTAGTGGCTTTTCCTCTCTTACAGGAGAGAAAAGTAGCAAATATGGTTCCATCAGCAGTGTCAGTACAATGTCCTGGCCTGGCCAATCTGGAGAAAAAAGGTCATTTGCTAAGGTACTTACTAGATAACTTTTATTGCTGTAACTGAATCTGTATTTGGCCACATCTGATTCAGTGTTTATTTTTGATCCAGATTCTGTTCCTGGCTCTGAATACATATCATCCTGTATATATCAAAATTCTGATTTAAAAGATACTTTGGTATGTCTCAATTCCCTATAAGATGGGTTAATTGTCTGCATGAATAGTGCCCTTTAATTCCCAGACTGAAAATACCTTAAAGAACCCTAAATATTACTGACAGCACAGACCTCAGCAAATACTCTGTGGCCATAAATTAAGATGATGCTTTCTTATGAAGGGCAAGCTGCTCTGTAGATTACACCGTGTCTAATAGTCCACAGTAGATTAAGCAACACTCATTTTCTACTTTTTTTTTGTGTGTGTGTGTTTTAGTCCATCCAAAAGTAGAATGCAGAACGTAACTGTCACAGGAATTGGTCTGAGCTTCCTAATTTACTTTATGTCTGCTCTCTTTGGATACCTGACATTTTATGGTGAGTAATTCTTTAAGTATTCTTTAGAATGAAGGCAGATAATAAATGATAACTGTATTTTGTTTTGAGTACTTCAGGCTTGTTTGGGTATTGTTATGCTTGAATCATCAGAACACTTCTTCCTGTGAGGATTTAAGAGTATGCCTAATGCAAAGTGTTACAGTCTTGCTGACTTCTCAACGTGGGATGTAGCTAAACTTTGAAAGGTTTATGCCCTAAAGTGCAATACAGACAAGATACTGGTTCCTGAACTGCAGTGGAAGGTCTGTCGATGCTCTCTGCTGCTGTGTAATTAGACTACTGATTACCACTAGATGCTGGACTGCATCATATTTTCACTTAAAACTTGGAAATGGATTTATCATGGTCTGCAAGAAATTGAGATCTGATAATAGTCTGATTGTCCAACAAGTCTGAAAGGTCCCTTCTGAGGCTGTATCTTCTAGCAACATTTATCACTTATTAACCCCATGATATTGCAGCACAGTTGTAGTCTCCAAGTGAGTGGCACTGAGGATTTATGGGGGGAATTTGACCCGCAGCAGTCTAGCCCACATGTTAAGTAGGTGTGAAGTTGTGCAGCATTTTTTTTTTTCCATCTGATACAAATACAAAGCATTTAGGGCTTTTTTGGCTTTTTTGTTTTTATCTACTGACTGGAACTAACTTTAGCTATTTCACTAGAAATCTGCTGGAAGAGGAAAAAAATTCCCATAAATCATTCAAATTAGACAAGTGACAGAAAGGGACCCCAAGTGACTTCTTTGTGATACCTTTAAGTGTAATGCCGAGACAAACTGGAGGACTCTAGGAAAAAAAAATTACAAGGAACATGAGAAAACTAGAAGGTCTAAATCAAAGAAAGTGCCCATCGAGTTTTGTGTCTTGACTTGAGTGGAGGGCAATGGCAAAAAAAAATAGGGAAGGATTAAAAGATTTAAAAGGAAAAGCTTTGAGTTGTGCTCAACTCAGCATGTGCACATGCTCTTCAGGGATTTGTGTTGCCTGCAGTTCCTGAGCCAGAGACAGTATCTGTCTGGAACACGAACTGAACCAAGAAATGCACATTTCTTAGAGATGTTGTCAACATAGTGCTTGATGAAGTAAATATACTTTTTTATTTAGAAACACACAAGTGGGTGGGGTATGACACTTGCCCTACCACATTCTGCAATCTTTTATTTTCATTTGCTGTAGAGTTTACGTGGCAATGTGCTTCAGTGCTAGTTTAATAGCTCTGCATTTGGACTTTGGAATCCTTTTGGGTATAGGTTTTTTAGCTGACTTTAAATATTGAGGACTTTGGTATTCTTGCATTTCTCAAGTACACAGAAAGCTTTCAGGATCCTTATCTACATAGTGGCCTTTTTCTAAAGTTGTATCAGAACCTTGGCAGAAGTAGATGAGTGTCTGTTTCATACAGTTAATTTCAGCACCCTGTCAAATAAAATCACATTGTGCTGCCTTTTCTGAGAAATGCCATTTGGCTCTGTGTATGCTGCTGTAAATTTGTGTGTGTTGCTCACGTGGCACACACTGTCAGACTGAATGACCTCTGGGTGGTGGTCTGTCTTCTGGAGTAGTTTTGTACAAATGCCATCAGATGGACACATCACAGTCATCTGTCAGGATTCTTCCAGTGTCTTCTGAAAACTCAGCCGCCTTCTGAGAAGATCACATGCTAACCTGTGTGGATTGGAATGAATAATAAGTCTTAGAAGGGACAGTAAGGCAGTAAGACAACAGCATTCTGATTTGGATTTCCTCTCCTTTCAGAGTGTTTCAGGTTTCTTAATTGTAGGGTTTTGATAGTGTCTGACAAGGCACCACAAATATTGGTTCTAAACAGCTAATAATTCCAGATTCCTGGGGAATTTTGCACCTTTTTTTCCCCAAATATAAGTGTATGTCTGACCATAACTGTCTGAAAATGTTCCCTTGACACTCAGAATCCTTTGAAAATTTATATGGGGAGTCTTGAAACCCCTAATAGCGTTTAGGCCACTATTAGTGTTTCCTGACTGTCTTCCTGTGGTTTGTAGGAAAATATAATTTTGAGTGCCACTCAGAGCGTCTGAGAGATTCAGCAGGCAGTGTGGGATAACCATCTGTCTCCAGATGAAATAAAAAAATAATTATAATTAAAAAATTTAAAAAAAACAAAACAACCACAAACCAAAAAAAAGTAGTAGTCCTAAAAACCATCCCAGTTCCTGTTACCTTCACTGTCAGGATTTCTGTGGGACAGGACCCTGTCTTGACTTAGTATTTTAGTCTGTTTCACTGGGAACATTTCTGGTTTTCTGCAAGTCTTATTTCTTTGAGTAACTGAAATTCAAGAGCATAAAATGCTGGAACCAACAGTGGATGTCTGGTTTTGGGATGGTTTGGTTGTTGTTTTATTTTTCCCTTGCAGGCAGCCTCTCCTTTTTTCAATTTTTGGTTGTCTTGTTTAATTAACTTATTTCTTTAAATAGAGAGAATCTGTTCCCTGTTCAGAAAACACCAGTCTGAGAAAATGTAAACCATTTTATTTTAAATTGAAAACAAAAAAATAAGTGTTCCCTGTTTGAAATGAGACATGCTTCATCTCTCTGTGGTTCAGATGGTTCATTCTCTTTTCTGTGAATTTGAAACTTCTTGTGATGACTGGACTTGGGAAATTTTGGTCCCTTCTGAAGTCCAAAAATGCATAGAGTTAAGGTATGCTGGAAAAAAAAAAGACAGGGTAGCAGGCCACTTTCAGGGCTCTGACCTTGGCTTTTTATCTTAGTGAAAAGATTCACATTAAAAGGGTAAAAGTCAAAGGTGAAGGATTCATCCCTGATTCCTCTCTTTTTGGCATAGTTCTGCCTTCAATAGCAATGCTTGCGATGGTGTATCCGTAGTGTATGCTGCTGTAGTCATTCCAGAATAGAGCTGGTTTTGCAAAGCTAAATCTGCACGTGGTGGAGAGCACCTGAGATTCCTGCTGCTGAGGAAGCCAGAGCTGTCATTTGGAAGTGCTTGGCCGGGCTGGGTGCAGTGCCAGTGCAGTCCTGTTACTGTCTGAATGCTGAGAGAATCCACACTGCCAGCCTTCAGGTGCCCTTGTGTGGCACTTGGCATAGGGAAAAACCAGTCTCAATTCTTAATGGTTTGTTGCTGGTTGTTTTTCAAGTAAGAAACATCTCTTGGGAGTATAACTGATGGTACTTGTCCTTCTCCGTGTCACCCAGCAATAGATTGTGAACTATAGCCAGGGAAAGCACATAGCATAGCTTAGGATGTTTCTTTATTCCTTTCAATTAGAATTGTGGCTTCTCTTTCATCTCATGAAATTTTACCTTGCATTTCATTTAATGTTTCTAGAGGCAGGGGGGAAGGAAATGCAATTCAGCTAATTTAGCAAAATGAATTTGTTCCTGGCTTCTAGTTCAAGTAAAAGAATCTAGTGTCGACCGTTGCATACATAGAACAAGTTTTACTGGAAGATTGGCTTCATGTCACATCAGCTTTCATTTTACTGCTTTCTCCATCGTATTTGCATCTTCTCTTTCGGTAGCTGTGGCCTCAGCAGAGGCTTTACAGAGAGTTTTTCCAGTTTTCTCAAGGTCACGTGTCCTAGCACCCTGGTAATGCACCAGCCATGCCAGTCTGCAACCCTGCTCCACATCGCTCACAAGCAGCTCAATCAATGAGAATGCTTCATAGGTGTGGCTAGTTATCTTCTTTCTCCAGTGATTAACAAACCAGTTAATTTTTCTTGTTTTCAGACAAAGTGGACTCCGAATTGCTGCAAGGTTACAGCAGGTACCTGCCCCATGACACTGTCATCATGACTGTTAAAGTAGCCATACTGTTGGCCGTGCTGTTGACAGTCCCTCTGATCCATTTCCCGGTGAGTACTCCCCAACATTCTGAAGCTGGCATCAGCAATGGTAATTCTAATGCTTTGCAGACCACAGTATTTGAGTCACATCTAGTCTTGTATATCTTACTCACTTGTCAAGTGATTGATCAAAGACCACATATTTGCATATGTTCCATGAGAGCTCCAAAATAACAAGTAACCACTAAGCTAATTTGTGCTCTTGAGACAGCTTTCAGATTCAGACTAGCCCACAGCATTGTTTTTAATTTAGAGAATTCAGAACTTCTAAAGTTTATTTAGTTTGATTTTTTTTTTTAAACTTCTTAAATTGAGTTTTGCTGACTTGGTTTTTCCTTTCTACACGCACGCACCCACACAGACACACACTTAGAGTTGAAAACTCAATTTAATTGTAAATTAAAAACACATACTGACCTGTTTCACCAAAAAACCCTCTACTCTAATTTATCAATACCATGGTAGAACTGAAAATTCATTCAGTTAGGACCCCAAAAAAACTGTGCATGCATAACTGTGTATATAGAAGTAGTGTATAGATGATTTATCAGTTGACAACCTGCTGACATTTGCTGCCAAGCAAGCTCAAGGAGATGGGGCATTATCCTCCAGGCTTTCTTTTGTCCCTGGAAAAAAGAAGTAATCCTTAAAGCTGATTTACTAATTCTTTTTCATTTTGATTTTTTACATCATTCCAGATCTGAAAAAAAATTTAATATGAAATTGAGATAAGGTTAAGATAAGTGTACAAGTATGCATTTACCCACACAGTGTTTCTTTTCATAATCTGTAGGCAAGGAAAGCTGTATTCATGGTGTTTTCCTCTCATCTTCCTGTGTCGTGGATTTGCCATATCCTTGTCACCTTAATGCTAAATACCATTGTTGTTTTGTTTGCAATGTACGTGCCAGACATGAAAAATGTATATGGAGTTGTTGGTAAGTTGTTGTGGTTGGATTTTTTTTTGGGTGGTTTGTTTCGTTTTTTTTTTAACTTTTCTTCAAAAAATCCACTATTGTGATAAGCTTGTATGCTTCAATCTTGGTCTAAATAAAATCTCACTTTCTGTTTTTTGAAGGTTCAACCACATCAACATGTTTGCTTTTTGTATATCCTGGACTATTTTACCTTAAACTTAGCAGAGAGGACTTCCTATCACCACAGAAACTCGGGGTATGCTTTTTCCATGTCTGCTAATTATATTTAAACAGACCCATTTCAGATGTATGGCAATATGCTGTAGAGCACGTAAGCCAAGGGGCAAAGTTCTTGTTTTCCTTGCAGTTCACAGAATCTGTGAACATTTTCTTTTATCCTTCATGATAGCTCTAGGCTTTCTGAAACTCCTTCTTCCCAAGAGATGTTGACGAGCAGCCCGTCCCTGTGCCGGCCCGTTGACCTGAATGTGTGCCTTTCCTTAGAGTTTTCAGGTCTTGTCTTTAATCCAATTTCTCCTCAGTTTTTATGGATTACTCTGATGTCCGGGCAGCTGGGACAAGGCCAAACTGCATTTAAGTGAAAGAGTGTTGATGCTTGTTTTGTCTGTAAACCTTCTCAAAAACAACCACCCCCCCACCCCCTTTGGTGTAGTAGGTTAAACTCCTTTGGAATTTGTGCAGCAGCTGCCTGGTTTTTGCACTGTAGCTTCTCTTCATTGTAACCACTGCTCAGCACAGCAACTTAAGGACAGTGGCTGAAGTGGTGACACTTTATATGTGGTCCTTCTGACATGGATATGATTCATAAGGCTGCTCTCATACTGACAAAACAGGGAATCTGAGAAAATGTGATAGTGAAATGGTGATGCTGTCTGACCACGTGAAGTCTTGACTAGTTCCAACAGATCTGGGGCCTTGATAGAAATCTGTAAGCTACTGCCACTTGAACTGTAGTTTTGTTATCATCTGGCGATACAAAATGTAAAGAATCCATCATAACTGTAATTAGATTTTGAGTAAAATGCAAATTCTATTTCTTAATTCAATCTGAGTTGTAAGGAGCAAATGGTTTGGTTTGTTTTTTCTCAGACTGAGTGTGAGGAAGTAAACCAGACTGCTCTGAGAGGTCCCAGTGGCTTAGAGCAGCCTTAGTTTAGTTTCCCTCTAAGCAGATAGCTTGTGTTTGAAGACTAATTTGAAACATTAAGGATTATTTTAAAATAAACTACTTAAACCTGTTCCTACAGGTTTTTAATAATTTATTACAAGCCTTAACAAAGTAAAATGCTTCCTTCAGTAAACCATTAATTTTTTGTTTTCTTCCTTCACAGGCATGTGCCTTGGTTGGTTTTGGTGTTTGTGTTGGCCTGCTCAGTTTAGTTCTAATAATTTACGATTGGATTGATCATTAACAGCTTATTGGCACTGTCTGAACTGAGCTTCAGAAAGACAGCAAGAACCAGAGATGTGTCAAACCTACTGAGAGGAATGCTGGACATCCTGGAGAAAACACTGCCCAGAGCTCTCTGTGGAAGAAACAATTCTCTTTTTCACCACGTTAGTGATGTTCCTTCTTGACTCTTGACTCACTCTCGTCAGCTATTGGACAATTAGTCTTTGCCATTCTCAAGTACTAGTTTTTAATGATGTAATAATGACAGACAAAAAGATCTCTTGAGAATTAGAAATTCTCAAGTGCCAAAATGGTTTAGTGCACATGGTGAACAAAAGCAGAACCTTGAAATAACCTCTTTTAAAGACAACAAGATGGGTAGATACTGCATCAGTCATGATGTGCACAGTGTGATGTGTGCATTTCAGAGAATGCACCTGGTACCCAAAACTGTGAAAGACTTCTAGTGCTTGAATAATTTCCAGAATTCCAGCTCATTCATATTAAGGACTTCCTGATTCCAAAGGTTTACCCTTGTTTATCCTAACATGGATCCAGAAACCAACTGCCTTAGCCCAGTTTAATGGGCACATCATGATAAAATTTGTGCATGGTCACTGCTGCCCAGGCTGCCTCAACTCTTGCTAACCAGACGTAGCTGCCTTCCTGCCCTTGGCTGCCCTCTCGTAGCAGGGTTTCACAGGCTTCCTGGCACTGTAGGGATTGAGCTGCTCAGGGTATCTCTGGCAGTAGTGTAAAAAGCTAAATATTTACCTTATAAAAGTATACCTTGAGATAGAAAATAATTTCCTGACAGCTGTCATTGCTATCTGACTGAATCAAAACTTTTTAGGACGACCAGAGAACTTACATTCATGTGAATGAACTGTGGGTTTTTTTCAGACACTGGATTTTAGGAAGAATATTTATTAAAACTTTATGGAAATTGTTTCCCATTTATCATCTGCTCTTGTAGCACGCTGTTGAGTAATACTTGTCACTGTGGTCACCTTTTATTTCAAACTTTAACCAGCAAGATTTAGCACTGAAGACTTGGATTATGTGAAGGTGCAGGCATGTGGCAGAGTTTTGCTGAGCTTTTGCTCTTTCCTTCTCTCCCTCAGGAAGCCAAGTCATGCCCCTCACTGTAACGCTGTTTGCACGCAGGCTGTTGGGCTGGTGTGCATCATAAAGGATGTGGCTGAGGAAATACCTGAAATGCAGTCTTAATTTTACAGTTAATTCATCTAATGCTGGGGAAATCACCACGTTATTGGTTTTAATCCCTGAGTATTATCCTGACTAGCCTGGCTATTAGCTGTCCTAATAGGTGGACTGTGGAATGATGAATGGCAGTGTGTGGAGTTACTGCCGGCTGAGGATGAATGGCAGCAATTCCTGCCTCTGCTGCAGCTCTATTATTACACTTTGGCTGCGGTGCAGAAAGGGACAGCACAGGCAGTTGCAGAACGTGGGTTATCTTTCATCTGAAAAAGAGAAATACTGCTACTTTTAAATTGTTATGACACATAAAATGGGAGGGGAGGGAGGGAGAGGGGCACAAAGAGGAAGAACTTCTACTACCAAATTTAGCAAAAGGTGTGAATGTTTTACACCATGAAGATGCAGGGCAAGGACATGATTTTTATCCTTTGCATCTCTCACAGGTTGTTCTGTTTGCTGTGTCTTTGTAAAGTTTTCACTACAACTGTGCACTTGTACTAAGTCTTTGAACAAAACAGGTCTCCAGTCAGGAACTCTCTGCTCAGTCACATCGCTAAATGTATTTTTTTCTTTAGCCTTGTGTACACTTTTTCCCCTCTCTTGAATGTCCAGATTTATAAATGTCAGTGGTTCTGCTTTATTACCTGCAGTTCGCATTTTCCAGCTTTTTTTTTGTGAAGACTCAACAGGAATGGATAAAGGGGCTGCAGCAGTTCTGAACTACATCAGAAGGGTTGCCTTTCCCCAGCTGAACAACAGTGTAAGACCTGAAAATCAATTGGCTGCCTTTTATTTGTTTTCTCTGTTTCTCTCATTTCCATTCCTTGTTCATTTGAAGGCTGCTCAAATTTCAGACAGGCTGGTGGGAGGAGTGCTGCACAGCAAAAGGGCTCTCACCTGCCTTTGTGTTGTGGCAAATCCTTATGCCTTGCTCCTGTGTTTCTGAGCAGTTTGTATCTTAAGACATTGATTTTCATAGCAATGAGTTTATTTTTAAATTCTCTCTCATCTCCCTGTATAGTGAAAATTGAGATGCTGTGAAACTGTCCTCTCCTCTTTCTGTCCCTCCTTTCACCTCCCGTTTCAGTTCCTCTTGATTTTCACTGAGTGCCCGCTGCTGCTCATTGGTCATGGACATGGACAGACCTTACTGGTGTGCTCATCCTGTCTGTTCTTCTACGAATTGGTCTTTCTGAAATAGGGAGACAAACTTCTAACGTGGGAAGACTGTGCTGATTTGGAGTTCTTAAATTGTTTATGCCACATATGGTACGGTCAAGGTGCCATACTGCCTACCCTCGCAATCCTCCCGAGGAGGATGAAGGCAAGATGGTGCAATGGGATCTATCAGGTCACTGCTAGGGCAAATATAAAATCCTTCAGCAGCTCATAAGGGCATTGTCTGTGTGAGAGAGAATATGGGCTTGTACTTTATTACTGTATTTTTCATGCTGCTCAAAATACCATTTTGGTGTGGATCTGGAAGTCGGTGCTCCAACAGCTGGAGTCCGTAGAGGCTGGGAGGACACAGGGGGGCTGTCAGCCCACATGTGCCTGTTTTGAGGCTCCATAAGCATCTCCTTGAACAG
The DNA here is from genome assembly GCA_013399075.1 of Chloroceryle aenea. Taxonomy (NCBI): domain Eukaryota; kingdom Metazoa; phylum Chordata; class Aves; order Coraciiformes; family Cerylidae; genus Chloroceryle; species Chloroceryle aenea. The sequence goes on along the minus strand of VWZY01007755.1, from coordinate 464,619 downwards.
AAGTAGAGCAGGACTGATGGACCTGTGTGGGTATTTTGCCTGACCTGATAGGGGCAGTCACTTCTAGGGTCTTCATGTGGCTTCCACTGACATCTCTATAAAAACCAGAGCAAGATGGATCTATTCACCAATGCATCACTGCAAATACTTGAAGACAAATCAAGTTGTTTCCAAGTGTCCTTATTTAAGGAGATGAAAATGAATATTCTTTATTCTATAGTGGGCAGCCTAGTGTGCTCTTCCAATTAAAGATAAGGATCCAGGTCAGTCCAGGAGCTCCAGTAACATTGATTGTTCTAGATCTCCTTTCCCAGTTAGATTCAGTTTTACACTTCCCTGAAATCGTTGGCTTACAGTTGCCTTCCATATTGAAAGCATTAGTTGTTGTTGCTCTGCATCCTGAAAAACCTTTGGACACTTTTACTACTACTTCCTAATGACTGCTGGTGGGAGAGAATTTTCAGTATTACAAAAGAACTGCCTCATTTCTAGTTGTTGGTGGTGGGTTTGGTGTTTGTGTTTCAGTAGCGATCACTTCATGTGGGAGTGGAAATCTTAAATTGTTACCTGTACATAAAAATTGCCCGGCTTATGTCAAGCCGGTATGCTGTAGAGGTTTGAACAGCCAGAACATCTTCCAAAAACCCAAGAAAATAAAGAACAGTCCTTGTGTAACTCAAGCAGTTGTCATCTCTGCTTTGTGCTGCTTAGAGAAATAACCGAGTGTGGTCGTCTGTGCGGCTGGCTCCTGCAGAAAGTGCAGAGGGGTTGCTTCTAGTCCCAGCATCACCCTTGCCAGGGAATGGTGGTGGTGTTAAAAATCGCTCCTGGTTTGGTGGTGGTAGCACAACTGTGCACTTAGGTGTGTTCCCCTTCACCCGTGTGGTTCTGTCTGATCCCTGCTCTGTTCTGCCAGGGATGTCTTGCAGAGCCCAGCTTGAAATGGATGTGAGATGTGGCCTGGGAAGCTGCTACTCATTGCTTCTACCAAACCTGTCTGCTTTTCGGCCTTGGTTTTACTGTTGGAACTGCTCTCGAAAGTGTCAAGGGTGCAGAAAATAACTTACCCAGCAAGAACTGCATTAGATGTCTTCAGAGGTGTTGGTTTCATTGGCAGTAGACCCACTTCTTCGCGCTGTTCTGCTCCCCTCTGGAGAAGAGGAGGCAGAAGAGATCCAGATGGCTGTAGCCGCGCAGCCTGCCACCCCGTGCTAGCACTGCCTCCAGGCCATGGATAGTGGGAGCCCGGCTGGCCTGGCAGTGAAAAGTGGGGTGAAAAACTGCTTGTGGAAACCCCTTTGGGAATCACAGAATTATAGAATGTTACAGGCTGGAAGGGACTTGGACTTCTGGAGATCATTGAGTCCAACCCCCTGCCAGTGCAGGAACACCCAGGGCAGGCCACCCAGGAAGGACCTCCTTGTGCAGCAAGGTGAGAGTCAGCCAGGGAGAGCAGAAGGTTTCATTATGGGGTTGGAGTAGGAGGGGTGGTGGCTTCCCTGGAAGGGCTCTGGAGCAGGGACATGCTTTTTATTGACTGTAACACTGGGGGTGCTCTGTAGTAGCTGCGGCTGACAACCTGCAAGCACAGCTCCAAGCTCTTTGCAAGGTCTAAGGGAGTCCTGAATAGAAGTGAAAAATGGAGGAAAAAAACCTTTATCCTTGTGCTGCTGGCTCCATTCCAGAGCTGTATGAAGGCTCACACACGTGGAAATGAACATCAGCAAATTTGTGTTTACTGTAACGATGTTTGCCCCAACTGGAAACGATGCAGAATTCGGTCTCGTGCCGCACGGGCTGCTCCTACCTGGCCTTGTTGCCGAGCGGGTCCGGCCGGTGCTTGGCATTTCTCCTGCCTCCAGCACTGCTGCTCGCACATTAGTGGTTTACACAGCAGCCGCACGACGCCAGGCAGCTCTCTGCACCTGGTTTAAATTTAAAGCTCATTTGCACATGTTGTCACACTTTTATTGTCAGCCCAGCGAAGGTCAGGACAGTTCATTTAGGGAAGGTTTGCATTGTTGAGTCTTTACAGTGCTGCCCTTAATGCCTTCACCATCTGACTTACATTTCAGTTTTCTGGCATGATGTAATCGAAGGCACTAGATTTATACAACGCATGAGGAGGAGGCCGGTGCAGTGGCCAGTCTGTCCAGGTTGCAGAACTACTTTTCTGGAGATGGAGGGTGGAACTTCTTGCTCATGTAGCAAATCGTGGATCTGGCCAGAGGAGAGTTAGGGAGCCCTGGAAGCTCGAGGTGGCTGTTGCAGGCCATTGCCTTTCAGGAGCCTGGTCTCATCACTCTATAGACCAGAGGGGGGATGGTGCTGCCAGGAGCTACCCTCCCAGGTAGCTCCACTTGATAATAGGATGGAGAAAAGATGTGGGATGTTACAGAACCTGCAGGGTTTTGTACGACAGCCTGGAAGCGGCGTTTTCACACAGGCTTCCCCCAGCTGGGTTTGTGCAGCTTGTAGCTGTGAGTCTCTGGTAGGAAGAGTTTCAGTCACCTGTGTCTTTTATAGCTGCTTCCAGTTCTGGCACTGGGGATAGCTCATGGGATGTGCATTTAGAGTTCTGCTTTGGAATTTTGATGAACAGCTTCCACTCCTGTTAAAGGGAGAAATATATACATTGATGTTTGATCCTTCAGAGCTAAGCTCTGAAGAGCCTGAGAAGTGAGAGAGAATCAGCTTCATGGTGGTGGGTACTAGATGCAGAGACAGTCTGGGCAGAAGCTGTGCCAAGGGGCTGCATGTTAACTTGTGTGTGTGCAGCACTGGGGTAAACGTCTGAAATAAGACCGACCGTCTCCTCCTCTTGGTTTGTTTTAATTGCTGGTCACTGCATGGTCATAGGAGAGCTCCTCACCCCTGAGCTTTGGGTAGGGGTGCAGGGGAACTTCCATTACTGCTCACTGACCGTGTGCTCACCAAGTTCTTCAGGGCTTGGAGTTTAGAGGTGCAGTGTTTATAGGTGAAATCACATGTAGTGGGTAACAGATGCAGATGGAAAGTAGTCTGTCTATTGGTGACTTTGCTCAAGCAGGGAGAGTTGAGGTTGCTAGAAAGCGTTTGAGACTCCATATGTCCATAGTCCATTCCTCTGTGTGGGCTCTAGAGGGAGGGTACAGCCCTCACTGCTCCTTTGATGTTATCTGCATGTTTAAGTACAGGGTCACTGTGCTCATTTCTCTCAATGACCATACACGGTATTTATGCCCCAAATTCTGATGCATCTTCAGGACGTTGGTCCTTTTGCTCCTCCTGGACATGTGCTCTTCTCAGGTGAAGAACAAGATCCCGCTTGCAGGCTGTGACTCGCCAGGTGCAGTAAGGAAAGATGGACTGAAGAGCTAAAAGCCCTTTAATTGTGTACATGGCTATTTATCCATAACCTCTGTTGCATGAAAGTGGGGTGCTTCAGATTTGGTGGGTGCTGAGACCAACTGAGTCATTCCTGTGGCACTTTGGGGTTGCCGGTTGTTGCTGCAACACATCCCTTCCCAAGGGTCAGAAAGGGTTTGAGGTGAGGACGAGTAAGAACGGCCTCGGCTGTTACGCAAGCAGTGATACCGTCAGGGGCAACCAGGCCTCTTGCACCAGATGGGATTCGGGAGAAAGGTCTGTGTCTCAGAGGACAGTATTGCTCAACCAGCTGGGCCCTGTGAAGTCCACGGTGCTCAGCAGCAGCCATGGTGGGACAGGGAGCTGAGAGATTATGGTCGTTTTTAATGCTCATCAGAGTGTTGCTGCTAGAGCCAGCTCCAAAGTGTTGTTGAATTGGTACGGTTTTCCTTTTGGTATTTGCTGGCAAAGTTTCTCCTGCTGTTTACAAATTGTTTCTTCTGGAACTTTCTGAGCAATAGGAACATTTGTCTGGTCCTTTTCCAAGGGGAGATTACTCAAATGATGGTGGAGAGACATTGTCTCGGCCTGGCTGCCAAATGTTAGTTGAAGACGTCTGTCTTGCCATTCCTTAATCTGACAATTCAATTTGGTGGGTTGGAAGCCAAGGAATGATGTTTCCCTAGGGCTTGCAGAGCCTCAGGCTGGAGATACATGGAAACCGTGGACAGATATTTTTATTTTTTTTTTCCCCACAAATTCTGAAAGTCGATAGCCAACCTTCTTCCAGCCACTGAAGCTGTTCCACCAGGGCAGGGGCCTTGTGTTTGCCACGTCTTGTCTAAACAAGGCCTTTCCTTTTAGTGGAGGTGTCACCGCACATTCTCCAGCATGCTGCGAAAGGGGAAATATTTGTCTTGAGCACTTCCCGGCCACCCCTCACTCCCTCTGCAGGGGTAGAACACAAACACGAGGGCTTAGGGGGCCCAGGAGAGACCGAGTGGAATTCCTTGCTTTGAAATGAACCTTAATGCTGAGAAATGGAGTCTTTTAAAACCCTGGTGCTAAGCACAGTGTTTCACCAGGGATGAAGAAACTCCACCTACGTGAGTGTTTTGATAGCTCAGCGTTACCCATTAGACGCCAGCACCCTGGATTCAGGAGACTGCAGAAGTGATTTCTCAGATGGCAGTTTTGAGGGGTTTGATGATTTTTTTGTGTTTACATTTTAGCCCCAGCTTTGACTTGCAGGGTTTGCCTCTTCTGGCTTCAAGGAGGGTTGGATCAGTCCTTTGAAGGTGTTTGCCTTGGGGATCTTTCCTCTGTGTAAGGGTAGCAGAGCAGCCTTGGCCATATAAATCAATTTGCAAGTGAGTTATAAAGCTCTTAATTTGCCTTCTATTAAAATTCCTTGTTGTCCCTCCAGTCCCTACAGCTCGCTGTTAAATGAGCTCTTGGGAAGCTGGGGATTGAAGTACCTTTCCGTGTGAACGTGCTTGACTGGAAAGAGCTAAAAAGTGGAGTCTGATGGAAGTCACCTGTAAAAACAGGTGAGGGGATATTGGTTGGTAATTTGGTGAACTGAAAAGCTCTCTGTCCTGTGCCAGCCCAGCTCAGGAGGAGCCTGCCTTCCATGTCTGCACCGTGCCTGACACTGCAGCCTGTTCACCCTGGGGCTTACTTGCCTTGGCTTGGGCAAACTGGCTCCAACCCAATGCTCTCTCTAAGTGATGTTAAGGGTGCCATGTGTGCCTGTGGGTCCATCCCCTTTCCTGGTGGTGTCCTGCTGCTGGGAAAGAGCCTAGGAGCCTAAATGCCATAAGCTTTCAATGAAGCCTGGATCTTCAGTATCTAGCCCCTCAAGAGGGGCTCTCAGTGCTTGGGCTGGTCTTGGAGCAGCCACGGGACCACTGTAGGGTGTTCCAGCTTCAGGGAGGCCAAGGCTGAAGATCACCAAAGGAAAGGGATTCCCTGGCCCTGCTATCCCCCCAGGGCAGGAGGAAGGTGGCTGGGAGTAGAGGGGAAGAGGAATCAACGGGAGAGGAAGGATTTGCTGGGTTGCCTCTTTAAACTGTGTTGTTTTGCTGACCTGGTGCAGAGTGTACATTCAAAAGCACGTGGCACCAGCCCTGCTCTGCAGGGGATCTGCAGGGAACATCAGCCCTGCTGCTCTGTCACCCTCCATTGTCTCAGCTGCCTGTGCTCTCCCTGTGATGGTTGCCTGGCTTGCCCTCACCCCCCACCATGGCCCGACCCTATTGTGGTGACCCATCTTGGAGCCTCATCCTCTGCCTTCAAGGAAACCAGAGGAGAGCCTGAGGTCAAAGCCTGTCACACAGCCCCTTCTGAGCTGCTGCAAACACGCTCGTCTGTCCCCAGGGATCTAAAAAAGCCACCGGGGGTGGCTCAGCGGGTGGGAGCTGCTGCCCATGCCAGCATGACACCTCCCAGGCTGCTTTGCTGAAACCACTCCACCAGTGTTAATGGCAGTATTCTTTAACCACTGGCCCTTCTCTGGGGACCAGGCAGAATTGGCCATCGCTGCCCTCTGTGCTGGGTACAGCAGCCACAGGGTTTCTCGCTGCCTCCCAGCAGTTCCAGCCAGTTTGGTCTTCACTGAGCTTCACTTAAGCAAGTGGCTGCAGGAGCTGCCTCCCACCTGCCCCTGTGCAGGGAGATGTGTGGGGCTCAGGGCCGGGATGGGGAGAGCACGAGGCATAGGGACCGGTGCTCAGGTTGGCTCTGTGGGCTGCTCAGCCCCAGGCAAGAAGTTTGGAGCAAAGTAAAACTTATTTCTAAGTTTCTTTACCACGTGGTTAATGTTAGTTGCTGCCAATAGTGATAAGCAAAATGTGGCTTCAACTGGGGCTGTTGCAGCAAATGTTTTGACACTTCCCATCAAGGCTGATCTGTTTAAAGACTCAGCTTTGGAACAGTAGAAATGCTCAGGTTGCTGGAACAATTTTTAAAATGCGCCCCAAAAGCTGTAAGTGTTGTTATCAGGAGCTGCTGAGCAAACACACGGAGTTTAATAAGGTGGCACAGCTCTTGTCTTCTATTCTCTGGAAAAAAAAGAAAGAAAGGTTGAAAGACAAGGAGTGGAGAAAGCCATTTGCTGAACCTGCATATCTATTTTTACTCCCCTGCTCCATGAGGTTCCTAGAATAAATTTTTTAGTGCACAGCAGGGTAGGAAAAAAATAGTGCTGATGGCATCTCTGCTATCCCCATTGTGCTGCAAGGAAGGAGGGCAGCTGCTCTGCTGACCTGTCACTTGCATAAACCCACATTCCAGGTACAGAGGCCATTTGCTCATCGGGGTTTGTTTGACGAAATGGCCACCAACGTTTATATATAGATCCTGCTTGTCCTGCCAAGTTATCTTAAATTCTTGTAAGTTGAATGAAAGTTGGTGGGGGTGGGAAAGGATCAGCTTGAAAAGTAGAGCTGATAATCTCTCGGTGTCTCTGGGAGAGCCTGCTGGGATGTCCCATCACCCCTGGGGCTTATTCACGGGCATCCCGCTGGGAGGGCGAAGCAGGTGGTGCCTCTGCATGGCCTGGGGCCATGGGTTGCTCCACAGAGGCTGCGGCCACTACTGGGGTGCCAGGGGCTTGAGTGATGAGGGAAGGTTGGGAGGAATATTTATAGCTCATCTCAGTGCCGGCTGCAGGGGGCGATTGCCATCCTGGGGATGCGAAGGGCACAAGTGTTCAGGGCAGCTCCCTGAGGAGAGCAGGATGCAGGGAATGGGAGCACAGATGTCCCAATGATAAGGCCGGGGTGTCTGCAGCACAGTGCTCTGCACCCTGCTGGGAGAGCCCCCAGCCCCTCCAGTGATGTCATGCACTGAGCAGCCACCCTCTTGTTTATCCAAGTTTTTTTTTGAGGATTGCAGAGTTTCTCTTGGATTGTGCTTTGGTTATTGAAGGTCATTTTGAGGTAGGACAATGTTGTTGTGGCCCCTGGCATCACTGAGGTGGGAAAAACCCAAAGCAGCCCCAGCCCCACAGCCAAGCCCACATCTGCCCCTGGGCATCTGCTATCTTCCTCTGGAGATTTTGGTAAATGGCAGAACAGATTATGTTTATCTCCATCAGCATTCAAATATCTGCTTCATATTTCATTAATTACACTGATGTGCGTGGGTTTTTTTTTGAGTGATCCCATGTCTGTTCCAAAATCTGGCTCTGGAGTCCCGCAGTAAATAACAGAACTGTGCCACGTCACCAATTTCCACCACTTTGCGTTGGATTAGCAATACCTGATACTCATAGAGAGGCTTTAGGCTCTATGGTCATACCAGCAGACAGGGTTTCATTGTTGAAAAGAAAAATCTTTCCACTTCTTGTGATTGTAAAGTAGATCTGGGACACACAGAAGCACAGTGAAGGCGCATGCTTGATGCATTGATGTGAAAAACCTCATGGTGTTCAAGGCCAGCTCATGAGCAGAGCCTGGGGCTGACTCATGGGCTTGAATGCTTGGGTTTGGCAATGCCTTCATGGGAGTCTTTCATCTTTGTTTACAGATGAGCTTTTGAACAATGAACCAGTGAGGACAAGAGGAGTGGATGGGCTCAGCCCACCCAGGACAAGCAATACAGCAGGTCCTTCAGTAGAGAAGGGAGTCAGCTCCTGGGCAGAGCTAAGTGCATCCCTTCTACTGCTTGTGTGTGTGTGGGGGGGGGATATCTGACAGAGGAAAGATGCTGAGGCTGCTTCTCCATGGTGATGTCAGGGGATTTGTGGTGGTTGTTTTTGGGTTTAGGGAAGATGAACACCAGATGATTTTCCAGAGGCTGGATCTACTGCCTGCAAGCAGTGAGGTTTCATTCCTCGAACTTGATTTTGTTCACTGCACAGGGATTATTTGACTCTCCAGTGACACATGCCTTGTTTGCTTTGTTTTTCAGCCAGCTCTGCTGGCAACTTTTCATTCCTCCCAAGGGTATTGGTACTAAAACATTTCGCTGACAAAATTCCCGTCCGTCCCCGCACGCGGACGTGGGCCAGGCACCTGTCTGCCCTGAGATTCCCCCGGCGTACGCGTGTCCGGGAGCTGTGGCTTTGTTCCTCAGGGAAGTCTGACTTCAGTTACAGCTCAGATGAATTCCCCTCTTCCTTCTCCTTGGGCTGCCAGGCCCAGTGCTGTGACCAGCCAGGTCTAGAAGCCCTGAGTAGACACACATGAGCTGTCAAAACCCCCATCAAATGTGAATCCTGTTGTCTTTGCTGCCTTCTGCAGTGAAATGTATTGACTCTGTGAGCACCAATGGGCCACTGCAGTGCAAACGTAGTACCTGCTGAAGCGGTCCCTTGAGTTTGGCCATGGTTGGTCTTCCTGCTGGAAGAGGTAGGTTGCCACACTTTTGCTGTATCTTACTTTTCTCCAATCTGCCCAGCCGTTCAATAAACTCTGATACTGTTAAAAATGTGGCTAAAAAAAATAATGGGTTATTGTTTTTTGGGTTTTTTTTAAGCCTCAGTTTCCTGCAGTATATTCTGAGGTATTTATCTGAGCACTTTTCATGTTGACCCAAGCTGATCAATAACAGACGTCTGTAAGATCTGCTTGTTGGTGGGGAGAGTCCTCTGACATTCTGCTTGCACTTCAGGATTCAAGACAATATTACCCTTAGATGTCTGTGCTGGTATCCATGACATAAATTATTTTAAGGGGTTCCCAGTAAATTTCATAGAAGTTGTCATTTTATTAGTAAAAAATGCAACTAAGTAATAAACTTCCACAAGGTGGTCTCAGGTAAAACCACTGCTGCAGTTTGCCTGTGTAAACTCTCTGCAAGAAACACCCAGGTTTGCACTGCACCTTTAATAGTAGGTTGGTTGGCTGGTTTGTGTGTTTTGTTGGTTTGGGGATTTTGTTTTTTAGGGAGCCAATATCGTGGTGCCAGAAGCACCAACTGTGGAAGTCTCTCACAGCATGAGAGAGTCTTGGTGGGAAACAGGATTTCAAGGATGACTTTGAGATATGTTTCAACCTTTGGTGACTATGACTATAGCTGTACTCCAACCACTCCAGCTTGTTGTGGCTCAAGCAGAGCACAGCAGTTATCATCTCAATGTGGCTGTTGAGATGAGGCCCTTAGCCTGGCCTGGGAGGTCAGGCACTGAAAGCCTTGGAAACCCCCACACCTACATGCCTTTGTACATCCAAGATGGACTGTGGCTGTACTTGTATATTCCCATCAGTAACACGGGAATGAGAGCAGTTCTCCCTCTCACAGGACCCCTTTACTTGAAGGAGGGTGTCCTCTTGAGCTGCAGCAGCCTTCGGAGTTCTGGGAAAGGGGCCCTCTCCAAAGACCTGCACTGAGGGTGGGGAACATACACCACTGAGAAACACTGCAGACGATGCTGAATTCTGCCAGTGATGTCTGTGCCATTTGGTGGGGTTCTGCTGCTGCAGCTTCAATGTGAACCATTAGGTTTGTCTCAAAACCACACTTATATACCCCTCTATCTTCTAAAATGTCCATATCCTTTCAAACATCACTTTCTGAAGTGTCCACCTAGAAAAAAAAACCCTGTTTTGTTGGTAGGTGCTCTTGCTTTGTCCAGCTGTGAGCAGCATCACGTCCCACATACGCTGCTGGGGCAGGAAGGCTGAGGTTTGCTTTCATTTCAGGTCAGGTGCATTTACCATGTAACCTTGACCTGGGAATAGCTCCCCTGAAATGGCAGAGTTTGCTCATAGATGAACACTTTGTCCATAGGTGGTGTGGTGAAGTTGGTGCCCTCCAATCGGCTTGTTTAGTGCAATAAAAATATATTGGGTTCCTAAGATGTTGACCAATGGGTTTGGGAAACAGATGATTGATTCACGCAGCTGAGGAACAGGGACTGTAATGTGTTTTGCCAGAGGAGGCCAGTTTGACGGATGAGTTCATTTAAGGATTATGCTATAGATAGAGCTGTTGACAGAATGAATTTGTTTTTATTTTTCATCAGTAGGTATAACACAAAGCAGAACTAATTGAAAGTAGTTTCCTTGTGGCATCTGGTTGTGTTTCTTGCTTTAAGTCTTTCACACACTGTAAAATTACACCAAGGACTTTTCTTCACTTCCATTTGCTTTCCAAGTTTTCCATCGCTGTTTTTTGAGTGGGCTCCCAGTGTGTCGGACACGTTAAGAAATCCCAGACTACACAAGAAAGGGAGTCGGGCCGTCAGTTCTGCTTATTGCACAAATGCTTTGGTGCACATCACAAATCCACGCCTTGAGCAGACGCACTGAGGTGTCCTCACCTTAGGGCTGATGGTAAAGCTGAAACATGAACGCCCTTCCAGATATTTTTAATGGCATTTTAAACTATGACCTGTACTAAATATCATTCCTGGTGGACTGATCTCTTTCTGTGTATGGCCCAAACCTGGAAGGTGATCATGTTTACCTAAGGAGGTGTTCTGAGGTTGAAGGAAGGTGTTGAGTTAAGTTCTGGAAATAACTTTTCCAAGCAGCCAGCGAGAACAAATCCCAGTGTTTCTTTAGGGATTTGGCTGGCTGCGCTCATTGCTGTCCTGGTTGGACCGCTACCGCCTGCCTGGCTCAGGCTGGGCGATTGCAGCGGGGTCTCGGCTCCGCGGGAGCTTCTTTCGGCTCTTTGTGGCTGTTGCAGGGAGTGCACTGGGAGCTCTGAGCTGAGATCATGCAGGCTGTTGGGGTAGAAAACTGGACTCGGTGGTTCAAATCCGTCCTACAAATTTGATCTGTGGGTTTTGGCTCAGGTTTTTTTCTCTCTTTCTTTTCCAGTTGTGGTCAAATAAGAGTTTTCCAGAACTGACTCACACAGGGCCAAAGAACAGGAATGCAGCAAGCACAGCGGCGCCTGCCAAACTGACAGACTCACAACTGCAAGGGAGAAAATGCTCCCAGGTCTCTGCCACCAAGTCCCGTACCTGAGGAGAGGAGTCCACGTGATTTCAGGATTACACTGCAGGCTAAACTTTAGCCTTCACTTGGCCTCAGACCTGAACTTTAACCACCAGCCAAAACATAATCCAGATCTGAGCACTGACTATTGGTCTTCTGCTCATCATATGTGCAGTCATTCAACAGAAGCTGAAATGTGTTTCCTCTGCCAAGAGCCGTTGGTTTCCAGACAACTACATCAGTGTGGTGAGTGATGGAGTTTCCATCAACTGCTGTAGGCCAAATGCGGTCATCTGAATTTAGGTCTTGGCAGGTATAGGAACTTGGAGGTGCCAATGATTTTGATATGAAATTGTACTTAATTATGATTTTTCATCCGATACCTTAGTTCTGCTAAAGCTCTTGGAGTTGCAGATGAATGGGAGCTAGTGAGATTTTCTGTTCTTTAATTGACCTTTAAAATAATTTAGTCTGAGCTTGGATCTGGGTTAAATATAGCTGGTTATTTTCACTCTGAGTATGTAATGCATGAAAGAACCAAGGTACCCTCTGAATGTGTTTTGACAAGCGCCCAGTCTGTGCACAGGTATGTATTTATAAACATTTGTGCTGTGTGCGTTAAAACAACACTTCCAAAATCAAGTATTTTCCCTCCCATCGCAAAATATTTGTACAGAATATGGTGTTAGGTTTCCAAAAACTGGGCAGCTCAAAGAGAGCAAGACACTTGTTGAAAGAAGCTACCTGGGAGGGGCTGTAGATTGAGCCCTCAGTAGTTATGAATTGAACGTAGGACTGGTACTTCACTTCATCCCATAAAGCCAGGACTAGATTATGCCTAAAAAAATTCCCCGAGAGCAAGCTCCAAGCAAGCAGAAGGAAGCACTTTTCCCTCAGGCCTCGCTAGCAATGCTGTGGTGGCTGAACCTTTTGAAGGGTAGGGTTAAACACAGCCATGGAAAACAGCACAGTGTCTGCTCACTGCAGAAGCTGTGTGGCTACAACATCTGTCTTCAGCAGACCCTAAACTACTGTGGGCTAGAAGCTGGCTGGCTATGGGACATCTGCTCTTCCCTTTCTGATACTTATTTCTGAAGCTTTTATTACTGCCTACTGTCAGAGATGAGATGCTGAGCTCCTGTTCTTATTAAATATGATCACTTTTATCTCCCTAATTTGTATGAAAAGCCCACGCATTCAAGGAGCTACAGCCTGCAAACAGAAGCAAGATCCCAAAAGCTTCTTGCCTTCAATCCCTCGCCTAAGGCTGATTTAAGTTCAAAAAAAGAACAACAGAAAAAGGGAGAATAAATTCAAATTATTTGGCAGCAGTTTACTCTGTGTTTCCCCGACTCCCTCTCTCCTGACCTGCTCTTCCCTCTTCTTCCTAACAGCAGAGACACCCCATCTGACCTGGGAACCCCCATCTTTCTATATTACATAGCTGGGAAATGCTTAGCTGATTTCTTTTTTCCCCCTGTAGCTGTTACTTCAGCTCCTCAGGCCAAAGCAGTGTGGAGAGGAGACATGAATACCAGTCTCCAGCAATGTCAACCCTCAGTGTTTTGAACGCAGTAGCTGAAGAGATGGCACGTTTTCTAGGGACTGTGTTTTGAGCATGGATAAGGTCTTTGCTCCAGCAGTGCTTGTCATCTTGCAGACTGCAAGGTTTGTTCAAGCAGATGCTTCTTCTGACAGTGCTGCATGCAGGTACCTTGGTGGCATTGCAGTGGGGGAACTAGAGCTGGGTGAGGCTACGGAGACCTGAGGCACAGTTGTGCTTGTACAGTCTTGTAGTTTATAGGAATAGGGCCAGATTCCTCTAAGCAGATGAATCCTCTTTTGGTGCTCACCATTTGTGATATTTTAGGAGCCACCAGGAAACCACCTCGGCAAGAGCATGTCAATACTTGGCCAGTGTATGTTTGCATATTGTGTAAATGAAATTGTTAGGCACTAATTCATCCCTTGCTGCTTTCGGGAAAAAAAAAAAACAAACCCCCATACACAAAAGAACCCAAAACCAACTAAACAAAAAAATCCCACCAAAATCAGCAACCAAAAAAAACCAAACAAACAATCCCTCCCAAACAACAACAACAATAAAAAAACAACCCACAAACTAAAGCAAACAAAAAGCTGTTGAATCTAATCCATAAACCCCAAAACTATCTGGGGAACCAGGTCCTACGCAGTGGGGGAGTCCTTTGGTTCTGGAAGAGCAAACAGGTTTGAGTGGTGGCAGTGCCAGGACTGAGGGCTTTCTCACTCCAATAAAAGCCAGTACCAGAGGCAGTCTGGCTAGAGGAGGAGATACCCACCCAGGGATCTGGTCAGGTCTGTGTGAGCTGGCCCACTATTTCTCTGAGTAGGAACAGCTTGGAAAGAACTTGAGATTCTGAGCAGGATCAGACTGAATGTAATTTCACCTATCTATTTTCTCCCTACCTGCCCTTTATCTCCCAGCCATCACTTTGCATCTCACTTTTGATACTGGAACGATGGTTTGATACTGGAACGATGCCCCTGCTCGTTCAAGGCTAATGTCCAAAGCCCCAGCCTCCCCGAGGAGCTGTCTCTGGTTCATTGTTACGCTGCAGTTTGTGTAGCCATTTACACCCATGTTCCTACTCAATTGCACAGTTGTCTCAGATTGGTCTAAATGGGTGTCTGGAGTTAGACCAGCATCATGTCTGCTCTTCTTCCTACTGCCTGCTCTTCTCCAGAACAAAAGACTTGGTAGGCAGAGCTCCAGGGCCCTTCCACTGCTCTTACTCGTACCCTTGTCGTCAGAGGGGGACAGTGCAAAAAAGATGAGCACAAGTCCAGAAACTGTGGCTGCATCAGGGAGAGCAAAGATGGATGTATCATGTGCATTCTTTGGGAGAGAAAAGGTAAAAATGGACCATTCTCAGACAGTAAAACATAACCTCTGGTCCTTTCATCTGGCAGCCTGTGATCAATGTCATCAAATTCTCTCCTATAGTTGCTGCTGCCACTTTTCGGGGTGGAAAGCCCCATTAGCTGAGACCTATCAGTGCCACTTGGCAGCTGTGGTGATTTACAGCAGAAAAGACTCATCATCTGCAACTGTCAAGGCAGGATCTCCAACTTCATTTGAAATACTATTACTCCTCCAGATGATTTACTGCTCAAGCACAAGGTGTCATTTTATCTCCCTTTCCTTTCCCTTTCGCCCACGACAGAGTGGATCCCACGCACAATCCCCTTCCAGAGCTATGGTCTCAAACTGTCGAGATGAAAGCAGCATCATTTTTCACAAGCCCTCCTGAGCAGTCTGGTGGAAGATGACTGCAGAGCCAATTGCCGTGTCCATTTTGCTGGCACCTCCAGCATTTTCTGCAGTGTCTGAATCTCAGCAGGCACCTCACGCCTGCTAATGGCTTTGCGAGTCAGCCAATCAATTGGTTATTTACGGCAGGCATGTCTCGAAACTGTCGGGTCAAGTTTTCCTGCCCTGACGTATTTTGTTCAGAGGAACACATAAATCCTCTCCTGCCATTTGCAGCTTAAACCTTCTGAGGTGAAGCCAGTGGTTTAAAGTTTCCAGTGATAGTAGTGAACTGTATTTTAAAGGGTTGTTATCCTGACTCTTAGGGGCTTGGGCATTTTGTCTGAGTCATGAATCAGTTCACCCTGCAAGATTTATAGGCATCAAGCTCTCTATCTGTTGTCCTTTAGCACTGGAGTTTGAAGTTATAACCAAGGAAATTGAGACTTCTCCACTGTTTCATTGTTTTCCTTTTTAAGGTGGTCTTCTGAAAAGTCACGATGACATCTTGATTAGGTGCTCTGAAGTGAGATACAAGAGGAGTGTAGAATTCTGGCACTTGCAGAGTTGTTCCTTCAGCTCCAAAATTCATAAGCTCTTGAATGGGAGGATGAAGCACGTGTATAAAGTGAACTCTAGATTTTGTTATCAAAAGAGTTACTTGGAGCTGCATATCTCTAGGTGCTACAGCACTGTGATTCAAAGTTCACCAGAAGACTTCCCAACCTTGAAGACTTAAACACTAACCACCAAACCCAACTATTTATAGCAGCACCTTCTATGCACAAAGGGCATCTCAGGCCATCAGCAAGCATGGGATAATTTTTGGGCACACTGTTTATAAGTGGATGAGGTAAGATCGCAGTCATCTTTCTGTTCAGCCTATGCTTGTATCTTTTCAACATGTTTAGAAGTGAAAAAAATGCCCATTGTAAAATCAAATTAAGGAAATTAAAATAAACCTGTTTTCTAAAGCCATGAACACAGTGCTTTGACCAATTAATTGCTTAAAAGGGAAGATAACTGTTAGTGACACAAAGTGGAGATTTAGTTGGGTCTCATGTCAGAAAACGAGCCTTTTCTCCATCAGGATGTAAGCAACCTTGCAACTGGTAACATACAGCAAACACATCTTTAGCTTTCAACATTTCTAGAATGTGGAAAAGATCATCTTACAAATCAAAGCTCTTCGAGGGACCTTGCTCCCAACACTTAAATGTAATTCAGCTAATGATAAAAAATATACATCCGTCAAAATTTGGACAGATACACAAAATTCCATGCAGATCAAACCAGGGTGCCTCTTTCTGTTTGTGGCTGTCAGCCTGTGCAGAACAGTATGGGATTCATCATCTTCCTTTTCCCAGAGCTCTCAGACAGAAGCAACTGGACCTGCTGAGGATGATGACCCAGTGCAAAGATAAGTACAAACAAAACACCATGAACCCAGTCCTAGAGTTAATGTTTCTGTTTTCAGACTTTGATGGAAACAAATGATTTTCATCAGCGGGCTTAAATACTCATTACATGAGTCAGCCACAGGGCTTCATTAAAACAATGAACTCAGAAGAGCCTCCTCATCTGCTTATGACAGCCGTCTGGAATTAGGGATGGCTCAAGAGAAGGAGGATGAATGCAGCTCAGTGTGACAGAAACCCAGTTCCCCCCTCAGAAGCCTGCCTGCACCGACCTGTGTTGTGCTTCTCACCTAGCACTTAGGGAAAGGGGCTTTTATTTTTCTTTCTGTGCATTTCTGGGCAAAGAACCAAGGCCTGACATGACTTTGACAGTGAGACTTTAAATATACCCTGTCAGGATGTGACACAAGCACCTTTCCTGGTGTCAGGATATAACACAGCTTTTAAAAGGAAAAAAAAAAAAAGATACACGAAAGTTTTTGCACTGGAAGTGTACCTTGAAAGGAAAGGCTTAATGAACTTTAACCAGCCTTCCAAGATCTTTATTAGTTGCCCCTTTATCAAATTAAATTCACACTGTGCTAGGCAGCTTAAGTACTGCAAGTTGATGTCATGTGCTAAGTGCCAAAGTAGGCTTTAATTGGCTGTTTAAATGAGAAAAGGGGTCCTGCTGCGCAGCACATGGACCTACACACACATATAGCCAGGGGGGCAGGTGGGAAGGAGCCTGGCTTGTGCTCTCCCCCTGTTTTAATAGCAATGAAAGGTACCAGATTTTTCTTGTGCTAGCTTGAAAGGTTTTGCCCTGGGTTGGCTTGAGCCTCTTTACCAGGCCAAATAACTGAAGGAAAATGTCCATGAAGGTCCCTAATCTCTGTCCCTAGGGTTACAGCTGAAGCAAGGTGGCTTGTCTATGACTGCAAGCTGATGTGCTTCAAGGTAAGCTGGGACGAGATGCTCATTCCAGAAGCGTTGTCCCATGGAGTTAGAGATGGCTCTTCTTGAGCAGCTTTCCCAAGAACCGCCTGCCCATCAACCTGGCAGGATTTTAATAAAGATTTTTTGTATTTGTCACAGCTCAGCTGCATAGATCACGAATTAGTCACAGATGTCAACAGGAGTAGCCAGAGCCTAAAGGCCAGACAAAGACGAACAGGTTACTTGTCCTGCAGAAGAATTTTGATCTTAAAAATACATTACAGGGGCAGCAGCAGTGACTGTGGAGTTAAGATTACAGACAGCTCTGCTGCTAAAATGGGGAGTCCTTCACCTTCCTGATGGGAAGCTCCGGCCTCCTGGGAGGAGCAATTAGTCACACACAGAGAAATCCTGCTGGAATTGCTTGCATGGGATCGTCCAAGGCAACCACTCGCATGACTAACTGCTCTAACTCTTTGTGAGAGGAATGAAAAATTAAGTGGCGGTGGAGTTTCTTCTCCCCTGGTCCAGATGTAACAAGGGTGAAAGTGGTACTGGAACTCACTAAACTTGAACAGTTGTTTTCTGTTAACATGCAGCCTTAAAAAATGTGATTTGAGAAGCTTGTTAGAGAACTAGTGTTAACTTCTAGTCCTGGTGAAATCGGGCCCATCTGGGCAGCAAGCCTTCTGAGCACCCTGCTTTCCTCGTGCAGCTGCAAGCTCCTGTCCTGCTCACCTTTCTCACCCCTGAGCACCACACTCGGCCTTTGGCTTGAGCTGCCATGGTGGCAAGCTCTGGTACTGCCTGCAGCAGCCTCCCTGCACATCCTGGCCCAGGGGGACTGGGCAGCAGTGGCAGTGAGCCCTCAGATTGCTTTCCACTAGACTCAGGACTGGGGAGCGATGGCTTTTGAGCACCCTCGGCTGCCACCCTGGCAGTGATGCCGGTGGTGCCCAGGGGACTTTGCAGCAGGGAGCAACAGCATCACAGCAGCATTATGGACCACAAATCTCTTTCTTTTCCTCCTTTGTTACACAGGCTAAAAACACTTCTCCACTGCCAAGAAGCCTCAAGGCAGATCTGTTGTGCTCTCTTCCTCTCCCTCTCTCTTCTCTTTCCCCTGCCTTGACTTCCAGCCCTGCTCTGGTTTCCTCCCAGCCCCTTGCATCCCCCTCCCTGAGTCTACCTTCTCCTCCTCTCTTTCCTACAGACGGGTGAGCCACCCGCTTCCTCCATTAAGCCGGACACTTTGGGGAACTCCTGTCTCCTCTCTGCAACTTGCAGCTGATTTTATCTGGCCCCGGGGGATGGTTTTCATAAGGCAGCAGTCAGCGCGGAGGTGCGGAGGCTTCCGGCCCTCGCACTAACTTGCATTCCAGCATTAAAGATAATGGATACAATGGAAAATCAATGGAGAATATGTAACTTTATCCCATTCATAGCTTCATATTGCATTACACTGTGGCCCTCAGCTACATAAAAGTGATATATGGCTGAACTTGGCAGGAAAAGAGAACACAGGAAACATATCTTTGGTAAGAATCACAGTCTAGGTATAACTTATATAGCAAATAGGCATGAATATCTTCTGGTTTTCATGAAATTTCACTGGGTAATTGTTTGCCAGTAATTTGTGACAGTGTAAAAAATAAATCAAGGCTTTGTGCATATTACAGATTTCCCTTGAGTGAGATAAGAGAGAGAAAGAAAATGACTGCTTGAGTTTCCAGCCTCAGCCAGATGCCAAATCTGTCAGAAATGCTGCTTTTTCCTATTATATCAGTGGAAGAAAATGATTGGTGCTATTATCTGCCCTTTGGTCAGAAGCATATTCTTCACCTTGGCTAATGTGTGGTGCAGCCACCTGCACTTTTTTGAGGCGTTCATCTAATTACAGGGTAGATGAGTCAGGCTTCATTTCCTATGAGCTGTCTTCAGACATAGGAAGTTATTAATACCGATTAGCTGAAAAAGTCCAGGTCTTCACCACGACATTTCCTGGCTAGTATTAGACACACCTTCCATACTTTAAGGTGTGATGGCTGATAAGAACCAGTAGTACAGCAGCCGAGGTTTTACAGCGGTGGGTGCAGCATGGGACAGACTGTCCCAAGAGGGGGGTTTTTATAACACTTTTGAGTGAATTCAGGTGACAGGCTAGAACGGGAGACTAAAGGTAGAGGGCACAGCCTGAGATGTGCGAGTCCCTTAGGAAATGATGAGGGAGCAGCATGGCACTGCTTCTGGTCTTGGTGCCTGGCAGCAGAAGAGAGTTATTGGGAAATTTTCCCTTCAGTAGAAAGAAACATCTCCCCAAAGGAGAGCTGAGAGTTCCTGGGAGGTGGTGGTGTAAGGTTTAAGCTCATTGTTTTGGAAGAAGATTAAAAGAAAGTCAGCTATTTAATGTGAATTAGGCAGCCATAGCAAAGTTCTCACAGTGTGCACAATAGAGACCTACTGGGGACAGGGGACCCTTGCACAACCCCCAGTATAACTAAAATTTGTTGGAGACAGCGAGGAGTCCATGTGAGAGGAACAAGGTAAGGTAGCAGGGTCTATTTTCAGGTCTTCCATCAATTTGCAAATACATGCTGGGCTGTTTGCTGGCCCCTCTTCTACCCTTTGCTTGTTTTTTTTTCTGCAGACTGCCAAGGGCTGTTGGTAAAGCCTCAGCCTCAAGCTGGAGTCATGGTGGCTTCCCAGGTCTCCTACCCTAACCTAAGCTACTCTACCTGTCATCATTCCAGGTGAAGAGATGGAAAAGGGCACGTACCATGGCACAGTGAATGGATGGACAGGACTATGGTGCCAATAGCAAGCTCACCTCATGCCTGCCCCTTAGATGGGGGGACATGGGGTGTCCATCTGGCTGAGCAGGGTGACTGTGGCTCAGATGGAGACACCTGTCCTGGCTCTGATGAGGAAGAAAAGAAGGGGAAATGACAAGGCAGCAGGGCTGGCCCTACTGGTGACAACAAGGACCTCACTGGTGGCACATGGAAAAATTTCAGAGGATAAATCAGACCGCAGAAAAGAGGGACAGACAGACAGCATTATGGAGATTCATCCAAGTCCTGCGGAGGGCCATACAGCCAGAAAATTCTTGATATGTAAGCAATTACCCCTTAAAAAATCAGTAAAATTAATAGTGTCCCAGCAACCAGCACTGGAAATCAGAGGGATTAAATGCTTTAAACATTCACAAGCCAAATTTTATATCACAGATGCCTTGCTGTTTTATCTCTTGATTTATTTCATTTTTTCAAACCACAGAAAAATTGTACGTGATGGTTTTTCCTTTTCAGCTCCCGCTACTAAGTCTACGAAGCTTGCCAAACATGGAGAAGTTCACAGAAATCAAGAAGAAAAGCTTCCTGGCCGGCTGGCTTTTCCATTGCTTTCTCAGCTGTACCATGGTGGCTCCTCTCATTTATTCTGCAACAAGAGGGGATGGCTGAGGGTATGTGAGAGGAGAGACTCGCTGGCACATAGCACCACAGCTGCTCTGGAATCTAAAGAAAACCCATTTTGGTGAAAGGACTGGGATCTCCTCACACACTGGGTAAACGGGGAATCCTTTAATGAGGACTGTGGAATTGCATGAGCACGACTTGGTGAAAGGAGGGAAAGCAGGTGAAAAGACCTTTCCTCACAAGGACCCTTGGTTTTATATTCTTAGCCACGCTTGCAGAGCACATCATACCGACAGGAAATTATGCTTCCTTTCTCCCTCACTTTCCTGGTTTAGATTTCAGCTCCTCCTGTGTAATACCAGAGAGTACAGATAAAGATATTTTACAGTATGAAGTCAGTGCTTCTCCAGATAATTTAACTAATGTTTATAACACTCTCTCCTGTAAAAGGGATAAGTATTATCCCTATTTTACAGGTGTGAAAATCAAGGTGATTTGATGGTGGTATTGAAAGGAAATTATGTTGAACTGGCAGCACTGAATTCATGTAACTTATCCCACTTCTTGACTGTAGATCAGAGTCCCTACAGTCATGCTCTATAAACGTCTGCCAGCAAGTATATGTGAGCTTCATATGAATGTTAAAAACTGCCCTTCCCTCAAACCTTGATTGGGTGTCTGAGTGGATCCTCCTCGTACTTAGTTTTACTGTCTCTGGTATGAAAGCTCCTAACTGGAGTCACATGCACAAACTTTGGAAAGGAGATTGCCAGAAATAGGGCATCTGCTGTTGGAGGCTGCTGCCCAGTCCTAACCTGTGCTTTTCATGTCTCAGTTGCAGATGTGATGGAAAATCTGAGCTGCTTTGGCCAGAAGCCTATCCTGGATTTGGGATCTCTCTCTTTTTTTTTCCCCCTCAAACAGCATGTGCAATTTCTGCTCTATTTTCCAGTGCAGAAAAGCAAGATGCTCCCATATCTGCTTTCTGGAACTGGGATGGGTCAGACTTATAAAGTAAAACGGCACGTACAGAAATAGGCAAGAAAGGGAGAAAAAAAAAAATATCAGTGAAAAGCTACTTCTAGGGAATCAGGAAAAAAACCCAGAGGATAGAATTTCTTCCTTAGTGAATAGTTTTTGCCCAGGAACATTTTAGTCCTAGAGCAAATCCAGAAACTGCTGTGAGTTTATGACATATGACTGGTATCTTGACAGTATGCAGCAGATTGCAACAGCCTGAGATGACATTTAAGCAGCTGAAGCCACATTCCTTATGTTTTTCAGGGAAAAATATACTGCCTAGTGGAAATGTTATGCTGTTGCTGGGTGGCAGTTTGCATTATTATTAGAGATGGCAAGGATCTATGTGGTATTTGTTCTTGAAATAAGGAATTTTAAGCAACTCAAAGCTTCTGGGCTGGGCACATTGTTTGCTTGCTTTTGTATTGCGTGGGGTTCTGTGTGTGCATATTTTAGCTAATGCAAAAATAGAACCTCTTTTATTGCAACATTTCACAGAATTTTCCAGCTTAAATGAGCTAGTTTCCAAATCAAAAGGATAAACCCTGATGAAAAGCTGGCTTCTGAATGTGAAATTGTTTATTGTCCACATTCCATTGGCTTTTAAAGGAAAGAAAAAAAAAAGTAAAGTATTTCTATAATGAAGGAAAGTCATATTTTAAGGGGGTTGTAGCTCTCTTCTAGCAAATGGTAAAAAACTTGTGTCAAATTGAGGAGGGTGGTTTTCACACTTTGGGTTGCCTTATTCTGCTTGCAGAATACAATCAGGGGAGTATGATGGAAATGCTCGGGAATGAGAAATACCTTTGATTTCCAAACCTCTGCTCATTTTTGAGGAGCTGCCAGGTCTTGTGTTACTGGAGACTATCTAAATGTAAGTGACATGATGCCGGCCTGCTGGATGCAGAACCGTTACACACACCCCAGCGGCTCCGGTGAGCGTGGCCAGCTCCCATCTGCTAGCCCTGCCTGCCCAGGGTGGCTTTCCTGCTGTCACAGCACAGTGCCAAGGGGTGTATTCTGCCCCAGAGTGTTCCTTATCCCTGCATGTGACCTGCCAGTCCAGCTCTCCTCCTGTCCTGTGTGCTGGAGTCTGAGGCATTGGAGAATGCTGGCTATAGGGTACTGATGCCCTATGGCTGGTAAGAGGAATATCCTTGTTTCCTCTCTTGCTCCCACAGCCTGAACCCGGCACTGTGGCTGTGGTCCTGGAAGGGTGGTCTGGGAGAAGGACAGTGCCTCCGTGTGTCTATCATGGCTAGGGAATCAGGTGTTACATGGCCTTGCATTAATAGGGTTTGGGGGAACCCTGGGGGAGGTCGCCTGAGATATTGTGAGGTGCTCTGGAAACAAGCGTGTGGTGCCTGCAGGGTGCCACACAGACAGAGCAGGGGTTAACCTGGAAGGTGAAGGTGTTTGGGACCTTTGCCTTCTCCCAGTTAAGTCAAGGCCTTGGTTATCATGGCTGATTTCACTTTTCCAAATAAGGCTGACAGTTTTCCTAAGGATTTCAAAGGCAGATAATATCTCGTCAGGTTTGAACACTGATTCCTCCAAGGCTGAGCCATGCTGACTCAGATTTTGTAAAATGGAGTCTTAATTATAAAGTGCTCATTCTCCCTTTGCACTGCTGGTTGTTTGTTTGTTTTTGTTTTGGTTTGTTTGGTTTGGGTTTTGTTGTTTTTGGTTTTATTTCATGGTATGTAATAGACTATCTGTGACAGGAACGGGGAGACACTCAACATCTTCCAATGCTTTTACAGGGTCACCTGTTCCCTGCCAGATTCTCAAAAGAGTGAAGTGGACAAGTTGAGATAAGCAGTGTTTGGGCCCTGTCTCAAAGGTGTGAAAGGCACAAAAGATTTTCAAGCAAGAACCTCCACAGGAAAAACTGTCTCTAACCCAGGAAATCCTCCACTATATATGAACAGAGAGGTTGAAGTCCAGAAGGATTTTCATGTTTACTCTAATGACTTGGATATTAATTTTCATCCACTTCTACCTCTTTCTGAGTTAAACAGCTCACATTTGACTAACACTCATGTTGTGCTTGCCTAACAGGTAACTGTCCCCTACCCCCACCCCAAGATCCAGCCTTTCCTCTGAAGACACAAACCAATCTACCTCTGCACTCCCAGTGATTAAGGGCCTTCACTTTAATATGGGTTCAGAGTGCTCCTGTGGATTTTCCTGGTTTTCATGTCCAGTCTTTGCTTCTCACTGTGGCTTTTTCTACATTAAAGTACCATTTAATCATTTCACCTGCTCAGACATTTTACACCACATAACAAAGCTGTGTCACTGACTTCTCTAAAGTGGTGGTTTGGTTTTTTTTTCTTTCCAAAAGACAAACTTTGAAACAAAACTCAATCTCACCTCAGATCATTCCATATTATGGGAACCACCATTTCTTACAAAGCGGTGTGGACCTTCTTGACAAATGAATGGCAGCACACATTTAAACTCACCTATCTGCTACATTTTTGACTTTACCTTTATGTGGAAGGAAATGTGGTGGTTGCTGATCCTCTCCTCCCTTTGCCATGGCCAGATATGCTTTTCCCATGGTGCCCTTTCCTCGTGCACACCTTCTGCACAAAGAGTCCTGGCAGCTGGAACAGAAGAAGAGAGGCTGCCCTGTACACTCACTTCCCAATAGAGACTACAGACACCTCTTTCAACAATCCTCCTGCTATTAGGACTAACGGCAGAAGGTGAGTGAAGAGGTCAGTTAGTCTCAAAATAGATTGATGTCACCTGAAAAAAACTAAAAATATAGTCTAAAAAAAGACCGATGTATTTTCTTATATTCCTCCTGTTGTACAGTGCTTGATGATGCTGCAGATTAATTCCTGATTCTGCAATTGCTTCTTGGGAGATGATAAATTGCCTGACTAAGTTGACAGAAGGGACACAGAGGAGTTCTTACAGGATGAACTGGCAATGGATCTATTTTTAAACTCACAAGTGAGCTTTGACATTCAGTATCAATAGAAGAGAAAAAGCCACTTCAAGAGGCTGTGGAAATGGTTTATGGAACTTAACCTGGTCTTTGCAGCTCTTCCCTAGAAGCAGTAGCAGCTTTTATAGAGGAAGATGCAAGCAGATCATTCTGAAGAAGGTGCTGCTGAGAGGCAATACTTGGCCTGTGACTTGAAACATTGACCAATCAACATAAAACAAGGACAAAAAGTAGTTCCCTTACGGTCTTTCACTTTTCAGTTAAGGAAAAAATAATCCTGGCTGCAGAAAAAAACCCAACCTTTAACCATACAAAATAATCCAGAACAGAATTCCAGAAGTACCTAGTAGAATCTTCTCCCTCACCATGGGCTAGAGAATGAGGTGACACAAAGCTGCAGAGACAGCTCACGGGGGTTTAGGTCATGGCAGGCAAGCAGCACGAGAGAAGTTATGCTGGTAACTGAACGTAATCATTGGGAGCGTGCACAGGCCATGGATGCAGGCGTGTGAAAACAGGTAGAGAACAAGGGATCCAGACCCAAGTCTTTGATTGGTGTCATTTATGGGGGAGTCTGTTCAAAAAGGACAAAAACAGGGATTAAAAAATGAATCCCCTGGGTTTGAACCCAAAGACTGATTATCCAAGGTAGCAAAGGAATTACTGACCG
This sequence comes from Chloroceryle aenea, assembly GCA_013399075.1. Lineage (NCBI taxonomy): Eukaryota > Metazoa > Chordata > Aves > Coraciiformes > Cerylidae > Chloroceryle > Chloroceryle aenea. The sequence continues at coordinate 439,683 of VWZY01007755.1, read as the reverse complement.
CTCTGAATTTCATTAGGCCAGAGGGGAAAAAGGTGATCACAACAATTTCATGGAAATTCCCTTTTTAACCTGTGTTTCAGGGTTGGGAGGGCAGGTACATGCACCTCATTTGTTGTGCATGACTCTGTTCGCCTCCAGGGACAGAAACAATCATAACAACTTCCTTCTGTGATAGCTTTCCAAGAGAGGGAAAAGTGCAGCACAGTTGAGATCTGCACAGAGGCTTGAGAAATCTGGGCTTTTGTGGTGCAAGTGTGGATTCCCTCCCTCCTGCTGAGCATCGCTGATAAACAGCAGACTGTTATACACGGAGGAATGGCTGCACAGTGTGGCTATTGTAGATACGTGTGTGTGGAGGGGCAAAGGGCTGAAAACAAAGGAGGAGTGCAAGTAAGTTCTCAGAATTGCCCTTGGAATAGTGCTGGCACAGGGCAGTACCTCTAAATTGGGGAAACCCAACAGTTTAAGACCCTTTCTGAAAAAGAATCAGGATTTATTTTCCAGATCTCATAGATGTGTAGGTGTTAAAACAGGCTCATTATGCTATCGCTCTACCACTTACTGTAACAAGAGAGGCTTTTTGCACTACTGAGAAAATAGATTAAGAAAGCATAATTAAACTTGCAGTCAAGCCCTGACCTACATCCACTTCTTGAGCATGAAAGAACACCATGAAATGACAGCACCAGTTTCTGAGTCAACCCTAGAAAGTTAAACTCAATAATTTTAAAAGCTGGCTATTGCTTGGATGAGGAGATGGTGTTCGGAATGCTGTGGTGGATTCGGCCAGGCCTTCCTTATTAGATCGGGGAAAGCAGTGGTGGCCACAAAAGACAGGAAGAGAAAAGCCCTGCCCTCAGTTCAAGACAAGTTCTGCACTCATTTAACGAGACATCTTTCAGCTTGAAAGCACACTGTCCGCTAACAGAGGGGCTGCTGTGTGGTACGTGTCTCGTGTCCAGTGTGTTGTATCTAGCTGATATCCCAATGCACCCCAAGCTCTTTTAAGGGGAACTCCTAAACTGTTTATAAGTGCTCTGTGATAAGCTCAAGGCAGCCCATCTGAAACAAAAAGAAATGTGAGGAGCCCTGAAAAGAAATAATTTACCTTTCACACATAGTGGGGGAGAACACCAGGGATGGAATAGATCTACTTAAGGCATAACCACAGCATGGAAACAAATGGGTATAAACTGCCCAGGAATAAAATTAAATTGGGAACTGGAAGGAGTTCTGTCTTAGATAGGTTTTTATTGGAGAAGTAAGAAAGAGTTTATGAAAGAGACAGCAGATTCCAAAGAAAGAATAAATATTCCTTAGGGACTCTCTGAAAAGACAGATGGAACAAAAACAAGCAGGAAGATTAAAAATCCTCCAGGAGGTTTGTACAGGAGAGAGCTCAGGCTGAACTCGTGGTATGAAAACATCGTGATGAGAAGTAGAGGCTGCCTGATTATGCTTATGCCATTTACTAATCTGTCCACAGTCGTTTCCTCTGCTTGGTGTGGACCCAGCGAGAGGCAGGAGAGGATGGGCAGCACATGCTGTTCCCCTGGAAAACAGGCTCCCAGAGAGTGTTTGGTCTCAGGTCAGTGGTGCTGGCACAACTGCTGTCTTCCCTTCTCCTGTGAAACAGCTCTTTTATTTAGTGGCATCTGAAAAAGACAGAGCAGAACACAGGGCAAGTGGTTAAAAACTGAGTTGTGAAGCTAGAGGGATATCAAGGCATTCCCAGTAAATTTCTATTTCCTATAATAAAGGGACAATGCTATTTGACAGAGCAGAGAGAGCAAGACCAGCAGGAATAAAGTAAACATAAGGCACATCCTGAAACAGAACAAAGAACAAAAGCTTCGGGACAGCAAGCACAAGGCCTGAAGGTGAGCAAAGAAACAGCCTCCTGCTGTTTGATCCCATCATGTCCTGGCACATGGGGATCAGTTTGCATTCCCTAAAACTAAACACAATAGCAGTGAAGTGGCATCTGACTACAGCTCAGCATATGTATTCTCCTCGTGGAAACACTCCAAAAACAGCCGGGCCGAGGGAGCTGAAGAGACACTCACATGTACATCCACGAGCAGTTACAGGTCTCCACAAATTTATTATTTTATTATAGTTTGGATTTCTTCACCCTAAAATTCCTGGGAGGACATTCACATCCTCAGTCCCTGCTGGGTTTAAGGGAATCTTCTGCAATCTGAATGAGAACTCCCCAGGAAATATTTTTCTACCCCTGCTCAAAAGTTTGGCCCTGAGCCTGTGAGTGAAGCCTTTAGTTTTTTGGTAAATTTGGGGGAAGTCTATACTGACTTTTGACCAATGCATTGCCTGGGTGTGGAAAGGACACTGCTGCTTGGGATAAATCCCAGGCTTTGCACATTCAACATAAAAAAATGTATGATAAAATTCCAACTTGGTCACAGACATGTATGAGATTTTAGAAGCCAATAGAGCATGTAGAATAAACTAGAACCTTATTTCATAACGTATTCCTGTATGTCCAAGCACAGAATACTGCTGTAGCTTTTTTATTTATTTCCAGAAAGGAGACATTTCTGATAATCCCAGAGTCTAGCTCTCACTGGTATAAATTACTATTTCACCTTAGAAACTCTCAAATGACTCTCAAGGTTGATAAGTCTTGAGAATTTCACTTAAAATAAAGAGCTATTAAATAGCTGTAAACCATAACAAAGTCACAGCAACCCTCAAATCAGTGGTCTAGAGAAGAGGAATGCAAGCACATTTTATGAGTGTTTGTCACCAGCTAAAACCCCAGAATATCTTAAAACATCAGAAGGCAGTTGTTCAAGAGGGTGTGACTCCCACTAGCTGCCTTGCCAGCCTCAGGAAAGAATGCGTGTTTTGGTTTGTTTCTTAAATGCCTACTGGGTTTAGCTGCTGAATGCTCTTCTAATCTGCAAGAAAGTTCTCCACTTTGGGTTTATTTTAAAGCTGACATGTAATAAACTTCTCAAGTGAACAGTTAAAATTTCCATGGGATCATGGAAAGGGATTGTTTTCGTCTCCTTCAAAACATTTAGGGAAACAACCCTAAACTGTTAATTGTGGATTAAAATGTGGAATCTGGATCTTTTTTTCAGCATCCCAAACCTGCAGCTCAGACGGGGGTGGTGGCGGATGCAGGATTCCCATGGCTTGTCCCAGGTCAATGCCCAAGGGCTCAGACCACCTGCACAGCCCCAGCGGGCACATTATTGCAGGTAATTAGCCTGAAGATCTCCAGCTGCCCTCAGCTCCCCCCTCATTCCTATCGAATGTGGAGCTGTCACACAGAGCCTGTGATAAGCATTCTCCTTGAACCGGAGGGCCTCTTGTTCTCTCTGGGGAGGGACTGGGGGATTTACCCACGCTTCAGCTGCTGCTGTTTGCAAGATGGACAGAAGGCTTAGGAATACCACCAGCAACTACAAATGATGTATCTCAGGTAACACCAAAGTGCAGATATTCTGAATAGACCATTGATTTCTACTGAGCTACCTTTGCTGTGTCCTGCAGGACAACCCCTAATTTTGGTCTGTTCCCATCTGTGCCCCTATTCATGCTCACAGGATGACATGAATGCGCTAAGGTGGAGGCAGGGGGAGCAAAGTACTGTGTAGCATAGGGTCAGCAAAGACTGAATTCAGTGTTGGGAGAGACAAAAGCACTGCTTCTTGCTGTGTCCCTCTGGTTCAGAATCTCCCTCTGTCCCATGGGTTTAACCTACCTCTCTGCTGGTGGAATAACAAGCTAGCTCAGAGGGTTGTATCTAGCAAGCGATGCCTGGCAGGGCTACCAGCCTCTCATAAAATATGGGTTTTCTCATATTACATGTTGAAATCCTGTGTCATTCCCTGTTGTATGTTTGCATCCACTTGACCCTCTCTTAGGCTCTGGCCTGAGGACCTCCACAGTCCCCTGGTGTGTCAGGGGACAAGTTTTAATCCTCACGTATGCACTGCACCATAAGACCTGAAATAAGGGGCATCTCCATGACCACCTTATCCAACCAAGGGGACATGGCCCTCTCATGAGACCTGGGCTGGCTCAGGTAATGCTTGTTCTGTCATCCCACATGATGGGGGTGGCCTCTTGTCATGAGATCTGCTATGGACTGGGGCAAAGGCGTTGTGTCGTGGGCCTTATTATTTCAGAGGTGGAGAGCACAACAGGATGATGGTCCTCATGGTGTGGGTTGGTAGCTGCTGTCTGGGGAAGAACTGCTTCCTGGAGCTGTGAGGGAAGAGGCTGCACCCAGGTGGTATCCTCTGACATGGTCTGTGTGGAGGTGCTTGCTCAGGATGTTGGGGTCTTCACACAGAGAGTAGTCAGGAACTGATCTGGTGAGTCATTTAGAAGTGGTTTATGTATCAGTGTTTGGGAACATTGGATTTCCCAGTTTTTCTGGCTTTCAATCTTGTATCTGGTGACCACACCACACCTTTTGGAAGGGTAGGCATGCCAAGGTAGTTTCCTGTAAGGCAGCAGAGCTCCAGTGTTTTGCTGCAGGGGTTTACCATAAGATGCCTTTTCTTTTTTTTTTCAAGAAAAAGAAATGTTTAGAAACAACCCAAGCCACAGGTTTCAGATCAGGATCCAGTTTTTGTTGTGTTAATTTTTTTGTTGTTGTTGGTTGTTTGGTTTTTTTAATATCCTAAAGTTGGGAAGTGCTTGCTCTAGAACAACAGTTGAACTGTGTTCAGATTTCTAAAATAACCCTACCCAAAATCCAGACTCTGGACCCCACCCTCCAGGCTCATGCCTCTTTCTTTAGCAAAAGTGGAAATAGAAGTTGAATGTCATTTTGTCTGGAATTTTCACTTCACAACGCATTCAATTTTTTAAAGTTTTGCTTTATTAATAATTCCTGGCTGCTATAAAACTGGTCTTTTGACCTCTCTTGCCCTCTCACCCAGCAGTTTTCCAAGGCTTGTCCTTCAGGGGTTAAACAAAGGAGGCCTGAGAGAAACTGCTGCTAATTAACTGTGACAGCTGAAATCCTTGAAATTGCTATTGAACTTGGAACCTTGTGCGCTATTGTTCTTCTCTCCTCTGCTGGAGTCTTGCATGATGGTGGTTTGGATGGAAACATTTTTGGGCAGGTCCTTGGAAAAACAATGGGAAAAAGCCCTTTTAAACAACCCTGTTAAAGTCAGCAATGGCAACACTGACTAGAATGTGCAGATTTAATTTCATGCATCTGGAACTGAAGGGGAGCTTCCCCCCCAGGTTGATGGCAAAAGTCCACCTGTCTGTCAGGGCTCGAGGAAGGAGGGACCAAACTCTTTCCAGGCAGAGACTAACTGATGGTGCAGCATACCTCTCCAGGTGACAAGTGTGGGTCAGAAATAAAACTTTGGTAGAACAGGTTGTTGTTTTCAGCCTACCATTTGACTGCTGTTTATAATCATGAAAGCATCACTTGTTACAAGATATCTTGAGATAGTTTTCAAAGTATTTAATGTATCTTTGAGATATTTTTCCATTAGTCTTTCTGAAACCCATAGTGAGCACAACAGATCTGCAAAATGGCTGCAGAACTCACCCTGAACATTGAAATCCTCTCTGGATAGCTATCTGTAATTGCTCTGAAGATGGCACAGAGAGACAACGAGAATTAAAAAATGAATCAAAGCTGTATCTTCTTTGGTTCTCAGACACTGGCAAACAATACTGGGTTTGGTTTTGTACATGTATTCCCTAACTGCATACAGTGGAGCAGCCTATAAAACTACTTTACCATATTATTTCAGCTTTTCCAAGGGATACAGTTTGTGATCCCTTGATAGACACTCTCTTAGTCTTTGTGGTATATTTTTGAGCAAAGAAGACTTTTGGATTTAGCTCAATATTTTTCTTCCGGGGAATTATGTTTTTCTGGCCTATCCAAATAAGAATACTGTAGCTATGTGTGTATTTGTGCCACCCAGTCCTTCTTTTTCAATTAAGAAGATTACCAGATTTATATGAATACATGGGGCAATGTCCACAAGCTGTCCTATAGGATTATTTTCTGTTCCCACAGACTGGTATCTCAGGAACCAAGCAGGATGTTCCTGCTAAGAGTGTTCTATGCTGCTGAAAACAGTCCCCTTTGGGCTACCTCAAAATGCTACAAAGGGGACCTACGAAGGTTGCTGTGCTCTAGAGAATTATCCCCAGACCTGCCTGGCTGTGGCACAGTGCTGTCCCCCCTTCCTTGCCAAGCAGCACCCCACTCTGAAGCGTGAATGACTGTCCAGATACGGGACAGAGAGAAATGTCTTCCCTTCCTCAGTATTAGGTCTTGAATTAGGCATTGCAACAGGCACAGCTCTGGTCTGGAGAACTCTGAAGTTTTGGTTGACTGTGGATGAACCACGCAATAAAATAATAATAACAATAATACGAGAATATGTATCCTGTAAACCACCAACTGTTTCTGAAAGTAAATTGGATCTCTTGTCAAGTTAAAATTCACTTAATGCTGCCTTTATGGCCAACTTGTATGCTATAAGGACATGGCCCTGTCTTCAGGTGATATAAGTCCCAGAGACTCCACTAAAACTGTTGTCTCATTTCTGATTTGCAGTCACCTTAGTGAGATAGTCCCCTTGCTTTTTCTATCCAGATAGAGA
>VWZY01007755.1:389869-432984 GCA_013399075.1 Chloroceryle aenea | reverse complement strand
TTTTTTTTTGTGACTTTCAAGACAGATAAAAAAGCAGATCTTTGGAAGTCTCCTGAATTAAACTGGTGCACTTTGACTTTTAAATAACTTCTGACTTGTAATTGTGATTTCTCTTAGAAATTTATCAGGCCCTTAAAGTTATTTTAGCGTATCTAAATGGCTGATTTTATTTACTTGCTTTGTGGTTAAAACTAATAGGAGCAGACCACAAATTCATATGGATGTATCTGTAACTGGAAAATTTGAATTTCCATGAAAAACTTAACAAAAGCACTTCTGATAGATAGTACAACAGGTCAGTGTACAGCTCTGATTGTGATCTTGTGTCTGGGCAGGAGAGGAGAAGCAAAGTGGGCAAGGGACCAAGGAGAAGGTAGCAAGGGACCTGCGCTGCAGCAAGAGGTGTGCTTAGAACCCAGCCTTGAGAAAGCAACACAAAAAGGGAGGGACAATCTGTGAGCATTTTTTTTGCAGTAGGACCAAGTGTTGCCCCACATGTTATTTGGTTCCTGCTCTGCTCAGAGAAACTAGATTTGGTTAGTTACTATTTGAGTTCATAAATAGGTTTTGATTACGAAGTTAAAAAAAATTAAACTGCTTCTCTTAATGGAAACAGCTAGTGAGATTCCAAATACTATTGAACAGCTGGAGATTACACTGCAAGGACCAGCTATAGGAATTCAGCAGCACAGAACAACAGTACACTTTCTATAGCAATCAATTCTATGGCAATCAATTCCTATAGCAACAGCATCCCTGTTCTCTTGGACCTCTTCTGTAAGAGCAGAATGGCTGAGGAGAGGCTGAGGAAAACCAGCCATTTCCCTCCTCATACCTCTCTTGCTTGGTGCATCAGAAAGCACAAAAGTAAACCAAGAAACCAGAACCTGCCTGGAGTCACCAGCACTGCTGAGCCAGTCAGTGTGCTGCTGAGCCTGCCGAGGTTTTACATATCCCATGCATGTCCTGTGTGGCTGGCCAGGATCGCCCAGGGCACATGTCCTGCCACCAAATTGGTCAGGCTATAAATCATTGCATGGACTGGACAGCAGGCTGTCCAACTCCATGGAAAAGCAGCATCAGTCTTTAGTCCGTGGTTGTTGATAATGGCTAGAAACATTCAGTTTAGCAAATGAGGTAAGTGTAATGTTACTATATGATGGAAAGCTTCCAAACCTGACCCTGCCTCGTGCCCCTGCTGCTCTTAGGCCTGAGACCAGACCTTAGTGGCAAGATTTACCCTGCAGCAAATATTTACTGTGACGTTGTAGTCCCTCAAGGGAAAAAAGGGTTTATGGCAGAAATCATGATGGGGTACTAAGTGCAGTGGTGCTTGTGAGCTGCACAGCTATAACAACAACCCCCAAAACCAGTAAATAGGAAAAAGACCCTCTCTATCCAGATGGTGAGGCAGGCAATATAGCCCTACTGTAGGCAACACCAGAGACTTTCCAAATCCTGTTCCAAAGCTTTTAATCCCTTCAGTCCTTAACAGCTCAAAATTACATCATCATTTCCTCCATTTCAGAGAGAGCTTTGCTCCTTCTGCTTCGTAGCTGCAACACAGTCTACCAGGGCTCATACTTCATAATCTTAAATGGAAAAATGTATGTCAAGTCAAAACAAAGCACAGTTTCTAGATCTCCACAGGGGGTACGGGGGGTGTCTCATAAATCTGTATATGATTAAAGGCAGCTGCAGATTGATATGGACACTTTGAGCTTGTCAGTCCTTTGTGTGATGTACAGCTATTGGAGCAAGACGGTGGTGGCAAGCTGAGGACAATGAATTTCCCACACTTCCTAGTCTTATTTCCAAGGTCCAGGAAATAGATGCCTAATCAGCCTTGAATTTGTAAAGGCCCCAACCCAATCCCCAGAACAAGAGCTGCTAGTTTTCAGCTGGGCTATTTCTTCCAAAATCTTTCAGTCTCTTGTTTCACCAGCAGTGAATGTGGAGAAGTGCAATGAATTCCTTTCTGGTAACCTGAGAATATCAGCTAATGGAAAAAACAAAGTACTCTGCAACTATATTAAATTTTCAGGGTTCTTTCACTCCTGCCCCCAACTGGCTGATGTTAACATTTTGCTAATGTCCTTGAGATTACAGCAAACAGCTTGCAGGGAAAAAAAACGAAACCCAAACTCCCCGAACAGCTTGAACCACATCCTCAGCTGGCATAAACTGATGCAGCTCCCCTTTTTATACCAGCTGAGAAGCCAGGGTACTGCTGCTTTTATTTTAAAGCTTTGCAACAGTTACCATAATAAAAGTAAACTATTAAGATGAATTTTGCTCCAAGTGACATCATAAGTTAGTGGGGAGCAAGAAATGTGTTGGCAGAGCTGAATGGGGTGCTGTGCACAGAGTCCATTTGGCACCAGCAGCCAGACTCCAGGATCCATGGAGGTACATCCAAGGGCAAAGTCTCTTTCTCCTGTTTTTCTGAATATCAAACTGATCTGTGTATTTAGGAACTGAGGAAGGAAAAATAATGATGAAAACATACATCTGTAGCATAGCGGCACTTCTGACTACATCATGTTTCACTATAAAGGTTGAGTGATTAAGAATTATCTTACTGTGAAGTCCTACCCAAGATGGTATTTCTAGGCAAGCTGTTCCCCACCAATGTTAGAGACAAGTAACAGGCACATGAGGAAAGGAAAAAGATGCAGCTGATGGAAATGATCATGTTAGACCTCCAGGGTTACACCCCCAGGACAAGCCCCACTCTTGCATTCAGGTCTTGAAGCATTGGCTTAGACATGAGCAGTTCAGATGTTTTCAGTCCCTTGTGGACATTTGAGTAGCTGAAAATTAGGATAAAACAGAAGTTGTCCCTAACGAGCAGTGAATGTCATAGCTGAAAGCTGTCTCAGGACATCATCTTTCACCCTTGATGGGAAATCTTCCAGCTGGGCAGATCTGACCAACTCTTGGCATCTTGGAGCCATCACTGCAGCGTAGAGGACAGAACATCTGGCTTACACCTATCTTTAGTTTTCAATGTTTTTTTTTTTAAATCACAGTACTAGTTTCCCCTTGTCTATACCTTCTCCAGGATAATTCCATACCAAAGGTATATAATAAAGTAATTATTGGCTTTGCCTTTTATCAGCATGGTATTAATATTTGAAAGATGAATCAACATTTGTCAGTTTTTCTCCTCCATTTCAGGGAGGCATTAAAGCTTAGACTGACTTTACAAGAGCTAAAAGTACATGGGAAAAGCCACAAAGCAAAGTTAGTTACTAACTTCCTTTTCCTTGACAACTTATGAGGAAATTTATGTTCCCACAAATGGGATGTAGAAGGCAAAGAGTTTATCAAGCTGGAAGGTGCATAGGCTGGTCAATAGGAGAACCTGAGATGAGACTGCAGCAGTAATCTCTCCCCTGATTTGACAATTAGGCCCCTAACCAGGTTTCAGAGAAGAACCTTCCTCTGTCTACCATTGTTCCTTTGATGATGATGGTAATGTCTAATAGCATCTGGAAGGAGGAGATGGCACCTAATCTGAGACATGAATTTAGGTGTCCAGGGAATTTTCCTGGTGTGCACTAGGGATCCTAGACACCTGCAGGGTGCAAACTTTATGAACAGGCGTTTGGGAATCTCAAATTTGGATTTAGATGCAACTGCCAAATCTCTCAAAGTTCTTGGTAAGCATTTGTATTTTATCTAGGAAAAGCAAGATTTGGAGAACTGCAAGTCCAGGCCTTAAAAGATGAAGAGACCCGAAGTTATGAGGGACTTACTGATGTCAATAAGGGCTAAACCAAAAGGCCCTATTAAAGTCAGAAGGACTCTAATATGCTCCAGAAAACCTTTTGGAAAATCTGGCTTCAGATTTCAGCGTTTTCTAACTGGAAGACCTCACAGGTTGCATTTGGGGTCTGAAAATTGCTGCATGGAATTTAGAAGTAATCTCTGCAGAAGTGATTTTTAAAGACAAAACAAAGGTAAAGAACCTGAATCTCACTGTCATTTTGTATAAACTGGGTAGTAATTGCTTTTTGGGAAGTCTCCCTGTATTTTATCCAAGCTGCAATGCATATTCCAAATGGCTGTTGTACAAAAAACTACGCCTGGCCCCAGATAGCAGACTTGGCAGCAACTTGTTTCAGAACTTTGAAAGTGAGATTAATGAGGAAAGAGGTGTTGAAAAAGGGAGGCAGAGAAGATGGGGATTGATGTTTTTGTAGCATGGACATCCTTGTAGCACTTATCTGGATTTCCTGCTTTTAATTTATTCTTGCATTATTCACCTGGAAAGAAAAAATCCCGAAGTTCATGCACTTCATTGGAACATATTGGTCTCCAAAAGATATGTTAGCTATTTTCACATGGGAATGGTTACTACTTGGCATGTATTCTAAATTCAAAGCGCATTAAGTCAAATTCGTCTGTGTTGTAGCCTTCTCAAATCGCGGGATTTCCAGTCAGGATGCATCTGGCCCAGTGTGCTCTGACTGTTTTGGCTCCCATACATTATGAGATTGTTAGTTCCATATCCCCTGAAGGATAATATTCTTCCTTGGGCACAAAGCCCACTGAGGTTTCTGCATACTATTAACTAGACTATAAAGAATAGGTGCAAACCCTGCACAGGAACTTCACTGATCATGTCAATACCATTTTGAGTTGGCCTTTGAAAAAAGGACATATTTAGTGATGGACTTGGTGTGACCTGCCCAGTCGTGAAAGCTCTGAGGATAGCGTCCTCCTACACAGCTCTCCTGGCGAAAAGAATTTTTCAAACCCAATAAAATCACTCTAACCTCTTTACTGTGCTGCCCATGATAACAGTGCCCCTTCCCAGTATTGTTACAGCACCTGCACAGTTCTGCTATCTCAGAAATGTCCTGCATGCCCATACATCCAGCTTGCCCCGTGTTCAGCTCCTGCTTGGAATTCTCCAAAATAAACTCCCCCGCCCCCCCTCCCCATCCCAGGTGCCACATATTCCTTGTTCCTGAGCTGCATAGAGCTCAGACAGTGCCCTCCCCTTAGCAGCTGACAGTGCCACAGATGGACAGAGGTGAGGAACTCAATGAGTAGTTTGCCTAATGTCATGTGGATGCCCTGAAGCAGACTCAAACATGAGTCTGAACATTACCATGGAGGTCTTGCCAATACTGAAATACCGGCCTTGTCAAAGAGGACAAAAGGAGCACGAGACAGGGCCAGGGCTGTGTGTCTTGCACTCAGTGCACAAGACTTGGCTAAACTCAATCTGTAGGTTACAGCTCAGAGGGTCTGAAATGACCCTCTACAGTGAACTCCACAAAAATCTCCTTCAGTCATGCAACTTTGAAATGACTCTGCATTGAGCAGGTGGGAAAGGAGGAGTAACAGATGCCAGCTTTGCTGTCTTTTTGCTGCTGTTTGATGAGAAGCCTTCAAGAGAACAGAAATGGAACCTGCTGTGATTGGGGCTCTAGACTGGGGTGTAAGAAGTGTGTATGAAGTCTCCAGGCATAGTTTTCCTACAGTTTTTAGTAAATCACTAATTTCTCATTTGCAGAATGGGATTGTAGGCTTGTCTTTATCTGTCTTTCCCTGGTAGATTTCCCTGGTAGGTGCTTTATCAAGAACTGGGTCTGGAAAGTGCCAAGCAATTTTGGCCAAGGCCCATAGATGCTCCTGTCATGCAAGGTGGGAAAAGCAGGTGGGAAAAGCAGCAAAATCTAAATGACCCTGTCCTTTGGAAAGGAGGGAGAGAGGCCTTTTTAGATCTGAATACTGCCATGGGCTGTATTGCCTTCAAAACTAGACTGATGTTCAAGGTAAATACAGTTTATTTGTACATTTCATTATTAAAGGCAAAAATCTGATAACTTCTAATAAATATAAGATGTAAATCTCAATGAGTTAAGATTCATAAGAAAACAGGTCTCCCATGTGGGAGTAGCCTGTGCAGTTTTCCGTGTAAGACACAGGCCACAGCTCCTCCAGAGCCAATACAATTAATCTAATGAAATTACACTAAGCTAGTGGTAATGATCATTTCAAGGGATAAGTATAGTTATTCTGGCTCACAAACAAAAAACAAAAGTAGATGAAAGAACACAGAGCAAATGGACGACTCTGAATCCTCCCTCTATTGTCAAACTGTACAAATCTATTGCTTTTCTAATAAATAATCCCAGCACAGAGCATTTTCTTGCCAATATTTTCAGCAGCAGAAGCCAAGCCAGAAGGTTCTGAAACCAACATATTGGCATGGGTGTTTTTTTTTCTCCTTCTCCTAATATACCATGGAATCTAGTTAAATATTTTTCCACTCCTTACTTCTCTTTGCGTCTTCTGGAGAAAATGTGAGTCCTATTTCCTCATAAAAATATCCTAGCATTTGACAGGTTGGATGTCTTTGATCCTGAAATGTTTTTGGATGATTTTTCTCCCCCACTTTGACTTTGTAATATAACGCTCTATAAAAAGTATATGCATATATGCAACTTTAAAAGGGGATTCTTATTTGAAATTAAACTTTTACACCAATTAACCTCCTCCCAGTGCACTATAAAGTGCAGTAAAAACTGTGCTGTTACAGAGACCCTTGCAATTCTCAGATTGATGCCTCCCTGGCTGTGGAACCCAGAACATCTGCTTTAAATTAGCTCTGATGGAAGGTCTACTTGTAAATGCATGACTTAATCAGCCTTACTAAAGTAAATGGCACATACTGTAGCAGAGGGTGCTTCAGAGTCAGACTCAAACCTGTCTTTCTTTTGAAGCAAAGCGGGGGAAAAAAAAAGGGGGGCACAGAGGGGGCAAACTTTAAACCAAAGGCGACTTTTTTTTTTTTTTTTTCTTTTATGAGCTGACATTAGCAGACGTGTGGCTGTACCATAGCCAGTCTAACTCGCAAGCAACATGTGCAGCTGTACAGGGTAAGCCTGCCTTGCTCCTCCCCATCCTCATAGACTCATGCTTTCAGGCCCTGTTTAGGTGAAGACTGCAGTGTGTTCATGGAGGTCTGCTAGGTAGTCTTCTTGTTTACCTGCAGGCTCTTGGCCAGGCTCCCTGAGAGCACCAGTTCTGAGGAAAGTGTAATTGCAGCCCATCCAGACAACTTTGCACAGAGTCTCTGCATTGCTCAGACCCTGCTAACCTTTTCTGAGAAAAAGGAGCCACGGGCTTCCTGTTGGTTTTTAACAGTGAGGATTGTGAGGGGTGAAGAATTGCAGAAGGTCCTTATGAGGCTGAGTGACTGGGCAATAAAATGACAGATGAAATTCAGTGTATATAAACATAAAGCGATGCATATGGGGAAAAACAGTCCTAGGTTTGTTATAAAATGATGGGCTCTGAGCTGACTATTACCACTAAGAAGTGAACATTGAATGAAAACATCAGCTCAAGGCTCAGAAGCCACCAGAAGAAAATCAAATCGAATGTTAGGAATGATTGGGAAAGGAATAAAAAGCAAATCAAAAATCACTTCATCACTCTCTACAGCCATGGTTCATCCACACCTCAAATAATGTGTGTTGTTCTGTCCCCTCATCTGAAAAAAAAGGCCATAGTAAACTGGAAAAGGTTCAAAAAAGGGCAAAAAGGATGATCAAACATTTGGAATGATTTCCATATGAGAAATGATTAAATCTGGAAAAGAGACAGACTGGGGGTGAGTGTATGACAGAGGTCTACAGCACCACAAACAGTAAGGAGAGGTTGTGCGGGGATCAACTGTTCACTGTCTTTTCCAGTACAAGATGCACAAAACTCAGAAACTACCCAGACCAGGGCTGCCTGTGCAATCTTAATTTGGCCCTATTGTTCTTTACAGTCTAATTACTCCAGTATATCCTTTTCACAAAATTAACCCACGCATCTGATTTCCTCTGCCCTTGCCCAGAGCGGATTTCATCCCGTCTACATTTGAATAAGGCTGCTCTCTACTATGTGCTGGTTGAACACCAGGGGAGAAGCCACAGAAGAGACAAGGACCTCTTCTCAGTGCCCACGTCTTCATGCCCAAATGACAGAGCAATAATTACAGACACAGTCCTTCTGAGTTCCCACAGGCATCTAAGACTGCTATGTGGGGAGGTTCCACTCTAGTTTCAGCAGCACTTGGAGCTGTATGGTAGTTGAACGTGCTCAGTAAAAGTGGGGGCTTTGTGCTGTTTTTGTGCAGGTTTTTGTTTGTTTTTTAGCAGAAAGTGTTATCTGAGCATGTGGAAATTGTGAGGTTTTCAGTGGCTTCTCACTTGTGCTGTATGGGGAAAGTTTCACAGGCACAGGAGAAGTCACCTTCCAACAACTTACCAGCTCTCAAGTTCTGCGCTTGGAAGGTAAGAAGCACAACAGCTCTTAGTAGAATAGGCACTTGGATTGTTTTAACATAGATAAACCAGTATGTTTCTCAAGACATATTTTTTGGTAAGAGTCAACTCATTTTATTTGAATGAATGCATCCTTTAAAAGGTCCCAAACATTTAACCTGAGGCTTCTGGTACATATGAGAAGTCTCAGTGCATGTAATTGCATTTTCATAATTTACAAGCAATCAAAATCAGGACATTAGAATGGCAAATGCTGAGCAATTATAATAAAAGGCAGTGCAATTGGTCCCACATGTACCTCAATTAACATCAACAGTATTAGGCCAATATTTTTTTTTCTCTTTTTTTTTCTTTTTTTTTCTTTTTTCTTTTCTTTTTTTCTTTTGGAACTACCCATACCTGGAAAGAGAGAAGTTTTAAAGTGGTTAGGTGGATACACTAAGAACAGTGGAAAAGTGCAAAAGATGGATGGTCTGTAACCAAGCATTATGTATTTCACCTTCCAGAGATATCTTTGTTTTCTGCAGTGTGCTTAGGGAATGCACATTAGGACAGGAGATAGGGTCCTAGTGGATTGAGTGGAACTTTAATATATGCCCTTAAAGCAGACTGAGGCTTTTCCAACCCAGAAATCATATGCTAATATACATTGATAGGCATATTAATTTAACATTACCGTTTGTATCCACACTCACTGAAGTGGGTAGATAAAGACTTCGAGACTGAGATAATTTATGGTCAGAGTGGACCATTAGATTATCTAGTGTAGGTTAGCAAAGACTAATTCACTTACTACTGTTAACTCTGTTTTGAGAGCAGCAATTTAATCTTGGCAGGACTAAACTAGGTTTAGCTGAAACCTCTTTTCCAGAAAGGCAACATGTCTTGATCTGAACACATCAAGAGGCAGAAAGCCTCTCACTTTCCCTGGTGATGAATCCCTGCAACCATCCAATATTTCCTTCCAAGAGTTAAAACTCTTTCTTCCACCTGTGGGTTTTTGTGACACCATTCCTTTTTGGGTTAAAGGGCCTTCAGTACCCAAGTACATTTTGATGGAGAGATTATACACCGTCATTAAGTTACTTCTCAGTTTTCTGTTTGTTTTTGATGAGTGAAACAGTCTGAGATGTTTAAGTGTCTATCCGTCATTTTCTCCTGCCTTTGATCAGCATTTTTGGTGCACAGAAACCCAACATTCAAAACATTAAGTGCCTACTTCCATTCATGTGGCTGACTGTCATATAGACCACACTTCCCACGCCACATATGGATGCTTATCCAGAAATCTTTCTGATGAGCCATACTACCAAAAGGCTTAGATTTTATTTTTCTGAAAGGAAAGCTCTGCAAACATACCTAGTGCATGTTTGGCAGGAGCTTTGTCTTCCATTTCCTCTGTTGAGACGTTTGGGACTCTGTCTGAATTGCCCCACACTTTACAACATAAAAATATGGTTTCTGGGAAAAGCCTCCTCTCCCTCTGCTGGTTCTACTGAAAACAGAATTAAACCAGAGTTAAATGGGAGCTTCAAACCCCAGCACTTCCTGAGGGCCTGTTCTTTGCTATCAATCCATCATTTCTTTACAGCTCATTTTTAGATGCATTTGTTTGAAGTTGTTCTTTGCTTACACCCTTCTTTATGACATAAATCAGTCACTTCTGGCCTGCCTGGACAGTGCTCAGTATTCCCAGTGCCATTTCTTGCCAGCTCTCACTAAATGCAGCAGGCTGAGTCATACCTCAGCAAAAGTTCTGTAATTGCCCAATTTCACGTTATTTCTTTTCCATTAGAGAGCCAAACTAGGGGCAACCATTTACCTTTCTGGGGTAATACATATTTTAAATAATGCCTTGTTGCTGTTTTCTTCCTCTTCTACTTTCTTTCTGCTTTATTCATTACATGTGATTCTAAAAAGCATTTATTTAGAATTCATTTATATTTAGTGTTAGAAAATGGCAGACATATTGATTGGTAGTTGCTCATGTGAAGTTGTTTAAATAGTACTTTAAAAGGCATTAAGAAGCATTTCACATCAAAAACCACTCAGACACATGTCTTTGGAAAGATACTGACTAGACTCATATTTCCTGTATTAAACTACTTGTATAAAAATGTGTTCTTTTCTGAGTTATCAAACAAGCAAATGGCCCTCTGGAGAGTTTCTGGTTCAGACATGAATACCTAAACAAAATCTTAGTGAATCATTTGAACTTGCTAGAATTTTCCATATGAAGACCATTATAAATGTATCAATATTATGGTGTGCACAGATTCAATACATGCCTGAAATCTGTATCATTACAATGTTAGCTCTTCAGTTGTACAAGTAAAAACACATACAAGAACACCAAGAAGACGTGCGGAGAATATCAATTCCTTATTCACATTTGGTTTGCTACATGCTGACAAAATGTTTAGCCAAACTTATCTCCTCAGCTCAGCACCATAAATTTAAGCTTTAATTATAATTTAATTATAATTTAAGCTTTTTTCCTTTTCACATAATTGTTTTGCACATTTAGGGACAAGAAAACACTAAAGTGAGACCCACTGAGCAGATCTTAGCAGATAATTTGACCCATCTGTAGGATTTAGTAGGTTGGAAGATGTAAAAAATATTTTAAGCAATTTAAAAGTCATGTGTCTGAATCCAGCCCTCAGATATAGATGCATAAAAAACTCTACCAGATGTTGTAAGAAAGATGGAATTGTGGCAGACATGGGAAAATCAGAGTGAAAAGAGAGAAGACAATGTACAGATTTTGGCTTAGATCAGGAATTCAGGTCCTGATCTGAAACCCAAGGGGGCTGACAGAAAGATTAATATTGTTCTCAAAGGCTTTTGGCTAATATTTCCTAATATTAGCTAAAAAACATTAGAGGCAGTGAGGCATTGAAATATCATAGGAGTGACAGGCCCAGTGTCTGATGCGGATTAGAAGGAATTTTGCTTAGGCCTGAATAAAGCTGAGACAGACATATGGACAATAAATGTGTGTGTGCACATATATATATGTTAAACATGGGTTTTATGGAATTAGTCGTTTGCTCTGAAGGCTGGCAAGAACATGCTCCAGCCCCACAAGTGGCCAGCCCTGAGTAAAGGTGATGGGCTCAGTGCAGTTCTGGTCCCTAGGCTTTTGAGAAGGAGCTAAAAGCCCATTTAGGCCAAGAGGAGGAAAGCTGCCTGTTCTGCTGGTACTAGCACAAGGAGCTATAGCTTGTTTGCCTCCTTAGATGTGGAACCTCCTAAACTGTTAAAGAAAAAGAAAACAGTCCCTGCACAGGATATAAAATCCATGAAAAAAAAAATGGTTCATGAGAAAGGAGAGGAGCTGGATTTTCCTTCCTACTACACAAAAGACTGGCAGAAATCATGGCGAGGGAAGAGGAGAAATGAAATATTTGTTTTCTTGTATTGTCAAAGATCAGAATCTAAAACTTTGTCACAAGACTATGTGAGATTTGACCGGTTTGGAGAAGAAATATTAATTAGGCATTAATGAATGAGAGAAAACTATGGCTGACAGGCATACTGAGGGCTTGGCTAATGCGTGCGGGAATCTCTCGGTGTTGCTCCTGCTAAGGGAAACCTCCTGTTAGTAAACTGAAATGCCTCTGGAGCAGGGGAAGAGCCTGGAAAGAGAATACAGCAGGGTCTGGTTACCCTTCAGGTACACACTCCCAGTAATGCTGAGCTATGATCAGGGGCATAGGTGCCTGAGAAGCCCTGGAGATTGCTTGGGTGAGGAATTCACCACAAGGTCCAAATGGGTCCAATACTAACCTTATAATAAGACTGACAGAGAAAAATCTCTCCGTGTGAGACCCCCATTTTAAAAACTTTTAGACCATTAAAATTTTTCCATAATCTGAGTGTTTGAACACTGGTTGATTTTGGATACTGTTATGAAATATCTCTTTTAAAAGTGATTCATTTTAGGATGGTGATCCAGTCAGCAAAGGAAACAGCCAGAGAGCAGTTGAAGGAGCACAATTAGATGCAGTTACAGTGGGCTGCTGTGGGGATGGGCAAAACTAGGAGGGTCTGGGGTGTGTGGGTGTGAGAGATGGAGGGTGGGTTAGGAGGCAGGATGATGTCAGGCTCTAAAAGAATGAAATCTTCTCCCAGTAAACTAGATGGAGAGCTTATTGCCTCCTGTTGGGAGGATTCAGAAATGAGGGGCTTCACATCACACTTCAGTCTCCCTGAAACTCTCCTGGGCTCCAGACTTTGCACGTGCACTTTGCAGCTCTCTTGAAGTCAGCTTTACAAGTTCAGGTGACTTCAGCTGAACTGAATTCCACACGTTGACTCTTGCAGTAACGTGGAGGATGGGTCAGGTTGTCATGATTTGGTTGAATCAGCCAGTTTTTGCTCTCCAATTAAAGATAAGCCAGGCTTTGTTACCTTACATTAAAACTGACCTTTAACAGACACAGCTGAATTAAACACTTGTTTGTTGGGTAGCTTTAATTGTTTGGGGCAAGGAGATCCTCCCTTGGAGTGTCAGAGATGCAATAAACTCAGGGCAATTTGTGCCAGTTAACTGCAGTAGAAACACAACCCCCTCTCCCATTGATGTGGGTCTCTCGCACTGGAATTCACATCTCAGGCTTGTTTGGTAAGTGCTGTCCCATCACAACAGGCCTAAATATACAGATTGTGCTGGGGCAGCGCTCCATGTTTGCTTAGGGCCACTGTTAATGCTTTTGCAGATCTCCAGTTTGTACAAGTGTCCACCTCAAGTTAGCTAGGAAAATAGTGCCAGGAATTACATATATTTTTCTAGTCAGTAGTGAAAAATATTCCCTTATGGACCTTTGGATTTCTAGACCTCTGCAAAGGCAAGGCTGATTGGCCACTTCTGGAATGGCCGTTAACCACAGGATTTCCCTCAGACCATTTGTAATGGAGATGCATTGCAAGCCAAATCTCATGCTAAGTGCCTCTGAGCAGAAGAGTGTCTTTAGTAATTGTTAGTGCTAGCATGTGGAAAGCTTAGATGAAATATCCTGTGGTTCTGCGTCAGACATGGGGGTTGTGAGATATCCTCCATAAACTGATACCTGATTATAATAATCAGCACAGAGATCTCCGGTGTGACTGAAATATGAGCATGTCTAGGTTGATGTCTCTGTGTGTCTATCTGTGTACTTCTGCAACTGCAGGAATTAACTCCATTTCTGTGGGGTTTTTTTTATAGGAAGGGACAATTCCCTGCACTTTACGCCCATCAAGAGTTTGCCTGATGCTGCAGCATGAGACCTCAGGAATTATGCCTCATAATTCTGGATCTTCAAGGTTTGTAAACCCTTGAATGTTTCATTGTTGCCTCTGTTATTCCATATTTGCCTTCCCTTTTCTATCTTCATGCTTTGTTTTAGTTAAAATGTGTACTGTGATGGCCTGGGATAAAGTACATAGGCTGTATCTGCATTTGGGGTAAGCCAGTAGAAGCTACTCTGGAGTGTCCCTTTCAGTAAGGGGGCTTTGCGACACGAACATAAATCTTTGAAGTATGTGTTGAGCCAGCTGCTACATCATTTAAAAATAGCCAGGTTGGTGCCAACAAGACAGATCACTCAACTTGGGGCCATAAACAGAAATCAAAGGCATGCATTAGCAATGCCCCAGTGTTTGTATGATCCCACGACAAGCCTTCTGCCCCTTCTAGCACGTATGTGATAGTGTTAGAGAATGGTCTACTGTCACTTCTATAACTTATCAGTGTTGCCCAGCCTGGGAAGGTGCTGTATGTTGGAGGCTGTATGAAGGTGGAAGACATTTTCTAATTCTTTATGTCAGATTGTAGTAATTTTTCTCAACCTTACAATATAGGAAAGGTTTTAAGAGTTATTCTAACATCCCCAGCAGCTTGGGTGACATGCCATTTGGGTATTAAATACTTGAAAAGGGTCAAAGCCTATGAAGTGGTCAAAGGGAAAAGAAACAAGGTCAAAAGTTTACTCCATGGTACATGGTAGGCAAGAAGAACTCGTATTTTAAGCAGTCTAGACGGCATATTAGCAGAGAAAGCTTACTGTGTTGTACACTGTTTATGGGAGTTTTCCAAAACCTGCAAAAAATATTAGGAATGCAGCATAACCAAGGCTGTGCCTCTTGCTGTTCAGAATAAACTGTTGTGCAGTTTACATTCAGAGAGCATGGCACCTATACACAGTTAAGTCAAGTAAAAGGGCCACATGGCCTTAAGAGAAAAGATGAAAAAGAAAGGAAAAAAAAGAGACTTATTTAAGATTCTTTTCCCCCCTTAAAAAAAAGAGTAATTTACGTATCTGTCTGGAGACAGGTATAACACAGCCATTGGTGCTTTATAGCAGATTTAGGAGGCTATTGCAGTATTTAGGCACCTGTGTTTTTTATGTTCTCATGTATATATTTTCTTGTTTGCAGAATGAAAAATATGCAGTCTTGATTAATTTACCTCGCTTGGCTTGTTTCAAGTTTTTGGGTTTTTTTGTCCCTTGCTGAATAAAAGCAAAATATGTGGCATTTTCAGTCCATAAATCTTGCTTGCTGTGGGCTAAGTTCCACTTGCAGGTCTTTCTTAGAGTAAGCTAATGAGGCCAACACGTAACCCAGGGCAGGATTTAGACCACGGAGACTACCTGGGTAAAACTAAGTGGAAGGATGGTTAAAGCACTGGCTTGGGACTCCAGTGTGACTGGCGAGTTCTTCAGGGACAGTGTGCTCTTAGGCTCCATGTCTGTGCTCCATGGTCCTGCACTGCAACACTTACACTCTTTCCTTCAACTTTGTGCTAGAAAGCCCCTTGGCATCATCCCCACAGAGGTGGAAACAATTGTTATTTCGGTCTGTCACGAATGCCAGTTCTTTGGGGCAGGGACCACTTTTTCATTTGGTTCCTTTCTACAAGGAAGTACAATTGGCTGAAATGTTCTGTTAACTGCAGTGCCATCAACAAATCTGATTATTGACGTACCATACAGCTAACATCTATTAGCTCTAACTGAGGAATTCTTGCCAAAGGGCACTTAAGAAATGTTGCTCTTACCCTCTAAGGCTACCTGCACCTTACTTTACTAAAAAGAGGGCACTGAAATAACTGCCTATGATGGTGCATATCTAAAATACAACTGCCAAGACAGTTTTATGCAAAACACCTCGGCTATACCAGTTCTGCCTTTCACATGCACAGACATCTACATTATGAACATACTTGTAGGCCCCATGACCCCCCTAGCTGGACTCTGGTCTATAAACCACCATCATCAGTTATATATTTTCAAGAAATGCAGTATTCCTTATGAATCATTTCTGAACTTCAGATGAGGAGTTTAAAATATTGCAGTAAGATTTTCAAAAGCTCTCTTTGGAAGCTGTTCTGGGTCAACCAGAGCAGTTTTGTGAAGCCCACTATAAGAACTTTGAGTCATGCTGCCCACTTGCTTGCAGGTGTTTACATACACTGAGCATTTTGCTTAATCTTGTATGTATGCAAACACTGTACGGTTTTCAGGTTCAGTGTGATTGTGCTTGGATTTGTATTTTGTAAATGTGAGGCCATGAGAAGAAAGAACAGGAAGAAAACTTAAGTGGGATTGGGAAAGAGGAAGGCAGGAAGATGGGAAAAAACAATGATGTGGGAGCTGTGTGGAAGAGCAATATGAGGACAGAGGAAAAAGTATTTATGAACAAATATTATCTGTATGAAGCACGCAGCAGTCCAGCCAGTTCCAGCCTTATGAGAGATACCTGATCTTATACAAATGTTATGACACTGCAAAAGAGCTTTAAATTTGAAGGATATGTTCTCATTGTTTGTATAGGTGAGTGGCATTAAAGCATCATTGAACAAGAACTGAGAGATAGCAGAGCCAGCATCCATTCTCTGCCTGAGAGATAGCTGAGATTTGAATCCCAGATAGGATTACAGTTTACAGGGGCCCTTGCAACAAAGTCAAGGTGCTGCAGATCTGATCACTGGGATGGCTGAGTGAGCTGAGGCAGAAAAGTGCACTTTTCTTCCCAAGAGAGCAAGAGTGCCTGAACTTCTAGTAAGGTAAGCTGAGGAAATTCACATAGAACAGAAATCTCACTGTGAATTTGAGATGAGGGAGGATTTTTAGCAATGTGCAGTGATGAGTCATTGCAACTGCTATTAATATAATTGGCACATATGTAAATAAATTCACATGTGCTCCTCTGAAAAGTTAGCTCATGAGGTCAGTCAGCAATAATAAACCAAGGAGAAATGCAGTTTCATAAAAACAGTGACCCATGGCATTATTTCCAGGCATTTTAGAAAGAAAAGGAACAACCTGGACATTTGCAGTGGAACAAATGACTATATGTATCTCAGAAATTGTCTTTTAGCTCTGCACAGCTATGTTTCAGGTACTTCAGAAGCCACATTCATTAGCATGTGGTTTCATAGAAAAGTTTGCTGAAGAAATCTGTGCATTCCTTGATTGCTTAAGGACAACATATGGTGTGTAGATATATGGCCAGATTTCGGAACGTAAATCAGCACAGCTCCCTGGAGATCAATGGAGCTTCATTATGTTATGCCTGTTGAGGATCTGACCATGTATAACAGGAGCTGGATGAAGTTCTTTCATGTTTTAGGTAGTGTTATACGTTAGCACCATAATGCAGGGCTGCCTTTTCCCCCCCATAAAGTCTGAAACCTGTTGCCTATTATGTCCTTAGCCACCCATTCATAGTTCAGACACCCTTGAGTCCAACATTGTATAAGAAGAAACTTGCGTTCTCTGAACAAAAGCTGCTCTTAGGGTGGGACTCTCCAGACTTATGGGTTATCCTAATAAAACCCAGGAATGTTTTAAAGGCAGTAGCGTTAGAGACCACCAACTATTTTATTGTTGAAGCCTAAAAGAAAATCTGTTATACCTGAGGTTGACCCTGTAGCTGTTTCTTTTAGCAGGGTCCTTAGAAAAGTGGAAGGGATGATTTTTTTCAAGGTCATTAATGCCTTATTTTAGATTGCATGAGCATGGATATTTACACACAACTATATAAGCATGTGAGAAAAATGGGATTAGACCCTGTCATATCTCCTTTCTCACACAGAACACAGAAGAAACAGTACAAAGAGGACTTGCCCATTCAATGTGGCTATTTTTATTTTCCCAAATGTTTGTCCTGTCCTCACTAGTGTAACATATAAGCAAAACATACATAAAACATATCAAAACATGCCTATGTCCTCACAACCTTTCCATGAAAATAGATAACAGTTAATAAACAGGGAATTCTAGAAGCTGAAAACTGAATCACAAAATCCCCAAAACCTTTATTGCCTCAAAGTAGTTCACAATTTCCATTGATGTAAATGGACTAATTAACTGTATTTTATGGGTCTGGGCTTCCCATGTCCAAAATTGTATAAGAAGGTATTAGGTAATGATTCGAGCTCTCTTGAGAGCCAAGCCAATAACGTGAACATCATTTATTTTAACACTTGCCCTGCTGAAGGCAATAAAGCAGATGATGTGAAAGCAAGCCATGGTCCATAGTTAATGAAAGTGTCTAGTGGCTGTGTCCTGGCCACATGGCTTTTTATCTCTGGAAAAGGTGAGGACAGGTTTGCTTATGGTACCCCAAATAACATTTAGTGACCTGAATGCCTCACCCAGGTTTCTAGATGGTCGTATGGTTATGCAGAACCTCCTTCACTAGCAGTGATTAATTGCAACTGTTGGTCACTGTTAATATTTCTGTCATAAAGTACTGTCTAGGGAAGATGTGGACATATACGTAATGCAGGTTTTCAGAGGTGAGGATTTAATTACCTAAGTGTGACTTGCCTACTTAAAAGCGCGATGTCCAACTGTCTCCCTCAATACTGGATGATATATGTAATTGAGAAGATCTGAGCCAAGCCATAAAACTCGCTGTGGCCCTGACACTTGAGACACAGGCCAGGTTGTCAAACTCTCAGACAAAGAACAGTTGTTCAAAATACACCGAGGGAACCTGCATCTCCGCATGTGAATGTCCGCCACGGCGTATGTGGTAGCCTAATTTACACCTACAAATCCAAGTAGGTATTTGTACTGCCTGCTGATAGGGAGGGCTACAGGAACTGATCTGAAAGAAGGCCTACAGAGCTGGCTTCTTGCCTTGATAGCTTAGAGGAACATTCCTGCCAACTTGGCTGTTTAAAGTTATACTTCAAATGAGAGAAAAATAGAAATTAAAAGTGTTGGATACGTTTTGGCCTTATCTTAAGGTAGTCTGAATTAAATTAACATGTGATACTCAACATGGGATTGCCTCTTAAATGTTTGATTTCCCCCTTTACATAAGAGGGGGGAAAAACAGACACAAAGAAAAAGTGATTGAGATCTAGAGATTCAAAAATCAGCTGGTGCACTTAGTCCAATGCGTTCCCTGATCTCCCCACACAGTTATTCTCTTGCTCACACACAGACAGAATTAATTCATCCCAAGATGCAATTGTGCATCTGTTTTATATATTTGACTAGACACTTCAGAAATATTTTTAACTTGTGGGCAGCACTTACAAGTGTAAGAGCAGGAAAGGTGACAAATACAGGTGAAAGTATACATTTACCAGACAAGAATAATGAGACATAATAACTGTGGACAAAAGTCTGTGTCCCTGTGATCCATCCTGGATGTAATCCCCAGCAGGGATTCAGTGATGTCACCTGGAAAGTGTTGAGAACTTATAGGGAAATCTTGCTGGCTAATAGAAGGCATAGGTAGGAGTCAGGTCACCTACATCTACAGTAGCACAAATTTCTACTGCTTGGTTTGAAGGTAATCTCAGACTGTTGGTTAAATCAGGCCAGCTGCTGTTAGCTGCTCATCCAGACTGGCACATGACAGTATGAAGTAATAGATAGGAATGTACAAGGCAGGATAAAGTCTAAATAAAGGACCCTGTTTCCTCAGGTGAACTTTTGCCTCCATTCCTAATCATGAATTCTTAATCTTCCTCCAAAAAAAATCAAAGATTTTGTCCTCTCTCTGACAACAGTTGGGTCTTAAACTTGTTTCGTGACTTAATTTGCCCTCACACAAAAGCAAGCTGAAGATCCATCTCCATTCCAAGCCCTTGCTTCTTTCCAGGTTACTTAAACTGGCAGATTTCTCTTGCCTTCTAATCTGAGGATCCCTACTGACAGGACTGCAGATGAGGAAAGGAGGCTGACCGCAAAATGCTGAAAATCAAGCTACCTCCGGCTTCCTCCAAATCCTTTTCCTAGTCCTAAAGGAATGCATTCAGGAGGCCAAGTGTCTCAGGAAGCAGCTGCCACACTAAATACTTCTATCTGGAGATTGGTCCTGACATGGTGGGAAAGCTGAACTGGTTTGGAAAATGTTAGTGAAATCGCCTTCGAAACCAGTTTAGCTGGGAGCTGCCACTCAGCTCGTGTTTCAGGGCTGCAGGGGAGATAAGAAACCCCCCTCACCGTGCAGAGGCAGGGAGCTTTTAGTACTTGATACATCAAATCTCATTTAGGGTAAATAAGCAAAACTGTAGTGTGTCATTGCTTTGCAACTGGAATGTTTGGGTTTTTCTCCTCCTGAAGGATGGCAGTTGGTTTTCTGCAGCTGGTTTTCTGCAGTATACCCATGGGACGCAGTTTCAGGAAAAGTAGTGTAGGGTCACACATTTGAGAATTGTGGAGTTAAAGAGGATTTAAAGCATGCTACAGCCTTTGAGATTGCATTGTGGTACTGCTTCAGGAGCAAGGCTGTATCCTGATGTGGAGAAGGTGTGTGTTCATTGCAAGGGGAGAAAGGCTGATTGCATTAGAGGCTAGCTCTACTTGGTATTTTGTGTCCAGAGACCTTGGGTAGTGCAAGTGCAAATGCTGAGCTGAAAAAGGCAATAAAAAGCCTTGATTCAGCATATTTATATCAAAACTCCTCAACTGTGACTTGTGTATTCTCCAGTTACCAGAATTTAGGGGGGAAATAAGATCACAGATGATAAAAAAAAAATATTTACAAACATAAAACTTCGTAAAAAATAATACACTTCTGTTGTACAGAGGAACTCCAAGAAAGCTGCTCTGTGGGAGGAACCTTCGCAAACTCTCATTCTCCTAATCCCTGCAGTGCTCTAGGAGAGTGGAACAGACCTGCCGTTGGCAGAGCTCGCTCACTCGCTGCTCCGCAGTGTTGCAGGCAAGACCGACCTCTGCAGGACAAACTGAACCAGGTCTGTGGAGAACGACCGAGGGGAACTGTGGCTTGCAGTAGTAGCAGTAAGTGTTCTCCTTCTTTTCTTTTTTTTTCTTGAGAAAGTCTTTTCGCTTTCTCTCTTTTCTTGATGGAAACTCATAGTGTATATTTATAGATGGGGCAGGTGAAATTCGTGTGTGAGCTCTGGACTTTTTCAAAGAGGTTTTCATTTGCTCCCACAGAATGGTTGACAAATATAAAAAAAATTTTCCACTAGTTATATTCTGAGTGAAAAGCTCCTTGCAAAGTGTTTGTCAGGCCCTAGGACAGGCCACATTTTGCTATGAGTTTGAAATGTCTGATGGTGAAACTCAGCCTACCATTTCTCCAAGCCCCCTAGGACCAAACCTGAGATCATAGAATCATCTAGATAGGAAAAGACCCATGGGATCATCATGTCCAACCTTTGAGATGTGGACATGGACTATGTGTGTGTGCAGATCCCAAAACTGTTAAGTAAAAGCTAGTAAATCCAAGAAGCTGCTCAGCGAGCAGTGGAACTGGATGAAACCAGGTTTTCTGTGCCTCTCCAGTGGGGATGCTTTGGTGTCTAGTAACATCAGTGTCTCTGAAGTGGTTGCACGTGTGGATACTCTGATGGTTGATAAGAGGTGAGCTCATACTGCATTTTTTTTCTTCTCTGAGAATTTTCTGACATCAACCTCTACGCTTTTCTGATGTCTGTGTAAGAAGTAGGAACCTGACGTATTTGAGTCCTCAGCCCTGCTGTAGGTTCGGCTGAGATTTCCAGACAGATTTAAGAGCTATGCAGCGAGAGGGAGGGAACAGCAAAGACTGATGAACACATGTGCTCACACACACTTCCACACATGGAGCAGTCTGGTGACCCTTTAAGCTAGCCACTGAAAAATGCAGTGCCCCTCTCCCTCTGTGCTCACTGCAGGTTGCCCATCACTCCTCTCTGAGAATTCTTGGCACAGGCACTTTCACAGCTGGGTGGTGAACAGATTACACTTGAAAATGTGTGAATGATTGGGTTTGGATATTAGGTTTGGGTTAATAAGACTGCATGGCTCATGTTTTTTCAGCCAACACCATTCCCTCACCTGATTTGCTGCAAGGCTGCACAAATACTTCCCACAGAGGCAGAAGTGGGTGGCCAGGAGGAGTAGGGTGGGGTGTGCAATGATTTTTTCCTTACTTCGGTAGTGCCTTTTCAAATGCATATTGAACTACAGCCACAGACACCATGAGAGCACAGCCCTGCTTTCTTAAGGAAATAAAGCTAAAATTATCTATTAAAAAAAAAGTGGTGGGTTTAATACCTATCAAAGGAAGAATAAATATAAAACCAATAGTCAAAACATGACAATTTGTTTTTTCAGCAACCCAGACTTACACAAACAGATATTTCTTTTTACAAGCGTAACAAAGGGAGGCAGACAGAACAAAGAAGTTTTGCAACTACATCAGTGTAGAGTGATGAAGGAGAATTTTAACAGAAAAATTCAAATTACAATGAAAAAAATAGCAGTGGGGGAGTCATGGCAAAGAATACAATAGTCCTGAGGAGATAATCACACTGAAAGCACTGCCTAAGGATGCTTAAACCTCCATCATTTGCACTCCTAAAGTCGGGCCTGGGTACTCTTCCATGGAAGAGGTAGTGTTTCTATCAACACTTAACAGCTTTATTATATGTCCAGCCAGCTTTTGATTAGATTTGTGTGCACTCCTCACCTTCTATAATGGCAAAATAGCATTACTGAAGTGACAGCCAAGATCCGGGTGAATCACATGTCACTGCTTGGATATGGGAGCATCAGGGAAAAGCTCTGTGCTTGTGTTATGCAGGAGACCTAAGCTGGTCTCTCACCTCCAAAGAACTGGTTGTTTCCGCTTTATGTTATATGCATGTTATGGCCAATAACATACTGCTTTTATTCTCTTAACTCTGCACTGTGCTGTGGAATGTAGCTAAGGAGGAATTTATGCTTAAAATACTCTTGGGAAGAATTGTTACTTCAGGTAGAAAAAAATTACAAACTATGAGCTCGAGGATTTCCCCTTCCATAGACAGCATAATTGGGATTACTGTTGGGCAAGCTGTTCTGGAGTTAGAAATCAGAAAACACAATGGTGTTATGGTTGGTACCCATCAGTTGCCATGATTGATAACTGACCGCTGTTCTGCTTAGTGCTAACTGTCAAACATCTACCACATCCAATGCAACGGAAAACCACAGCAATGCAATGCCCACCAATCCCATACCTGCATTATTCCTCATATTCCCCACTTTAGCCTTTCAATGAAAATTTAATTATGATCTTAATGACTCTTCTGTAGTCTATGTGCTGCAGAAATACACTGGAGTTGATTAAAATGCCTATATTTTTTGCTCAAGGCAAAGTACTTAAGTAACTGATTTGAAGCAGGATTTTGTTTTGATTATACGACAGTCACTGGACTCTTGAGCTACTTCAGTTGCCTGCTTGCTTCCAGGAGGCTTTCTTTTCGAATAAGTTCCATCTCTGTTCCTCAGCCATCTGGCTTCCAGATCTTCAGCATTTTCATCCCAATCCCCTTCATATGCAAACCCAGATTACAGGATTTTGTTCCAGCTCCAGATAAGTAGTAGTTGAATTTTTCTCTCCCAGTTGCCAAAACTGCCAAAATCCATCACAGCAAACGTAGTCCAGCTACATAGTGCAACCTACAGGGTCTGGAGGTCCTTGGCCTGCAGCCCTTATTTTGGTGAGTCATGTGCAGAAATTATTATTAACCAAAAATAAATATCCCAGACGTGGAAGTTTTCTTTGCCAAAGACATCACATTTTTGCTATTCCACCCAAAAATTTGAACCAGCATGAGTTAAACATGAGGAGTGCATTTCGTTTGTCCAAATGGAAGTGCCTACAGTGTAGTCCTCTGCACTGTGCTAATCTTCTCATTTCTTTATAGTCCACAGAGAGAGAGACATGTGGAGCATGTGATTGGTCTGTCTTACTGAAGACACCTGAAGCAGTGCAGATGAATGAGAGCTGGAAGTGGTCTGGTTCTCTCCCATGACTAAAGGGAGCATAAAATGATTACAAACCAGACCTTTAAGTGCAAAATCCTTCTTGGAGAAATACGATGTTCGAATGTCTGCAACCTTGTTGATTTCATGATAGCATGAAAGGCTGAGCTCCTACACATCATGAATATCTTAGGGTGATTCTAACAGTCAGGTACTGCACCTGTGACATTCTTACCATAAGATGGAGCTTAGAAATGACTCCAGATTAGCTGAAATGTAGTTTTCCATCAGCATCAGGTAGGGACATTTCCTTTCCTTTTTGTTTTCAGGGAGGAGGAAGGACAACAAACCATGTCTTTTACAAATGAAAACTTAACTTATGTCAGAGTTCCCATATGACTTTTTTATTGTTCGCTGGGATATTATGGAACAGAGGATCTTGTTTCACACACATCTGTCTTTTTCGAACTCGCATCACCACGACAGCAAACACTTTATTTTAGTGACCTCCTGTGCCAATACTCGTGTCTCATTGGGAAGGGAAAGGATTTTCCTCACTTGGCAGGTGAACATCTAGATTATGTCTCATATTCCATCTTCTCAGAGCCAAGGTCTGCAGAACATGCGTTATGAAGGCAGCAGTCTTAAGGCCTCAGGGGAATGAGCCAGTGTTATTAAAACTCTGGGTTTTTCTTTTTTTCTTTCCCCTTTTCAGCCTGTGGTCTCTGTACCTCTGAGAGGCTATACAATACACCAGGAGGTCCATGAAATACAACTACCAGAAGCAAGCCTATTGTCAGTTGGTTTAAAATCTCTGCACAAGGATACATACCACTTTTGGGAAAAAAAACCCAAACAACTAGGGGGCTTGTAAATTGAAAACTGTTGAAAACTGCAGCTCCATAATGGTACAAGGAGTAATTTTTCTAAACGCTTAGATGCGTGAAGGGTCAGAGGGTGAATTATTCTAGCTTGGTGGTTAGCACAATCACTCAGGCAACAGCAGCTGCTCCAATAAGCATTTAATTATTTTGTACAAACAGGAGAGATTGAAAAAGTCCTGCCACCAAATAGCCTATAGTGCAGTAATTAGGAAAATCTCTCGGAAGGTGAGAGGCTTGGATGGGGCAGGAAGAAATGTGAAGTTTAGCACATCTGTAGGGAAAGTTCCCACCTTCTCTATATAGAATATATAAAAGCAACACCTTTCCACACATCTCTCTTCTTGATGTTTTATGCTGTGTGGGATCTGGTAAATGTTTCCTCGTGGCTGAATGTTGGAGTTGTTGCACATGTGCTCAGCGCTGGGGTGGTAATCTAGGTGTGCATAAGGTCAAGTAGCGCTGCAGCTAGGATGCTGAAGATGTGTGTTTGTGAGTTGGGCACAAAATGATGCTCTATGATTAAACCTTTTGTGATTCACTCAAGGCAACACAGAAGGTCCTTCATAGAGAAAAGATGTGAGCCTGAGTTTGCAAGATATGACACCAGTACCTTAACCATATGGCTGTGATGTTTCTGTTAACACCAGAGAGGCAGTGGCCAGATTAAGGGTAAGCAAGAGAAGATTTTTGTCTCACAGGGAGTTTTAAAAGGGAACCACTAGTATGAAACTGCTACCAACAAACAAAATGTGTCAAGGGGAAAGAGGGGCAGGGAACAAAGCCCTGCAGTGGATGTGCAGAGTATGGAGGTGGTGCAGAAAGAAATGTAAGGGTAGATTTACAAATCTGTGGGGATTTTGCAGAGCGTTACTGCTGCTCCATGATGTGCTTCCTGCTGGATTTCCCCATAGAGTTCATAGCATCCTAATGAGAGACAAAGATGGGTTCATGTAGTTCATGGGTTCTAGTAGAAACAATATTTGGTTTTTAAAAAAATGGATTAACTTCAGGGATGAACAGCTTCTTATTCCTTGAAAGAGCTGTAATAGAAATCAAGACAATCTACTGTGTCCCAAGGGCTTTGTCATACTGTTCAGACATCCTGAAGAACTGTAATTGGATTTTTACCATAAAAAAAAGTGTTGAGAAACATGTTTCTTATTTAGGTTAGTTCATGTGCTCATGTCCTTTTTTTGCTTCCCTGTTAGTCAACAGAATTTCTGTTGACACAATTGGGAACAGGAAGCAAGCATTCTATGTGGGGAAAGGCAAACCTCCTGAAGTTCAGAATCAAAACTATTAAACTATTTTGGGGATTTAGAAAACAAACTGTTTGCCTTCACAAACTTGTTTTCCCTGTAATTTAAATTTATTTTCTTCCCATGCCATTTAAGGAGCTGACATTTCAAAACAAAACACATTTTTTAGGGACCCAATTTCTGTATCAAAGAAGGCTGACAGAATCAAAGCAGCCACAGAAGAGTCCCGTGTAAAGGATTTCAGCATGCCCGGTCTTCAAACTTCTTAATGTTCCAAGAGTATTTTAGTTTTTTATATTAAATATTGAATTACATATTATATAAGTACAATAATAAATATTCAATAATTACATGTTTGTGTTTATTGCATTTATTGGTTTTATTTATTTTGGGGGCTTTTGTTTGTATTTATTATGTCTATTGAAGCCTCTGTTTGTTTCTCTCCCTTTTCATTTGTTAGGTTTCTGGTTTGCATTTTCAAGTTAGAGGTCACGCTCTGTTTAGAAGACAATGAATCCAATAATGTGGAAAACAACTTTGAAACCTAATTTATTGTCATTGTCAAAGAATTTGGAAATTTTCAAACTTTAAGGTAAGACAACTGCTTGCATAAGAGTGAGTTATTCTTCAGACTCCTCCTCCTTGTCAATCTCATTTTGATGCTTAAAACTTTGAGCTTATTTTGAGGCAGGGTATTGTGAATGGGAGTGAAAAAAAATCTTGTTTGTATTTACAGTAAAAACCAAACAACTGGCAATGGTACAGAAGTTTACTTTTTTGAGTCATAAGATAATGGAGGAAAGAGCAGAAGTTGTGCTTTCAGTTTGAACTTTCCGTGTCCTGACAGTTGTGTATGTGATTTCTCAACACTATGGTTATCTGCCAACCCAGAAAGACTATAATGAGGGTGTAGAAGCTCAGTGAGAAGATTGGTTTGTACTGTGGTCCCTGAAAGCAAATAGTGTGAAAACAACTTGGCTGCAATATTTTAAACAGTGGCTTGAACTGCAATACTTTTTTATTTATTAAAGAACAAGAGTATTTCAATTCTTTTTTCATTTTTTTAACGTACATGCAGTATTTTTGCATCTGTTGTGGCTTCTAAGGAGTAGCATTTTTATCTATTCAGAAAGTTTTGAATGTTATCAGTACCAAAAAAAGAAGGGTGGGTGATTTCTGAATGCAGTGCTGAAGCGCCAGACTCAGGTCCCATGGAAATCTGTGGATATATTCTCACCCCATCTACAGGAAAAGTAGGTCTGGATTCACAGTGGGTCCAAGTCAAAACCTCGTGAAATCATTCTGAGCTTTCCCTTTGACTCCAGTTGTCTTTGGCTCATGTTCAGTGAATGGGGAGACAGTTGACATGTATTTCTGACCCCAACTTATTTTTATTTATTATGAGTGGACACCAGCTGTTTCTTTGTTGTCTAAAATATACTGTTTGCCCTTGAACTTTGACATTTTCCTTCCAAAATGATGATTTAGACTTTGTCCATGGTTTGCCAAACCAGCAGGGTACATCATACTTTTGGACTTCCGACAGACCATGAGTCACTAATCCCCCACCTACCTTTGGAGAGATACATAAAGTAAACCATGAGGAACATATACAAGGCCTTATAAAATGGAAGTAATGATCCATGGGGCCACAGTTTGCGTGATTACCTTTGCTGATATGTTCAATTAACAGTCTTGTCAAGGAGAACTTGGTTTTGGTCACTCAACCTTACTTCATTTAAGCTGATAGCCCTCGGTATCCAACAGTGGGATAAACCAGATTCCTTAGCTTTGTTTGCTTTGGCCTACCGTGTCTCTTTATGAGGAAAATGGTCAAAGTAAAGTGCTTCCTCTGTGTATTTTGACAGGAAACAGTACTAATATGCTTTCCTTTTGTCGTATGCCTTGCTCTTTTCTCCCTGTGTTGTTTAAATATTTTCAGTCCAATGACATATTTATTAACCCGCCACTCTCTGCATGGGGTAAGACTTTTGATTGGCCCATCTGTAAAGACTCTCGGTTAAGGTGGTTTTTTCAGTGAGAGTTAATAATATTACTACTAGTCACGTAAAACTCTGAGACAATCTCTTTAAAAAAGGAGCACATTTATCTAAAACAGCTGGTTAAGAGAGCATGAGGGCCCAGCTAGAGTCGGCAAGGTCGGGGGTCAGGGTTAACACCAATCTCTGTGGAACTTTGAAGCTGACATTTTACAGATTATATGTGTCTCAGTGCACAGTGGGCATGGCATATAAATTGGTCTTAGAGGCCCCTATTTGTTCTCTGCATTTTTATGAGCCCACAGAGTTGTTCTTTGAAGCAGCACACACAGAAAATAAAAACTCATTTTAATGTTGTGGAACTATTTGCAGTAAATCATGTTAACATCCTGGCTTTTCTTTAGCAAGATACAGTGTGTTTTGTCATGTCCTTGGGTGCTGTGATTGCCTCTGATTTAATCCCGTCTTTTACGTTTTAACCTCACTTCATACGTCTTGTCTTCTCTCCTGTTCCCCACTTTGGTATTTCAGGGTTATCCTGCGTGCCTCGCTGATTTTAAGGGAGCAAGGACACCTTTGTTTTGCTTCGTGCAGTGACTTAGCTATAATAAGTGCTTACTCTCTCCTCTATTGAAAATCCCCTGGCACCATAAACCCCTTGCTATTGTATGGCACCGTAGCCTTAGAAGGAAGCATCTGATTTCAAAGAGACTAAGTTCCATTCTGGAACTAATTATATCATTTACTTTATGGATTTTTTTTAATTGCTAGGTGTTTTAACTGGGAAATGCTGAATTCTGGAGAGCCACAAGGAACAGACACCGTTAACAGAATCTGCTGGAGGTATTTTAGGCACCTAATTAATTTTCAATAAATGCTTCCAATAGGTAATTTGCTTCTGGCCAAATGTAAATCAACTGGAGACAAATAGGGTTAAAATTAGAAATGTGTGATTGGGACAATGTTTATGGACAAAATAACCTGGCACTCCTAGAAAAAACTTGCTGACAGTAATAGAAAATTAGACCACACAGATGTTAACAAAACCTGAGCACTGCATGTCACATGGCCCTGGTAGAGTTTCTCCAGCTGGACACACAACTGGCTCCTGTATGTGGGTCTCACCACACAAGGCCTACTTATCCTTAACCTTCCCTTGGTATCGACCAGGCATAACATGGCCTCGGCCCTCCTCTACCTGGCATGCTTCTTAAAGTGCCTTTTCTCTGTTCTCTTTTGCAAAAATGGACCTTATTCTCCACTCAAAACCTTCACAAAGCCTCAAAGACCCTCCAGCTAGTACTAATACTCTCTGTAGAGCTCCAAGCTTTTATGCTCTCTAACCTTAGAGGTCATATTTTCGGAGGGACATAATAGCTGAAACACAGCGGATGAAGTTTTCTAATTTTGTTAATTAGTAATGGTACTAAGCCACATCAGCCTCTGAGGGAAAGACACAGGTATTTTAAAAATAAACACTTCCTGCATATTTGCTTTTTTAAGTTCCCTCATTCCTCTCACATGCTCTTCACTTCACAGCCTTCTAATTCTTTGGTAAATCCCCTTGTCTTCTCCTCCGGAAAATGAACTCAGCATCTGTCCCTCCCTAAAAGGGCTGGTAAGAGGTTCCTTTTATATCTCCCAGTCTCCCAGGCTAGGTGGTAAGAGATTTTTTTTATAACTGCCAGTCTCCCATGCCAGGTGGCCCTTGGACAGGTCTGTCAAATGGCCAAGGTCCTCCTTGAAGCAACATTCTGTGTAAGTCCCTTGCTGCCCTTAAATTCAAACTACAAAAAGTTGGTCTGACCTGGGCAGGAGCAGACCTTATCCACAGAAACTTTCATATGAAAAGAAGATTGTTAGGGTTTGGTGTCTCTTTATTACGGGTCTTAAGTCACTTACTTTAGTAATTTAGAGTAAATTAGACGTGGCTGAGAGAAAATGACAGGATTTGTGTTACTTGCTTCTAAATGTGCTTGTAATCTGTGGATGCTGGAAAAGCTGTCAGATACCAGCTGCTATACAAATATGGAAATCTCTCAAAGCTGGCATTCATGGGCAGGCCAGCAGCAGTTCTAATAAGATATGGTGGAGTTTGCAGTGACATTGCTGGCCTGAAAAACAGCCCACAGATAACTACATGGCACAGGACATGACAAACATAGGCTGCTATTGAATGAATGTACGGACAAGTGAGCTTTGAAGGCATCTTATTACCCTTCTAGAAGAAATCTTACTTAAATCTTTGACAATACCTGAAAGCAAAAGTCAATGACTCGGGCTTGCAATTAGTATAAACCTGTCTAAACATAAAAGTGACAAAGCAAACTCTGACAATTCTCCTGACACTTTCCTAGTCTCTGTTACTGAGAAGATCCCCACATGGTCTCAGCATTCCCTAAGTTTGAGTGGATTTAGATCTGATCATTCTCTATACATAGGATTTCTGCAAACTTCAGGTAAAGAGCTTGGGAGCAAATTTGTTGGTTGATCAAACAATATCTTTTAACACTGCGAAATCATGAAGGGGTCTGGAAAATTTTCTCTATCCTTTTGAAGTCCCACAAAGTTTATTTCTGTCACGTTATTTTTCCACGATGGCCAGTGTATGGAAAATGGCAACATATCAGGCTCCATTCCTGTCTCAAGCAGCCCCAAACAAGGTTATGTGCTGACTCCCACGCTGGTTTCCTTCTTTTTCTTGGCTGTGCTGGCGGAGGCATTTTGCTGACATTAAGAGAGGAATATTTATTTAGTTCTATACCAATGGAAAGTCTCTCCATCTGCAGTGCTGCTCATCAGAGATCTTTTTTTCAAATGACTTGATGCTGGTAACTTCTTCAAGTTGAAGACATTTGCTTAAGCAGTGACCATTTTGCTGAGCAGCCAGTCAAGTGGGTTTCATAACTGAGCAACAGGATGTTCACATCCATCCTGTCCTTGCTCCTCTCCAGTCTGGAAGAGCTTTGTTGGTTCATAAGAATGCTGTCACAAAAGCTGCTGATGAGATTAGCCACGGCATGGCTTTGCATTGTAGCTGTGGTTACACCTCTGGAGAAGAACATCGTGAGACTGAGTAGTAATAATAACGTTTGTCAAAATGTCCAGCTCATACTGTTCCTTCCTGGTTATAAGGCATGGGTAACATACTGTTGCTTCATCAGAATACCCAACCTATCCAGCCTGCATGCTTTAGTTTGGCTTATTGTTGAAATTAGGTGGTGGGGTGAAATGCCTAATATGCAAATCCTTGATCATATTTTTTCTCACTGAGAGCTGAAAATGCCTGGACACCTAAACTGTGTGGTTTGAAAACTCTTGAGGAAATAGTTTATGATCAACAAAACCAAAACAGCTGTTGCTGGGATAATGCAAATCCAGCTGGAGAGCAAGATGGATTGACCCCTGCTGAAGAGGCAGCAGCCCACAACAGAGCAGGGTGGTGGCAACACTGCTGTAAGCATCTGTGAATGAAACTGAATTGTACAAAGAGTGAGCACTGGCCCTTGATGTCCTTGAAAACTGCACTTATTCCACATCCAGCTATTCTTAAGACTTCTGCGTAGCTCTTCCAACATAGCTGTCCAAGCTGCATGCTTTCTGGATTCATGTATGCTGAAATCAGCAGAAGCTTCATCATTTCAATGACATAGCAAGGCCAGGTAAGAGCTGAATTCAACAGGGTTGTGCAGCTTGACACAGAATCCCATTGTAAATAAGCATTTCCCAGAGCAATGTTGTAAAGTAGTTTAAAATGGATAAAGAAAATATCTGTCTGCTTTTGTAGAGATGAGGAGAGATCCTCAGCTGGCATCAATTTCTGTAGCTCTGCTGAAGCCAGTGGGGCCAGGCCTTTTTTTAAACTAGCTGGTGTTTCATCCCATAAAGTTGTCCTTTTGTCATTAATTATGAGCCATATTTTTGAAATTCACAGTCAGATAACTAATTATCAGACTTAATGTTGTGACTAATCACATATTTAAGGGTTGAAGGAAGAGGGACCAGTCAATCTGAAGACCAGTATGAGAGCAGTACCTCTCAGGAGAGAGGATCTGATTCTCTATGGCATTTTTAACGTATTTTGCTGCTGTATCCTGCAGCAGGTTACTTCAGCTTGAATCGCATTAAATAATCAAGACTCAAACAATGTTCCAGGAATTCTGATTTTATGATCTGTCTATCTACAGTAGCAAATTATGTTCACTAACTGCATTTAAGATGAAGTTGTTATAAGTTCTTTTCACTGCTAGAAGAATGAATGGCCATAACATCAGAGAGGTGAACGAATCAGTTTGGATAATACTCTTGTCTTCTGGAGGACAGTCTTTCTATTCCTAGAATTCTGTTAGGATAAATTATAGCAAGGTTTCCTTAAGCTCGGTACTGCCTGGTAGTTAAAAAGGGACTTGGAAATCCCTGGAAATACTTTATATTTTTTGAGTTTATGGACATCTGATACAGTGCTGAATCCATATATTGCCTTTAAATCTAAAAAGCATAACAAAACTCTCTACATTTTCTGCACT
The DNA here is from genome assembly GCA_013399075.1 of Chloroceryle aenea. Lineage (NCBI taxonomy): Eukaryota > Metazoa > Chordata > Aves > Coraciiformes > Cerylidae > Chloroceryle > Chloroceryle aenea. The sequence goes on along the minus strand of VWZY01007755.1, from coordinate 400,803 downwards.
AATCTAGATGTATTTAATTAGCAGTAAAGCACGAGGCTGGGAGCCAGGAGGTCTGGGTTGTAACTGTTGTGGGGATCCTTTGCAAGCCTTGCCTTGCCTGTCACCTGGGAATAAAAGTCTCTCCAGGGAAGGTTTGCCACAATGCAGCTAAATTTACTGAGGTTTTTAAAGCACTTTAAAGGACTGAAACAGGAGGCGCAGGAGAAATTAAAACTGTGGCACTATTGTTTATCCTAATACCCTGGGAACAGTTAATGATGGGCACATTTCAGCATGTTTGCAGGATAGCTTAGATAGCTTTGTATTTGGGTACATACAGGCTGAAATCACAAGAAGTCCTTTCCTAAACCTGATGAAAGCAAAACCAGTCCTTGTTCTGGGTCTATGTTACAAATGATGGAAGGACACATTCTCACAAAATTGTGTCACCAGAACTGCCTGTATCACACTGAATTTGAAAGAGCAAAGAAAGAGGGAAGCAAGAAATGTATCTTTTTAAGTTAAATGCACCTTTATTTCTAATCTCAAGACTGGCTTTTCTTGAATGCTGTGCACAGATTTGGTTTACATTGCTAGTGCCAAGTTTCTTGATCTACTGCCAGTCATAATTTATTTGAGCTCTCATGTCATGATTAAACACGTTGAGTGAATGAATGAAGATGGGAAATGCCAGTGTATATAAATCACAGCAGACTGACAGTTCTCCAACTGCTTCCTCCTCCTCGTTGTTGTCTCCCACACCCATGATCAATGCTGTTTCCTGTTTGCTTCACTCAGATGGAGATGTGCCCTGATCCTGCCTTTCTTGCCACTTAGCTTATGAAAGTCTCTCTCTTGTTCTGCCAAGAAGCCCTTGTTTCTGGGGAATCCTGAGTGAGCCCAGCTGTAACATTCAGGTGAGTCAAATCCAAGGGCCTCCCTTAAAATTGCAGGGATATGTTCACATCAGTGTGAAAAAACACCCGATAAAAAGCCTTAGCTTGATGTCTCAGCCTTCAGTCAGGTGAGAAATGCCATTAACTCACATATACCTGTTCTCAGGTGTCTACCACAGCAACGGTTCCTACCCCAGGCCAAAGAGTCTTAAACCTCATTCCAGACAGAAGGCTGTTGCTGTATTTCAGCCCTGATGGATAAAGAAATGTGCTGTGGGCTGCCAGCAGTTGTTTCTTTCTTTGGAAGAAGGTCACAAAAATGATAAGCAAAACATGGAAAAAAAATGGTAACTCACTCAAGGAAAACTAGTTCTATTTTGTTTTATCCCAAAGTATTTCATTATAATCATAAACTATAAGGTGTTAAAGGGGTTAACAGGCTCTCAACTCATTGTCAACTAATTATCTTTAAGGTGTTGTCATCACATACTAATCGCTGGGTTAATGCCAGTTCCACCACTGGGAGGTGCCCAACCCCAGGGTGACCTTCTCTCACCTAACAGATGCTTACTTCATTAACTTCAACCATCACTTGCACAAAAAAAAAGCTTTTAGGAACTTTCATCTTTTTAAAAGGGCAGGGAAAAAACCCCTAATAAACTGGTAGCCTGGCTAGCAGTGGGGGATAACTTTAGCTTAAATCACCATGGGTGGCTACGATGTATGAGAAACAGATGTAAGGCCTTTGGTGATAGGTCTGCACTTTCTATTTATTGACAAATGAAATAGGCAATAGAAGGCAATTAAAAGCCAATGATTGCACACAAACAGTGCAAACCATAACAGCAGAGAGGAAAGAAAAGCAACAACATTGTGCAGCTCGGCTTGTTCAGGGCCAAGTGACATTGATTTGGGAAGCAAAAATGTGATTTCTTTGTAAAGAAAATGTTTTGAGTTTAAAGCTGAAAAGGCTTGATAGTTGTTCTTGCTTTTGTATTCTGTTTTTCCCCAAGTGCTGCCTGGTTACAAGGCACTTTCCAGCTGTTTGACTCTGGTTTTCTTTCTGGGGTTCAAAGAGGAGGTTTAGTATTGGCTTTAATTGATGGAATGAATAAGAAAGAGAATCAAATGTGAATAGGCAGCAAGGGGACAGTCCTTTCTTGCTGTGACTGTGTCAGTGTTTTGACATCAAATTGCAAGTTCAATAACCTCTTTACATTTTAATATTTGCTTAACAGGCAGCCGAGACCTGGAAATTAAATGGTAAATTCAAATGCCCGTACTCAGCTTCTCTAAAGAGAGAGATTTATCCCTTTTGTTACTAATCTGTCCTCAGGAAATAAGCTTGCAAGATAATTTATCTCCTAAAGAACTCGAGGAGTGTGTGTCCTGCTTGTAGGCTGACCTCCCGATACCAGAACACACGGATAGGTAATGTGTTGAAGAGGAGATCTTCTTTGCAGGCATTTTAACAACCATTTTATACTCAGACCTTTTCACTTAATATGGTGAAGGTGCAAATCCATAAGCCTAATTTAAATGCATCTTTATTTTGCAAACTGTAATTTTGCACCAGAGGCAAGGGGAAATCCAGCTCACCCTCCCAGGATGATGTTACGGCCGAGCAGAATCTCATTAAAAATCAATTCCTCATGTCCATAAAACAAGTTTATTTTATCTTGTGGGAGCCTGCTGTTAACACTCACACAGTCCCATTGTGCAGAATCCTCGTCTCTAGTTGTATGCCAAACTGCACAGTGTACCATTAACGAGTTTCAATTTTATGCTAAGCTTTTCAATATTTTTGGTGTCATTTACTGCAGGTTATTTTGCCAGCATGTGGTGTCTTATAACATATGTTATTAATAGTGATGACATGTTTAGGTTCTGAAGGTTTAAACAAGCCCTGCGATATTTACATTTATAAACCCGGGACATGATGAGAGTGGGGCTGCCATTGGCCAGCGAGGGCTCCAGCTGTGCAGGTATTCATCCCAACCCTTGCAGGTCAAGGCTTGCTAGCCAACTGTTACAAAAACATAATGCAAACCACATTTTATAAGTGCCACAAGACAAGCTGATACATGGTAATTATCTATTAATCTGCCTTTTTTTTTTTCCAGAGGGTAGCAGGAAGCACGTGTGTTTGGCCTTGTGCTTTGTAGTACCCCCTGTACCCATGGTCCCAGGGGTGACTGCAGCCTCTCCTGGGTGACACAGGGAGTGCCATGGGGCTCAGGTGCCCCAGTGAGTTACCCTGGCTCAACACCACAGCTGAGCAGTGCTTCTTCACTGGGCCATGCAACAAAAGCAAGGTAAAACACATTCCCATCTCAATAAGAGAGGTTTGAATTAATGCATTTTATGTTTTACCCGCACCAGATTAAGAATTTGCACATGCTCAGTAACCACAGTTTTGTTGACCTGTGGTAATTTACACTGCTGTGACTTGATTGTGTCTCCGGGCCTTTCATCTACAGAGCTTTTACATCTTTCTGTACCTCTGTTCTGCTTGAGAAATAGTATTTGGGATTTTTAGGCACTCTAGTAATTAATAAATAATGATCTCATAGTAATGTAGAAATGTGAGTTTTGAAAGATGGGAGGAAAATACGGTATGTTCAAAGTATTTCTAATCTTGCTTGTGTGTATTTGGGGGAAGGGGGAGGAGGGGTGCTGCAGCCCTAAGTACCAGGTGTAATTAGGATGATTAGTCAAGGCTGACTACACTGTAAATTACAGGGAGCAAAGAATGCTGTTTGAGTGATGTTTTGTTGTGCTAGGAAATGTTTCATGTCTGGCATGGATAAATGCAGAGTCTTAAATGAATTCCAATATATTATATTTAGTAATAGTGTCAGTAAGTCTGTCTCTTTTTTTTTTTAATTTCTGGTGCACCTAAAATTTCGGGGTTGGGATTTCCAGGACACTTCCAGTTTTATTTAGGCAAATGTTGACTTTGCTTTCTTGGCTAATTTCCCCTTAGGAATTCTAGTGACATCAGTGTAGGCTTTTGGTTCACCAAAAAGCTCAGGCATGGAAAACTGTGACTTAAAGTGATGTCTCCTGTGAACAACACAGAGCTGTTGTATTTATACCAGGTAGCTGTAGGCAGCAAGAACTGATGGTCACAGATGTGCCTGTGGGCCCAGGTACTGAACTTTCTACACATTTACCAGGACTAGGTATGAGACCTCTCTGGAGATGAAAACCATTTTTCATTCTTTACTTGTACATTGCTTGGCACAATAGCAGCCTTGAGGACATCACCTATTTATCTAAAGCATTGAATAAATGAATAAATGCAGCATATTGCATAAGTAATAAGGTGATGTTTACTTCTGATCAGACAATTATGTTAGGTTTTAAAACACGTTGTTTTGTAAAAGTCCTCTTTACCAGAACAAACAAAATGTATTGCACTCAGAAACCAAGACCTTCATGCATTAAAATCACAGTCCTACTTGCGGTATCTTCTACATCTCTTCTGTCCAGTTGAGGGCATGTACATATAAAGTGGCCTTGAAAACCAATAATCTTTATACTACATTGTTTCCTGAGGTTTCATTACTTAGGAAATAGCTATGAATCTAACCTTTTTATATCCCAGAAGAGATCATTTGTTCTTAAATTTCTTAAAGTCAAGAAAAATCACCCATTTTTTTTTCTTTGTAATAGTTAATGAATTTCAAAATAATATTCATTGGAGTTTTTCAAGGCAAACGAACAAGTTAGGCATGCATCTCCTGCTGGTTTCCAGTGGGAACTCAACAATTCACTGTCATATTTTTACTTTACAAATCTCCCCCACTGTTAAGCAAGTATTCATTTAGGAAGGACTCATTTTGTATGGAAGGAAGGGACAGAACATTAACACAACTTGCAAATAACCAAGGGCTCAGCTGGGTGGTGAGCTAGGTCCTGTCTCACCATGCCACAGCACTCTCACAACAACTCATCCTGCACTTTGGCATCTCGCACTAGGAGTGCAAACTTGGGAAATGCAGCTGGTGACTTTTTGCTTTGTTTTTATTTATCTCTTCTTCCAAGAAGTCTCCAGGCCAGCTAGAATTTCACAGCAAGGTCCCCTGCACACAGTGGGAGCTAAGTAGTCACATGGGGTTGGAAAATTTTGGGGAACCAGAGGATCCAATCTTCATTATTGATCCTCTTGGTTTGTACTTTCCCTCTGTTTTGGGGAGTTGTCACTGCCTCGCTACAACACCCCTTAAAGGCCACATTTAAGATTTTGAAGGGGCCTCAGCTCTCTCAGTTCATCTGGTAACAGCAAGCTGGGTCTAGCACAGTGCTGTACCCACACAGGAGAGATAGGGCAGGCCCTGGGAAGGGGACGTGTGACAAGGACTCAAGTGTGACAGCTGCTTCTGGGGCTGTGAGTGGGGGCCCATATGCAGTGAGCTGGTTCTCCCCCATCCTTTCATCAGATTAGCTGGCAGGGAGGGCTCTGTCCTGGGAGTAACCCCAGCACAGGATCCATTACGTCTTCCCTGAAATGGAGTTACAGATAGAGCAGCTGAATGGCCATCAAGACCAGCATTTTTCTTCCTCCTTGACTAAAGATGCCCTTCCCTAGGGGTCTAACCTTGCATTTCATTGCTCTTGGGACACAGAAGCTCAGGTTTGGCATCAGGTTCTGAATTTAGCTATTTCTTGGAAGTCATAACACCAGAAAACATATGGATTCAGATGCATTTCCCTTCTTTCCTCACTTTTGTGTGCTCTTTGGGATCAAGGCAAAGTTCTTGTAGGTCTGGTTCTTTCTCACTCTTACTGCCTATGTCTTCTCTTCAGGACTTGGGAGCCTCTTCCACTCCTCTGTGGCTGGATTTCTTTATCTCAGCTGGTCTTACAATTAACAAGAATTCTGCTACAAAAGCACAGCCCCTGTCTCCTGCTTCCTGCACACAGCGTCCTTCCCAGAATGCACAGTCCCTTTGCTCTTCTCATTTCCAGTTCCCCACCATTGCTTTCCACTACACCCTCCCATTGTCAGGTGACCCCCAGCAGCCTCTGAAGTAATCAAGGTCCCTACCTGATGATCAGCAGCTTAGCTCTTTTCCCTTCCTGTCCCTTATGTGTTCATCAGATTTAATAAATGAGGTAGTAGCTTCCTCTTCATCCAAGGCTGTTGCAGTTGAACAAGCTATTGGTAATGTTTAATAACTCCTTTTTTTTTACGAGCCCTGTGCAAAGGCACAAACATTTCTCTCACCACCTCCTGTGGATTCTGGGACACTGTAAGCCAAAGGGAGCCAAGAAAGGGAAAGATTGCCTGCTCAGGATGGATTTTGTAGCCTCTTAGACATGCAGACTCCCTTGTAGCAAGCAGAATTCACAAGCTGTATGTGGGGAGATTGCCCAAATTGTCACTTAAGTTAACATGAATTTTTATATTCTTTCCCTAGGAACATATATTACTTTAGCAAAATAAAAAGACTTTCCCCTTATCAAGCATTATTCTTTTATATTTACAGTTTGCCTGACATAAAGGAGTAATATTCCATGGTTTGCTACAACTTATAAGTTTATGACCCTTCTGTGGCAGATCAGACTAAACATAATTCATTCACAGCTACTTAGTGTTCTGGGAAATAAACCCCTGAACTTAAATAACTATAGTGTGACCTCTGTAAAATATTATTTATGGGTTAAGAACGATTATTATGTACATATCAAGATGTGCCAAAGGTTATAAAACAAACACTAGTCAGCAAACTGCACAGTTTACTGGCTTAGTCAGTCATGACTTGCTTTCTGGTTATAGTCCTACAAATATCTGTAAATGAAGAAAACTATTACTTGGCAGCCCTTGTAATTAGAATGCAGTTGATGCTATGGACCACTAAGGAGTCAATAACAAATAATTCTCTATCATAAACAGAATGACAAAATATAGCTAAGTAATCCAGTCAAAATACATGATGTTTTCCACTAAAACAACACTGATTGCCACAAAGGTGCAGCCACTGTCAAAATCAGCAGGGAAATGACAAACATTCATCTGCTATTCATTTTGTAAATCAGATCGAATGCAGGGGGAAAGCTCCAATCACATGTGGAAGGTTTCTGAAAGGGAATTTCAGGTTCTGGTTTTGATATCTACCAATCCACAGGGGTTTTGGGGACCGTGTGAGTGTGCATTCATTGCACTGCTTGTTCGTGTATAATCCACCTATATCAGAACACATCTTGTGCACAAGGCTCCTAAAATGTTTTACAGGCAGAGCTGTATAGACACATACAGCAGAAATGCTCATATTAGTCAAAACCACATCATGTAATATAATGTGAGAAATCTCTCATGAGAAATCTCTTCTTTCCCCTTCAAAAAAAACAAAAGATTTGAGTGAAAAATGAACCACAAACTCTACCTGGACAAGTTGTATAATAGTCACATTTAATGCTGCAGGACAGATCCTTATATCCCTTTTTCAGACAGGAAAGTTCCCCAGCAATGTCAATGGGATTTCCATAATTTCTATGGTAAGGACAGATCTAAGTACCTGAATACATGTTTTCCTGGCTCACAAATCAAACCCAGAGTGCTCAGCTGACAAAAATCCTTTCCATCCAACTTGCTTTTTAGGGATGGTTTCAGGCATGTAAGGTAGATACTAAGTACTTGGTGTGGGCAAACAATTTTTCAGCCCTCTGAAGAAATCTTTTTTCTGTTACTAACTCGGTTGTTTTTTTTTTCTTTTCTTCTTTTACTACAAAAATGCTGTGTAAGAGGGCTGGTACCAAAATAGCAAAGACCCCTGTGGTTAGGGCAATCCCTAGAGATGCTGAAGACCCAAGTTCAAGTCTTTTTGCAAACATAGGATTTACACCTTGGTGTGCCACATCCCATGAGAATGCCTTGGCTGCTGACCCATTTCTGAGGCTGACCAAAATCCCATCCTGGGCTAAGCCTACTTTCCTGCTGGAAGCTGGGTGGAAACCAGCACCCTTCCCATCAGTGGGCTTTGTTTTGATGCAATATTTCAATCCCTTTTGCTTCACAGTTTTCTTCTGACCTACCCGTTAGTGATTCTTTTACTGTGTTTGCTGTGAGGGACCTCACGCCTGTTGCCTGTCTTAACATTTCCTTCATAAATTGATCCTACTACATCAGTGACATCCCTGCAGCAGCTCCAAATAGTCACATAAACAGTCATTTTCATTGGTCTGAGGCTGTTGAAAGATCCCAGTATAGTACAAAGCAAACCAGGTCTTACACCAGTATGGAACAGAGTGGGGCCAGGGAGTTTGTTCACTGTAGCCCATGGAAGTGAGATGGAGTTGCGTGAATTCCAGAATGATATCCTTCATCTGGATGAAAAATTGACCATTAGCATAGCCAGTTATGTGAGACAAACTGCTCACAAAGTCCTTCTGAGCTTCCCTCAGAATAGGGCAGGTGCAGACTTAGACACCAATCTCTGGGAATATGGGAAGTATTGGAACAGACAGAGCTTGAAGTGCTGGGTGTATTTTCCAGCAACATGAAAATAAGTGGCAATTCCAAATATTTGGTTCTTTTAGCTAGGTCACAGTTTAGGCTAATGTTTACTCAGGCTAGGTCTTTCCTGTGACCTGTTTTAGTTTAGCTGAAACTGGACTGCAGGGGACCTGGCTTTCAGAAGAGCTGTACATCCATGTTTGTAACCTAGCTGGAAAAAAACAAACCCCAGCATAACATGGGCACGCTGTGAACTTACAGCACTGGAGATAGTGCAAGCCAAGGAGGGGCCTGGTAGGGGAACAGGGTGGCTTAGGTACTCCTCCTGGCTCTGTCCAATCTGCGGGATAGTCTTGGGCCTCCACTTCTGCCTCCTTTGTCTGTTTGCCTTCTTCCTTTATGCCTTGTGTGTTTTGAATACAGGTTACATAGGACAAGCCGTGTGCTCCTCACTGGCTGTTTGTCCAGTTCCTAGCACAGGGTAGGTCTAAGCTTATTTGACTCCTCTCAGGCACTGCTGTAATGCAAATAATATTAGAGAGCTGAACATTTTTGCTCTTATACCTTTAATAAGATTAAAAATGTATTTTAAATGTCAACTCCTGTGGGCCTCCTGGTTGTTTTGTTTTTCATTTACTCCCCAGAGTCATTTTCAGCTTTGATTGCACAGGAGGCTTTAACACACGTCCTTGGAAGAGGCTGGAGCTGTTAGTTGAAAGCGCAGCCGTACGCTGCTTGCTGTAGTCCCAGCCTGCCCAGGGGGCTGCTCTAACTAAACAGAATCAAATTAAAGTGCATCATAAAATTACAGCATGCTTTTCTGGAAAGTTTGCTTTTTACTTTCCTGGGCCTGGTGTTCAGGTTTCATTAGGAGCAGCACTGGGCAGAGCTCCCTGTGCTGCACCGCTGCGGGATGCAGGGAGCCTCAAGTGGAACCGACACCAGAGAAACACAGCGGCTGCAGAGGGAGGCCAGGGGTGTCCTGCCTTCCCATGGGGTTTTTAGGGCTGATGAGAAATTAGGGAGGTGAAATGCTGACTCTGGACCCTGCCCGGCTGTACTCTTCACCCTGTGAAGGGATAGTGGAGTGCAGGTGGGTTTCCAGGTCACAAAATCATACAGAATTGTTGAATCCTTTTGGTTGTAGGAGACTTTAAAGATCATCAGGTCCAACCATTAAGCCAGCCTTGTCAGGTCACCAGTAAACCATATCCCTCAGCACCACAGCTACACATCTTTTAAATACCTGCAGGGGTGGGAACTCCACCACTGCCCTGGGCAGCCTGTTCCAGGGCTTGACAACCCTTTTGGTGAAGATATTTTTTCCAATCTACACCTCCTCTTGGGCAACTTGAGGCCATTTCCTCTTGTTGTGTTTAAAGAGAGAAGTGTGCTGCCTTAAACCTTCCAAAATCAGGGCTTTACGTTCTCAGGCCTTGTGAGAATAGTGCAGTACAGAGACAGAACATTATCAGCATTTCCTTTTGTGTGTAGTGGTCGCATGGTGGTACCCTCAAGGCTTTATCTCCAGGCTTACAGGATCATGAGGGCTGAATGTGACACTTGCACGGTCAATTCTCTCAGCTCTGCTGGGAAAATTGCAACCACTGTCCATGGAAAAGGGTAGGCTTTCCAGAAATAAAGCCCCTCATCATGGGAGGCAAAGCTGCTCTTTGGTGTCCAAAATTTTGCAGCCTTTCCCTCTTCATAGGGACCTAGTCCAACACTGACCTCAGCTCTCAGGCTTCTGTACCTCAGTGCCACACCACCAAGATAAATTATTCTGGCTGATCTGTCCTGCTGGGGATCTGGCGTGTTCTGGACATTCAGATCTCAGCAGTCTGCAGTCCAGTTTGACTCTCTTTTCACTCCCAAACACTACTCTTCCGGAAGGGCTGAATTTTTAATCAATACAAGGGTATTGGCAACACGGCTGGTTTCTCAAAAGATTATGAAAAAGCCTAGAATACCTAAGGACAGCACAACATGTGTGCCAAACGATGCTCCCACGTAGGGTTCAGATGCCAAAGCTTCCTTCCCTAGCACTGTATTTCTCTTGCCTTGCCTTATGGCTGGCAGTACTCCACTAGCAGCTGCTTGGTTTGAAAACAGAAGAGGTAGCTCCATCTAGAGGTCTTTGATAAGAGAGGAAAACCTCTTATATTTCTTATGTAGATTTTAAAGGTTAATAAAACCCAGTAGCTCCTATGGGTTTCTTTTTCTTCTAGTCACCTAGTCCAGGTAATTGTTCCCTTCTCTCTTTGCACATTCTTCACCATCTTTATATTCTCTATAGTACACTGACCTCGGTATACTTTTAACACCATCCATTCTAATCCTTTCCTGCTGGTCTTTCAACATCCATCTGCTTAATAGGTATCTCTTGTGGTTATTAGAAAATATACAGATAAATAGAGATTATCAGTGAACTGCATTTCAGTGCACAGAGTTCAGCACTTGAGATGAAGAAAAGAACGTGCGGCTTTTGGCAGATGGGACTTTTTTTTTAATGAGATAAAGGATTTCATGAGAGACATGGCAGGAAACTGAAAGATCAGGCTAAATATTGACCCAAAAAAAAAAACCTTTGAGGGCTT
>VWZY01007755.1:362984-378992 GCA_013399075.1 Chloroceryle aenea | reverse complement strand
AGAGGGGTCTGGCTCTCCTCCGGGCTCCCGGGCGCCCCGGGGGGGCGGCCATGTCCGGAGCCATGAAGTTCAACGGCTACCTGAAGGTGCGGATCGGGGAAGCGGTGGGTTTGCAGCCCACCCGCTGGTCCCTCCGGCACTCGCTCTTCCGAAAGGGCTACCAGCTCTTGGACCCTTATATCACCGTCAGCGTGGACCAGGTGCGCGTCGGGCAGACCAGCACCAAGCAGAAGACCAACAAACCCACCTACAACGAGGAGTTCTCCGCCACGGTTACCGACGGCCATCAGATCGAGCTGTCCGTCTTCCACGACACCCCCATCGGCTACGATGACTTTGTGGCCAACTGCACCTTGCACTTCCAGGACCTCTTGCGCTCCACCGGCCCCAACGACAGCTTCGAAGGCTGGGTGAGTAGCTGTCTCGAGGAGAAGCTGGAGCTGGGCTTCCTTCTGAATGAATGAAGGCGCTCGAAGGGTATTTGCAGAGCTGAGACTTGTCCGTGCGTGCCTATGCTGCAGATGCATGCAGGTGTACCTCCGTGCCCCTCTGCTTTAGGTTTACTTAGACTGCTGTTTCAGCTCATGCCTTTTGGGACCTTAAGAACAAAAAGTCTCATCTGTCATAGCCTGAGGGTCGAGACCCTATAGCTGAGGGCTGCAAAGCCTCTTCTCTGCGTAGACTAACAGAGAGAAGACTTGTGGTGCACGACTGGCAGAGTACACCTGCAGACTCACACGGTCCTGTACCTTTCATCGTTTGCTTAGCACACAGAGGTGAACTTGGATACCTGGGCTGGATGTGTTTCTGCTCAGATGTACGCATGCTTGCACAATTGTTTCATGTGTGCATGTGAATTTCTTTGACTTAACAGAATGGCAGGACTAGTCTCCTGGCTGCTATGTACACTGTTGCGTTGGTCGAACACAGTTTCGCTTACAGCTAATTCTCAGTTGTTTCCAAGTAGATGTTACTCGCATCCGGCCTAGAGAGCCTCATGTAGGTCTTAGTCCTGCTGGTGAGTGAAAGCAATACTCCAGGCTCTAAAGTTGTGTCTTCGCTTCCAGTACTGTATAGGTGAAAAAAGTGACTGGTTTGATCCAGAAAGTAGGTTGCTTGTGTTGGGTTAAAAAACAAACAAAAAACCAACATTTCTTCTGCATAGAACAGTGGCAGAACAGCTGAGAATTTCTGGGGTTAAGGTCAGTATTAAGTTTTTGAGGGCAGGAAGTTCAGCATGCGTGGTCAGGTAACCACCACAATAAAATCAGACGTGGAGGAAAGAGCTGACAATGTAGAGAACAGATAGGCATCTCGATCGTATCGCTGGGGAGAATGCTGGTGCTTTCTGTTCTTAGCAGCTGTCTGTGACTGAGGTGTGATGCTGCACCTCTGGGGTGATTAGAGGAGAATACCAGCCACAGGACTGATTCATAGGTGTATATTGGTACTCTATGGATAGGCTTGAAGCTCATGCACTAAAGATGGGCTCTCTCGGACAGTCACTGATGTGATTTTGTCCTAGGTGGTAGAGGGATCCAAGGCAACCCCAAATGAGTTAGCTCAAGTATTGCTCCTGACAGCACAGAGCAGAGTTCGGAGGGGTTTGCTTGGTGAGTGCATACCCAGCAAAGGAGTGAGCTCAGGGTGGAGAACTGTGTTTATGAGGGTTTTTATTCGTGTTTGTTTTGCTAGGGGTGTTTCCTCTTGGCTGTTGAGACAAGCCCTGTCCTCTTGAGAGGCTGGAGTCACGGTCGCACTGGGTCTGGCTACACCTGGGCTTGGACTGCTCTGTTGAAAAGGTGGTGGCCTTATTTACATTACTAAAATACCTGTAATAATATTGCCTCCTGTGGGGATGCATGCACATCCAAGGGCCCGCTGTTTCTTTCATTTCATCCCTCCTGCAGCGTTGAGTTTTAGGACAGATGCAGTCTGTGGCCTGAAATGCTTGTTTGGTCCCTGGCGAGGGAAAAGTTTCTTGTCCCTGCTGGACAGACAAGTGTTTTATGAACTCCTGTACCTCTGAGTTGATGAATGCAATGGGGTGGGAAATCAGTGACCTTTTAATAGACTGATGTAAACTGATGTTATATCTTGGCATGTAGACAAGAGGCTAGAATTGCTGCTGCTCTCCTGTCCATTAATGGCTAAAAATTACAGCGGGGGTGGATTTAGTGGGAAATGAGCAAGTGTTCATCTTCTGTTCCTTTTCTCCTCTCCCCCCACTTTTGACTTGCTTTGTTAGCATCTTGCATAGCGTGCAGTCAGAATCACATGATGACAGGGAACAGAGTCTTGCCCTGCTAATTTAATAGGTCTTGATAAATTCATCTAGGCTGTCACGGGATTTTGTGTAATCAGAGGATAGGAAGTGTTGGTTTGTACTAACCCAAGGTCTGTGAACTGCTGTGGCATGATACAAGACACCACAAGCATCTTGTATCTTGTAAATAATCATAGATGATTTGCAACACCTTCATTGAAATCCTTCATACTGCCCTTTTTCCACCCCAGAAGCAAAAGCACATGTAGGCAAGGAAGGAGTGAATGGAGTGAGGGGAAAATTGGTAAATCCTTGGAAGTTTAACCTGGCTTACACTTACTTGGCTGTGTACGGTTTTTCATTGTGATTTGAAATAAAATTTTTGTGTTCACTTTTCAGAGACAAGGACAACAATATATCAGTAAACTTCAAATGCTCCTTGGGTTGGTAAAGCCAAACAGGATGGGGCAGCTGGCTGCCTCTGCTTCCTGAGCTGCTCTCCTGAGAGCTGAGCTGCTGGAGATTACCTGGGACAGTCCCTCAACTCATGTGCTGGCTTGAAAGTTTCACTGTGAGCTCTCAGGCTCATGCTGCTCTATTTACAAACACTGATTTTCTCCTGCTTAGAAAAAAAAGTGATTAGTTGTAATATTGGTCACCACCTTTTGTGGGATCTGTAGGAGGCAAGTAGGAGCAGTTGGTGTGTAAGCGTTGGTGCTTCCCAGATGACTTGCAGGTACCTCACTGCAATTATGACCCCAAACACTTATGCAGATGAGTAAGTGCATGGACATGAACTGTCTCATCAGCAATGCTCATAGACCAGTCATCCAACTGGGTAATGGGACAGAGTTCTCTGTTCATGGTTTGCATTAAAATCTGTATTCCAGAGACTTCAAAACTGGCCCTTTTTCTTCTAACCAATTTAATTGTTTTCTGAAGTTGTTCTAGTAAACACATTAACATGAGCTAGATACTTTTTAGTTTGCCTGTTAGTTAAACACATTTGGCTAACTTTACACAGATCAAGTCTGTAGCAGCTTATTAACTTTGAGATCCTTCTCTCTGTTTCCCATTTGGTATATTCACTTGTCAAGCTGCAGAGCAGTAGTTTTTATTAACATTGTCATTTAAAAGCCATCTTGCCCTCAGTTTCCTTTAATGGAGTTAAAACCAGGAGCGATCTCCAGTACTGTGTTGTCTCTGGTAGGCATTTTCCTGTGTGGGTGTGAAATTGTGCAAACCTGAATGGCAGCATTTTACACAGGTGCTCGTGACCCTGCCAGGTGCAGTGCAGCAGAGAATTCATCTGGCTGCTTTCTGAAAGCTCTTAACCCTACCATTTACAACAGGGTTGAAATGTGTCTTTATAATCAGTTTTGCACTAGCGTGTGCTAAGATCTTTTGACTCTGCATATGCACCTTTAAAAGGCAGTATCTCCTCTTCAACTGTCTCTGAGTGCAGTATAGGAGGCAATCATGTGTCAGTGAAACAACATGAATAATTTGGAGTACTGAGCTGTAAGAGAAAGGGAAGATGTTTATAATACATAGGATTATTCCTATGAGTTTTATGTAGTAGCTGAAGTAATTTTTAAGCTTGGGGAAACACTATTTATAGGTAGCCAACTGCATTGTTACTAGGGAGTTACTTAATTACAATTGTAAAAAATCGGTAGTCCCTGGGTAGAGCTGCCATAATTTCTAGGTCTTTAACAAGGAGTTAAAATTAAACCTTCGTCTTGAAGTAGCAAATTATCAGAGTACACAGAAGGAAATGAGACAAGATGGACTGTAAGATTAACGAGTCAATCGCAGAATCTTGATGAGTTTGTTACCATTAGCTCATGTGCAGGAAGATATTTAAGACATGTAATTCTTGTGCATTCCTTAACTTGAACTCTTTTGCAGGTATCCGTTCCTATGATTGTTTTCTTTCTTAAGGCAAAAAGAATCGTGTTTTACCCATGTTTATTTGCAATTTTATTTATTGAGCATTAAACTGAAGAATTAAAGGAGAATGCAACTTCTTTCCCATAGCATCGTGACCTTGGCGGAGAGCCAGGGTGCTGCAGGTCAAATACGATACGGCTGCTTCTTGTTTTGACTCCCACTTGGCTACAGAGTTCTCCAGGTGTGCAAAACTCGCATCAGGAAGCCAAAAAGACTTTATAGCTGTTGACAGAGGATTTTTGTGATGCAGTATTTTGTGTCTGTGTCAGCCTGTGCCTGCCTGTAGAGATGGACTGCAGCTTGTAGGGCAGGAGTAGATGGTGTCTCCTTCTGTAGGTTAGTGGCTGGCTGAGATAGAGTGATAGTGATCTGTCCACATGATTCCTGTTTCCATGCACATGACAGCCACGTACACACTGCAGATCTCTGATCTGCGTGAAAGTCACACTGCACGTTAATTGCAAGCTAGGCTTAAGTAAATGAAGCTCATTCCCTATTTCTTGATAAGTTTGAAGTTGTTTCTGTAATTATTACTGGTACGCAGTTATTATGTTGAGTGGGAATAGTGGGGAGAAACACCCACTGAAGAAGATAAGATGGGTTTTGAAAGCTACCAGAATTTTGTCACCTCTTTCTTTCCTTTAGCATCGAGCTGTACTTTGGCCCTATGAACAAACCCTTCAAAATACTATGAGAGTCCTGTGCACCAAGGCTGCCCAAGAGTGCCCTGGAGCCTGAAACAAATAAATAGAGGAGAAATTGCTGCTGTTTTCAGGTAGTGAATGCTCCTGGGGTGTGTGATGCTAATAGTTTTACTGATCAAGGTAGATGAAAACACCTGGAGCTGACTGTGGCACGAAGAGCTGCACTCTTACTGCCCTGATTCAGCATCAGAAGTTGAGCTACTTAAGAGCCCTATTCCTCACTCATCCATCAGGCTCCTCCCCAGTAAACATCCTGTCTGGCAAATGTGAGCATCCTTGCAGAACATAGGCATTTTGCTTGAGAGTGTGCTAGACTGGAAAGATTTGGTCAAAGCATGAAAAGAGACAGTTTCTAGTGACTGGAGCCACTGGGATGACAGTAGTGATCTGTGGGACTGGGGTTTGCACTCTGGCTTCGAACTGGGTTCATCAGGATATGATTTGGCTGCCCTTCATCCAGCTGCGTGCCTGGTCCTGCTGCCGTACCAGCTTTCTAGTGTGTTCCTTAGACTGTTTTTCCACAGCTATGTCTTGAGAACTGTTCCTTTGATGCTGTTGGAGTTGGGAAGGGCTCTGGGAACACTGAAGAGGTGTGCAGGAGAGGAGCATGCTTTCTCACCCAGTGCAGTTTGGCTGGGCTAGGCTCTGCAAGTATCACCACGTTGCTTTCCCTGACAGTGAGTGGCTGCCGAGACGAAAGCTCAACCCACACCCCACGGATGGGTACCCAGGCCCTCTGGCTCCACAGCATGATGGGTGTGTAGGTTTCCAGCGAGAGACCGGTCTGCTCCCTACTCAGCTGGCTTGGCAACCCACGCTGTCTTTGCTGCCCACTGGTGCTTCAGCTCTCCAGCTTGGTGCCAGCTTCTCTGTGTGAGGTGGACTGGGCAGCTGGGACACAGTCACACAAGGTTTTCTGGAGCTGTTTGTTGAAGCCCTTGCTAATATAGTTGCTGGGCTGCAGGGTTGATTTTGATGCCAGGGTTAGCTTTCTATTTCTGCTGCTGCCTGTTGCTCAGCTGGTGGTGTTGCCGCTGAATTGCCTGCAAGCCCTGGTTAGAGGGAGAGGAGACAGGCCAAAGGCTGTTGCCCATGTCTCCTTCAGCAGCATTAAGTCATGGCAGAAGAGGTTTCTGAGGGTGTTTGCAGACATGTGCCCCCAGCCCTGGGGCTGCTCTTTTCAGAGAAGCTGTGTGCGGAGGAAGAGAAGGAGACCAGTGGGGTGACTGCATCACGGGTGAGCCCAACACCCCAGGAAGCTCTGTCCCCAGCCCTGCTCTCTGCCCCTGCAGGCCTCACCTCACTCTGTTCATGTTTTATATTTAGCTTTTCCTGCAGGTCTCTCTGTAAAGATGCATTTCATCCAAGCTGTCCGAGGTTTTCTCTTTGTTGTATTTTCTGAGTAATGATTTGCTTTCTGGCCATTTTGAGCTTATAGGCAATAAATCCCACAGAAAATATTGTCAAGGGGGCTGTTTAAGCTATTGAAATGACATTAGAAAGTCTACTGATTTACAGTGTAATTCAATATGAAAGCATATCCCTTACTGAAGTGAATAAGACTCCCACCCTTTCTTTACAAACTATGAAAGCTCCTTTGATGTTTTAGGCTTGATTGTAGCTATCGTGCTTTGCTAATACAATCAAGAAATCAGAGACCTTTGTGTAACCATGGAGAAGAAGATGAACAGAAGAGCTACCAAGTGAAACAAGTTGCTCTCAGCCTTCTATAAAGGACTCGAGATCAGGCATCGTGCCTTCTTGCCTCCCAGATCTCAGCCTATTTAGGCACGCAGTTAATATATGTCAAACTAGGCTGCAGACTTAATTCTTCTGGAGACAGTGAGCAATCTGATTGCTTATTCCACCACTGTGTTATTTGTGGGGCCATGCAGTGAACCAGGCTGGAGTCCTGGGTAACTAACCTGGCGTCATGTCCTGGTGGAGCTCGCCAGGCGGTTCCTCTCCTGAGCTGTGTCCTCATGCTGGTATGAGAAGCCCTGGCTGGTTGTGAGGGCAAGGCTTGCTTTATAATTATATCAAAGATAGCAAATGTATATCTAAACCAAAGTGCATCCTGAAGCCTCCAATTAATGTTGCTAAGCTATTTAAGGTACGCTAGACAAATGACTTAAATTTCTGCAATGCCAATGACAATTTTTTATTCTTTGGTATCACGAGATGCTCTCCTACACTCGGGGAGGTCAATTGCTGAGGAAACAATCCTGCTTTATACTGAAAGCCAGCAGCATAAGCAGATGTAAACCAGGTTTTGTTGAGTTAGAAGATGCTGTGCGGTGATTCTGGTGCTACTGACAGCCAGCACTAAAATCTCAGTGGCTGTGCTGGGCACAAGGTGATGGAAAAATTGCTTTTTCACTGCCCCTGCGAGGCCTTGTGTGCCCTTGTTACACGAGACCAACAGCAACTAATCAATGACCAGATCTATCCCGCAGGCTGCCAGAGCAGTTTTGCCAGCTGATGGCCTGCTCCTGGCTTTGCTCCTTCATGGGGCTCCTCAGATATGGGGCAGGCTGCAGACAGAAGAGTTGCTCTGGCAGCCACCAGCTTGTTTTCAGCCACCTTCTTCCTCATGGGACCCACTGCATCTCCAGAAAGCCTTGAGCTCTCTAGCCCACTGGTGATCCATATCCTGGTGGAGGGATGCAGACCTCAAGGCAGAGAGGTGCATCTGCCACAGACAGGGGATGCGTGTGTCTGGTGTGACAGATAAGTGTCATATCCAGGGGTATCTCCTCTGAGCTCAACCTTGCAAACCAGTGAACCCCAGGCTTTAAAGGGTGCCAGTTCCAGGCTGCACAGACAAATGGCACATGGAACTTCAGGTCTGGGATAAAATGTCAGCTTGTCCACTGGCCCTCCTTGTTGCTGGATGGGAATGTCTGTGTTCCATTGTACAGTGTAGACCTGCCTGCTTGTGCTGGGCTAAGAATGTGCTGCTGTCACTGTAGCTACCCATGAGCTTTGCCAATACCAAAAAATGTTGGCAGGGGAGGAGAGAGGGGAGTGTGAACCTGTAGATGACATTACATAAAGACCTTTTCTTGGTGTTCGCTCGCCAAGTTTCATAAATATTGAGTTGCATGAGTGAGTTAATTGTATTTGTATCAGTGATACGGTGGCAGCTCTCCAGACTCCTTCCAGGAGAGGTCTCCTTGCTGTCCAATAGACAGGAGATGAAGTAATGGTGCAGAAAGAAAAGTTGGGCAGCTTTAGTAGCAGACCTCTTTGTGAGATGAGTGATAGAGTATTGATTCTATTTTTTTTTTAACCAACACACAAATGCTGTGTAGGCCTTAATGGATTTTTTTTAAATTTATTTATCTTTACATTTTAAAGAATACTTTTTATTGCAATACAGATATTGCTGTCAAAAGGAGAGGAGGAGGAAGATACATCCATGCAAGACATTTCTAAACCTGTGGTTTGGTGTATGAGCATTACATGTCTGCTGTACATTTAAAAAAAAAAAAAGTGATAAAATCATTTGCAGTGTGAAATCATGTGACAGAGCAGCAGAGCTCTGCAACCTCTCGGATAGAGGCGGGTGAGGGAGAGGATGTAAGAAACATGCTGTGTAGCTGGGCTGTCCCAGGACATTACACCTAATACTGAGAATAACACTGACAGATGTCCTGACAGTGTGCGTCTAGGGGCTGTGGAGAGCTTTGAGATGGTAGTTCCATATCTGAACATGGAGATGTTTTTCCTGAGTTTGTCTCATATGTTTAGTATCAGCCATCCTCAGAGGCAGGATTATTGACTTGGTCTGATTTGGTCTGAAAAAGCAGCTCCCACCTTCCTACAGCCCTTCTGATAGCAGCCCTCTCTCTGACCTGCTTTGTGGTTTCTGTTTTTCCTTTGTTTCTAATTTTTTTTTTCTTATGACTTTGTCATTAGTCTCCGCTTTAGCAAAGCGCTGCACTTTCGTGTGTTTTTCCCATGAGTAAATTTAATTTTAATCTGTCGTGTAAGCAAGACAGCACTTGTAAAATTGAAGTCTTCATATTATACACCTTCACTTGGTTTAGTACCTTAAACTTTCTGTGATAGCAATGGAGCCTTGATTTGGGAATCCTCTTTCTGCTTTTGAACAGAAAATATTTGCCATCATGGGCAGTTTTAGAGATGCTGTAGTAGGTTCAAGCAGGGACCAGTCGTAAGTATGCCAGGTGCTGTAGATGTGAGTCAGGCTGTCAGAGAGATCATTTAGGGTTGTGTCAGTTTGCTGGAGCTGGCTGGCTCTGTGCTTGAGATAGGAAAGAGGGTGACAGTAAAAGTCAGCATGGGATGTGTGTCCTCCTGAGGGCTTTTATTTGACAAAATAGTTGCAAATAACAAATAAATGCTGTCTCTGTTAGCACTGGAGCTGGCTTGTCTACGTCTGAGTCTGGTCAGTGTGCTCATCCTGTACTAAATGTATTCAATTCCAGGCTAGTTCCTTCAGAATAACGAAGGTCTTCTAGATCAAGAACACCTAATAAAAGACTAGCTTATCCTATTTGAACTCCTACTTTGTCTTACATTTATTTTTCTTGGTAAACAAGTCCATACAGCTTGTCATTTCTCCCCCCCCACCCCAGAACTGAAGAGCTGAGGAAATAGACGTTGCTCTAAACGATGAGCTCTGGGCATTAGTTTACTGAATGTTTTCTTCTATCTTGCATCCTCTAATTATTTTAAAATTTAAATGCTTTAAATCAAAAGAAGAGAGGTGAAAAAATCTTCCATGCACTGGGGCCCAGTTCTTATATTTCAGCACATGTCAACTCTGTCATGCTCCATGAGAAGCTCCTTTCCATACCTCGCTTGTTCTGGCATCTATTTTTAATACCATTTCCATAGAAGTAGCCTTCCTCTTTTCTTACTTGTTGTAAAATATTACTCGCTAAAAAGTTTGCCTATGTATTCTGTGAGATTTCAGCAGAACAGGAGCCTGCTGCTTGCCTCTGCTTGTTTGCCAGGTTTGCATCGATGGATTCCCAGTGGCATTAATGGAGTTATACTGCCAGCTCTGCACCCGTCTAATTAGAGGAAGATCTGGACACATTTCTTTCCTCCTTCTTGCATGCAACAAGGGTTTATAATGATGGCTGGGTTTTACATTATTTATTGAGCACAGTGAGTGCTTATGGAGCTCTGAGAAAGAGGCAGGGATTGGCTTCTGTGCAATAAGTTTATTATCTAGGTCATTCACTGACTGAGGCATCTAACATTAATATATTCAATGAAAATTTATTCTGTAAGGCACTTTGCTCCTGAGCCTGGAGAAAAATATAACCGTGTGAGGAAATGTTCCTGTGCAGCCCAAATCCATGGTGGGATTTCTTGTCAAAGCTACTCTGTTGGAACACACTAGTTAATACAAAAGCTACAGTGCTGTCAAACATGTAGGGTGATCCTCCATCTCCTAATAGGGCTTTGTTGAGAGTGTTTCTGTTGATAATCAGTTTGCAAGGTGGAGCCTCACACTTAGGACTTTATCTCTTTACTTAATATCAGTAAAAAGTCCAATGTAGGAGCTTTGGGTACTTCCACAAGAATTGCTCACAACACTGGCTTGTGATGGAGGGCGACTTACTGGAGATTGTTGGAAATGACCTCACAGTCAGTTTTCTTTCTTATAAGTTTCTTGTTTCTGCAAGGAACTCATGGTGTAGCAGGTTACAGACCTACACTAAGAAAAAATACTGGTTTCAGTCTTCCTTAATGTAGTGGGACATAACTGTGGTGGTTTATTGGCTACTATATGAGCAAGTAATCTGTTCTCAGGTTGATGTGCAGCAAAAATGGGTGGAAACTCATCAGTGCTAGCATAAACCACCTTCCTCTCAAAAATTAGCTCCTTTATAATAGCCTCATTAGTACTTAAGGACAGTAACTAATTTTGACCACACTTTCAACTAACTAGCTCAGGTAACATTTAGCCTGTCTTGTTGATAAAGTTGATTTTTCATCTTCTTGATTCTAGGAAAGAAGACGTTTCACTTTCCTTTGCAAAGTCTTGCTGAATGTCTTTTAGTGTGAGCCTAGAAAAGCACCAAGTTAATTGTGCTCATGTGCAAGAAAGGAGCAAATTCTAGAGCTGCACTAGTGAGCCCAGACAGTAGGGCTCTATCCTTTCCCTTTGAAGATCAAAAGGGGTATGATGCAGACAAAAGCAATGGTCAATGGTGTTAGAGAAGCAGATATGGTTTCTTGTGTGTGTTCCAGATCTCTGTAGTTTGAGGCCAGTATCTCTAGCTGAAGGACAGTGGGGCAACTGCATTTATTGTTACAGTGTTATCTCTACAGCTTGGGATTTGCTGTATCCAAACCCTTAGGGCTTGTTATTTTGGAGTCACAGTGTTGAAACTGAGAGCAAACTCTTGAATTCTGGGGTGTCTGTCAGGCTCAGGAATAAAGCATCAAAAATTTAGGTGATGCTGCACATCCTCACAGAATGGTTTTCATTTCCTTGTAGTCAGCCTGTGTTATGTGCTAGCTAACGATGATCCCTGTTCATTAGGCTGAATGCTTACAAAATCATCCAGGTTAAGAATAGGTATTGTGATTCATCACGATGAAGGGCTTTTTGTCAGGCGCACGTCTTGTGAACTCTGGCAGCTTGTAGAGAGGGCAGATCTAGGGGGATACCTGGCAGGCGTTTGTGCTCCTCTGCCCCATGCACAGCCTCTGTGCAGCAGGAGAGGTGGAGCGCTTCCTGCTCATGTCTCTGCTTCTCACCTACCCCATTTCCCAGCCAAGCTTGCAAACTAAAGCATCAGTCAAAGCCGAACGAGTTAATGTGGTGGGCTGTGAAGTGTGGTTTTGGAGTCGTGCGAAAGCAGCGTCCATTCTGCTGCCTCTGCGGGGGAGTGGTGACGGCCGGAAAAACAGTGGAGGGGAGCTCTGTTGGGGACAGTAATCTCCTTTTGATCAAAGCTTGATACCAAGATGGCTTTTCTCATTATTTTGTATCTACTGAAGAACTTGGTTAATGATTTATTACTTCATAACCAACCCTCTGCTCTTCCTAGCAGTCAACGACAACCACTGTTGGACACATAGAAAACCCCCTGCCGATGTTACCAAAGCTCCACCAAAGGGGTGTTGAAAGCTACATCTTTTAGCTTGTCTAGGGTGAGCAGTTGCTGTGTGTGGCTGCACATCTGCAGGAGTGCAAGATGCTAATGCTCAAGGTGTAGAAATAATGCCTGTGAACGTGTGCGTGTCGTGGGGCAGGCAGGACACACTGCACACACAGTTCAGTTCTTGCTCAGCACTGTGTGTAATGAAGAGAAATCCCTCTGATGGGTTGTATTCCCACTGGTTACCTTTTTGTTGGGCAAAACTCTTAGAATTAAGAACTTTAGAACTCCAGAAGAGAAGCAATGATCACTCTAGTCATCACATGTTTTGGCTTATGTGGATGAGATCTTGGAAGGTTTCTGGTGTGTCCTTGCAAGTTTGTCATTTCCCTTTGTCGTAGAGACAAAGTGTTTGTGATTAACAGGAGGTCAGTGGATTTCTTTCTATATATAAATAAGCTTACTGCAATGTCTCACCTCAGCAATGTGTATGCAGTACTCATTGTTTTTAAGCAATGCCACTGCTTATTTTAGTCATATTTTGGAAGGCCCTGTTCCTGTTTTGAGCATGAACATTAGGTGAGAAAAGAGTAAGTGAGGCTTGCTGGTTTGAAACAACCTTTGGTGCTCCCATGCTTGGCTCCTGAAAGATTGTTCTGGAAGAATCTTCCTGACCTTGAAAAAGCTTGTCAACATTTTCTCAGTATATGTTTTGTGGTTCATTTCTAGACTGACTAAATAGTCTCCTCCTGTTAATAGTACTGGGTATATGAAATGTTATTTGGAGAGAAATGTCTGTTTGTGTTGGCTTTTTTTTTCTTTTAATTACTGTAGCTGCACAAAACTATTCTTTATCCATGTCTGCTATTTTTTTTCAGTCATCAATAAGAACAGGACTTTATTTTAAATATATATATTTAGCCAATAAATGAGTAGTTGCAAAATTCTGTAGACATACAGTATTATTCTTACTCCATCTCTAACAATATTAAGCAACTGTTTCCACAGGAACACTGCTCTTCACAATAGACGGTGTGTGGCTTGCTTCAAAGCCACAGACAGAACATGTAGGTGTTTGAAGGGTACCAGATCTTTCCATCTCTCACTATGAATTTTCCAGTGGGTCATTAATTGTGCAGACTTTCAGTATCTGAAACCACCTTAGTGCCTCATATTGCTGTGTGTGGTAATGCCCCAGAAACCTTCAGGTGCTGCTGGGCTGCAAGAGGGATCCTTTAGAGTCACAAAAGGACAAAACTGGTGGTGCAGGGGTGGGAAGGATCTAGTCAGCAGCCCCAGTGCAGCTAGTTTATGATCTGACTCTTCACTTCTGTGGTCTTACTGTGGGCTCTTTCCCTGTTGTGTACATTAGGAGTTGAAGAGTGTTAGCTGTTTTATTATCTGTCTTGGGGGACTGCGTTTGTAATGGTTCACTTCACTGGATGGATGGCAGATATTAGAGTGACTGTATCTCTTTCATTTTTTTCTTTCTCCCAAGGTGGTTACTGAGCATCTTGCTTGTAGAGAGGAGAGGAACTATTTGACTGGCTTCTCAATTTTATATTACAGGGCTCAGTAAACCTTAAAGAAGAGAATTTATTTGATTATATTTTGAAAGAAGATAGATGCTGTCCAAGGGATTTCTGTTCTCAGCTGATGAAAGCTCTGTGGTTAAAGTTATAAGACTAAAATTGATGTGACTTTTCCTGGAGTGAATAAAATTTTGCCTTGGGAATTAAGGTAGTGTGTCCCCCCTCAGCAAGGGCTGTTTGTCGATGAGAAGAGGACCATAAGGTCCACATTAGCAGTGCCACCCAGGTAGGGAAGTATTTTTCTCCAGAAGGGAATTTATACTTTTAAACACATTAGCTAGTGGGCTGGAGTTAAAAGCATGTGTGTTTGTAATGTAAAGCACATGCAATGCTGGCAGTGGCACAGATAAAATGCCAGGCCTTCTGTTCACAAAGAAACTAAATATTTTTCAAGGAGGGAACATGACAGTTGTCCTAAATATGATTGCCTTGTAATGGAGCCTGTCCTGCTCTTGGCTTACCTAGGACTTCCACGTACTTGGCTTTGTAGTGATCTCCAGTAAAAACTCTGAAGGGAAGAACATTTATTTGCAGCTTTACAGATGATGTTGAGCTTCAGATGGGAAATGTGGTCAGCATCAGGTTATGTTCTCAATTGACATATGAGCAAAACCACTCCAACTGTGTTCTGACCTTTACAGACCTTTTCTGGGGTTGCTCCCCACTTTTATTTTTTTTAATCCAAGGTATAGCTTGGTCACCTGAGTTGAGCAGTGCTTCCCCATCTTGAAAGCATGCTTTGGAAAGGGAAAAAGTAATATTAAAAAGGGGAAATAAGTGACAACTGTGCAACTGCTAGATGTCAGCAAGCTACCCGTCAGCTCGCAGTTGCACACAAACCCCAGAAGTGCTTCTCTTTCAGATGAAGGCAGATGGCTGGGTCAGCTGAACAGCATATCCCAGTGACGTGGCACCTTCTCACCCATCTGGTGGTCTGGAGAAGGCTGGAGCCTCATGCTTTTCAGCTCCTTCCCATCTCAATTGCTGGAGTCACAGCTATGACTTTATGGTCACAAGTGGGTAGTGAGATCATCCCTCTCATGAGGTAGGTGAGGAAAACTGTAATCACAGACTTGATGAGACTAAAAATTGCTTAGTCTTGGACAGTCTGTCTCTTATTGCAGTGCTTGGTTTCAGGAGTTTGGGACTTTTTCCCTCCCTTAATCCCTTCTGTACAAGTATAGAACCCAGCATCCTTCACTGTGAAGAACCTCATCTACACACCCTTTTTTAACTGCTGTTTTTAAAAAATATTTTTATTGTACTCCCCCTTCCGCCCCCCCAAAAAAAACAACACAACAAAAAAACCAACAAAACAAACAAAGAACTAAACACCAAAGCCAAACAAAAACCCTGAACAGAAAAACAAACCCACAAACAAAAACCACTGTACAGATGGGATATGATCTAACTTGGCGAAGCAAATGTTGGCAATGGCATATCTTTTCTGGGTGTTGTCAGCTGTGTACTGCATCCCAACCTACATTCTTTTTTCTTCATGAAGATTTGACTGTGACTCCCAGCACTGGACCTTGTGGGATTCAACTGGAGACGTGAGCGGTAACATCTGGACACCAGGAGCAAGCATCATACCTTCAGGAATGCTGGGGGAGTGCATGCCTTGGCACTCCTTTTTTTGTACCTTTAGAAATACCTAATTGGCTATGCAGCCAGAAACTGCTCCTGCTTTTACTTGATATTCTGGGATGAGTCTACCAGGGATGTTAAACAATCCCATAAGCTGTTGGCAGGGAAAGGGAGAGGGGTTGGTGTGAGGGCTACAGTACTTTTAACCTTCCTCTCCATTTTTCCCTTTATCCCAAGAAGATTCTCTCCTGTGAGACAACACCTGTATTTGATAGTTTGCTTTTTGTCCTTCCATCTCAAATAATTTGATATTTCCACCTCAAGTCACCTTGCAACGTGGACTGTAAGAGGAAATGTGGTGGATTAATGCTGGCTGGATATAAATGTTAGTCCTGAATAGTTACAGTGTTTAGAAACTGCCAGGTAAGGAAGTGAGAGGAGGAAGAAAGAAGTCACCGTGATTCAAGATCTGGGAAGAATGGTCAGAGCATAGGTGCATAGGCTTCT
Organism: Chloroceryle aenea; assembly: GCA_013399075.1. Classification (NCBI taxonomy): domain Eukaryota; kingdom Metazoa; phylum Chordata; class Aves; order Coraciiformes; family Cerylidae; genus Chloroceryle; species Chloroceryle aenea. Next base: position 363,292 of record VWZY01007755.1, on the reverse strand, counting down.
CTGTGTTATTGCAGTCTGTGCCAGGATCTGGGTTTTGAAAGTTTCTGGCATTAACCCCTCATTTTTGTATCCTCATTAAGGATGAGTAATGCAGTTAAAGCTTTAGATGGGGATATCTGTGATGGGAGTTGTGATTCTGGCATGCCACTGAGATGTGCCATTTGAAATCTTACTTTTTGTCAGAAGTGTTGCTGATAACTTCATTTTTGTACATAAATTAATTCATTGTGATACTGACAGGGTGGTGGTGTGTGCCTCCCCCCCCCCCCCCCCCCCCCCACGGCCGGGGTCATAATCCCAATAAAAAA
>VWZY01007755.1:347701-362405 GCA_013399075.1 Chloroceryle aenea | reverse complement strand
AATCACTAAAAAGAATGATGGATTCTGGTGCTGTGCAGCAATCGACTCTCCTTGACGCCTGGACTGCTGTGCAGTCCAGTCACACATTGCTTCCAAGGGTACTGCATGATGACCACCTGTATGTGGTGCTTCCCTGGGTGAAAGCAACCACTGTGAGCCCGCATGTTGTGGAGGTTCCCTTAGCTCTGCCATCCTTGATTTGGGTTCCAGCTCTCCCCAGGGTAGTGCTACAGTGGCTCTGGAAGTCAGGCTGAGACCAGTGAGCGATGATCAGGACAGATACTTGTTGGTGCCTCATGCAGCACACAAAACGTTTGCTACCCAAGCAGTGTAGCGTTGGACATTGCAAGTCCCTCTATGAAGTACAGATCTTTTTAGATGCTTCATGTTCAAGGGAAGAAGAGGGCAGTTGCCTGAAAATCAAGCCCTCTGCAGTGTTTTCGGTTTGCATTTCAGCCTCTGTATCGTAGAATCCCAGCCTCCTCTCATCAAGAAGCAGGCATCAAGATGCTTATCACATCTCACTCTGGGATCCTTTTATTTTACAGCACCCATCAGTAGTGATCAAGCACTATAAATAGGTGGATTTTTCCAGCAGATTGATTTTTCTCATACCACCTGGACTTACCTTATAACTATTACTAAAAAAATAAATAAATGGGATTTGGCTCTTCAGAAGTGAGCATCTGACAGAATTGGTTGGAGTAGCAGAAAGTTGTGACCTTTCCCCTTTCTACCTGGGGTGTTGAGAAATTTGATGGATTATATCTGGAGGACTAATGGATTTTAGTGGTTCATGATCTCATCAGCTGTGGCCTGGTTTTAGAAAGAAGAAAGAGCTATCAGACAAAAATGGAAAAGCAGCAGTACACCAGATGAATTATATGTAGTAAGAAGATATTTTAGAAATAGTGATGCAGCTAATGGAGACTTGAATGAGAAGAGTTTCACAGAAGTTGAAGATTATGCAATAAAACCTATAAATAATGGGAAAATATTTTCCAGAACTGAATACTGGAGAACAGTGCAAGTGTGTAAATGAACAAGGTGCTGAAGGGACAACTGCAGAGGAGTTCTTTGCAGAATGCTGCAGTGGGTCTAGGGGTCCACACTTCCTTGAGTTGGATCAGTGAACAGTATGTTGGGGGCCCTGCCTGACGTACAACCCAGTGGATTTCCCTTAACTGACACAGTGTTCTCCTGTTGTAGCTGTGCAGTGATGATCCTCAGGCGACCAACAAGAGTGCCCTTGAACACAGAACCTCATCCCATAATGCAGACTTTGCTGCTTAATGTTAAGATTGTGAATGATTCATAAACCTGTCTAGATTTGCTAATGAGGTTAATTAAAACTGTGGGTGAATGTTGTCCCTTGGAAAACTTCTGAAGACCAAGAGCTTCATTATTGCTCTACTGCTCAATCTTTTTGTCTCTCCTTCTGTATTTCCACCTGGTGCCTCTTCTGTTCCTCTCTGGGCAAACTCCTGGTCCCTGGTGTGTGCTGGCTGGTGCATGGGCTACATGTGCTTGCTGCTTCTTTAGCACTCATCTGCTCTTTCCTTGTTGGGGGACACTGCATCAGTGCTACGCTCAGCTATGTTAGTGTTTTACTGTGAGGAAACTCTGCTCACCAACTCATTGCTGTGACCCTTGGAGAATTTCCAAATGGGACGTGTCATCCAACTTGCCTGCTTGGCACCTGTCAGTGATTTATTTCTTTATTACTCTCAACAGCAAAACTGATACAACTTCCTGGGTTTTCTGCCAAGTTATATTGAGTTAATGTGCGTGACAGAAAATATGTTTGTTCATCTCTTGAACTTAGAGATAGAAAGCAGCATTCACTGTATTGTGTACTTGGTGAGAGGCCTCAAGCATGCGCTGTCGGCACCGTGCCTTTGCAACTCACGTGTCCAGGGTGTAATAGCTAAAGTGGTGTCCCAGGGCTCTAAAGCTGTTGAAAGATTTTTGGTCTGTTGGTAATAACTGGCTGTTGAGGTTTATTGACCCATTGTTACTGTTCACTGAATGGAAATAGAAGATTTTTGTGTGTTTGTTTTTCAAGGCTCTTAAGTCCTCTCAAGAACCGAGACCTTACCCCACTTTCAGCCTTGTTTACTTGCAATTGCATATGTAGTTTGCAGGCAGATTTCCATACATGGCATATGCAAAGCTGATAGCCTGATACCAGCTACAGAATGTGTGCATGGGTGTATTTGCTGTAATCAAGTGTTCAAACAGCTGAAAATGAAGCCCTGCATTTGCCATCCTTTTAATTTAGTGGCCCTACATTGATGTCAGTATCTGCCTGTTAAGAAATAAAAGTAACCTGTGATTTCCCCCCTTTCTCTTTAAATAAAAACAGCTGTTAGGAGGAAGGCAAGAGGAATTGAGAGGAAAATGGATGAGGATGGACCGGACATGGTGGTATTTGGCATGACGTTACAAAGCAAGGTGTCTGTTTGGTAATTCGCGTGCAGCAGAGCTGAAGATCTGCTTGTATGTGCATGTGGTAGGGAAGGAAAGGCAGAACGCCTCCTGCCCACGCGATTTTGGTTTCATGTGAGCTATGGTCGTACAGGCTGGGGGAGGGAGCTGGGGGAGGCCTCACAAAGCTGTTGTGAGGGCCCCGGGGAAGTGGTGTCCTGGCCCTGCTCTCTGCAGTCAGCTGGGTTGCAGAGGCTGTTCAGGGAGGCACTGAGAAGCCTTTGCTCTCTCTCTGATACTGGATCCCCTGGCCACCATATACAGTCACTAGAGCAAAGGAGAAGATGTTTAGTCGGCCAGGTGGGCAAATGGGGCAGAGTTGCGAACGCCTTGATGTCTCCCGGCTGCGAGGTTGGCTCAGAGCAGGCATTTTGCTGCTTTGCTCCTATCCGTTCTCCAAGGCTTTGCCCAAAAGAGGAGTCCTTGGCCTCCCAGGGCTCTGTATCTCAGCAGTGCTGCTCCACCAGCTTACCCCAGCTCGCTGTCGAGGAGCTCTCTGGCAGCAGCAGCTCTGCAGTTGTGTGGGGCAGGAAGCCACGCACTGCAGCGTGGCTGCACCATGGCGATTGCAGAGCTGCCTGCGGTCAGCTTGGGCTGCCTGTGCTGCTTCCAGAGCTGCTGACACCGAGACCACCTTCCTCCCCGAGCCACTGGCCCAGCTGGGGAGGGCTGACAAAACACCCCGTTGAATTGAGAGGGGAGTGCTTTGAGGTGGGAGTTTCAGCACCTGCTTTGCTGTTCGTGGGCAGTTTGCAGAGTTGTCCCACGCTTGGTGTGTTCTGTGCCCTTAGAAATTGGACCCTCGCTGGTAGGGACTGGTCATGTTTTCTTTTCTGCCCATTTACTACCCCAGTCATTTCTAGCCCAGCACTTGTCTCGGGGTTGTGGGTGAAAGCCCTTCTCTGCTGCAGACTGCAGCGTGTGCATGGGACTCTGAGATTCCCTTCCATCCCCCATTCCATTTTGAGTTTCATTTAAATTTCTGAAGGAATGGGTTCTTACTCAGCAGTGCTACTCTTAGGGTCAATGCCTGCTCTTCGAGAAACTTAGTACCGTGGGACTGATAAATAGGCAGTTGGGTTCCCTCCCCCTGCCACGTAACTGAGGAAAAAAGAGATCAAAAATCCCTCCAGAGAGTAGCAGTTGTTCAACTTTAAAAAACATAAGAACAAAAATATGATAGTCCCTGAACCAATTGTGTGTGTCTCTCTCCCTTTAGCTTTATAACACTAATTTTTTTTTATTTTTTTTTTATTTTTTCAAATATACCAAAGAGCAGCCACCTGCAATTACTCATAAATCATTCATTGTTTTGGAGGTGGGATTTCTCATAAGCAATCTAAGTTGGTGTAACTCCAGTAGGAGCAGGCTCCGGCTCATGCTTTTGAAATTTTTATTTTTAAGATTTGAAACCTCCTTTTATTTTTTTTTTTAATATATATTTTATTTGTAGCCCTTCATACAGGTTTTCTTAGCAGGAATTTTCATGGGATAGATAATCTTGTTCTTCCTTGCTCTTGAAGGAAGAAGATCCCTTGCTTTTCCTTCACTAGCAGATCTCCTGTTGAGGTGGGTAATATCTTGGATGAAACCAGACTAAAATTGATTAAAGAGTCCAGGATTGGCTAAGAGTCATTAGTTATGCATGACTGTTCATGGCTGGTGCACAGCTTGTAATTATGCAGCTTGACTGAAAACAAAAGTAATATTTTAAACAGCTGTCCTGGAACAAAAAATTAGAATGACAATATTACAATAATAGCTGGAATAACTGGTTATAGGAGTTAGGAGAGACACTAACTTTCCATTAATTTGTGGGTTTACCTCCAGAATGTCAGAAAGGTTTATTTTTTCCCCTCTGAAACTTTGACAGTTACCATCACTTGCAGGAGGCAGAAATTCTGAGCCTTCATCCCCCACCAGGGGAAGGCTGCGCTGATCACCAAGGTACCAGGTATCATCTCTGGGTCTAATGGTGCATCTACTGCAGCTGGAATCAGTGAGCTGCAAGGGCTTCAGTGCTTTGTGTTTGGCATGGTGTGTGGACCTACCAATTGGAGGTGGGATTGGCAGCCTTTCTGCCTTGCTCTGTCACCCTCTGCTCGCTCTTTGTTTGGAGACCAGGCATCAAAATTAAATGGTGGTGGGAGAAGGGAGGTGCTGCTGTTTGGCACCATCAGGTTCAAAACTTGGGTGGAAAAAGATCTGGGATCGCTGCTGTTCTCCCAGTGGCATCTCCTAGGGCCTCCCTTGCATGGAGCTTGTCATAGGTCATTGAGAAATTGTCCTTGGCACCCATGGTGGAAATTACTGCCCAAAGGACTTGCCAGCCTTTGAAAAAGTACTTGGCACCCCATCTTTATTTATTTATTTTTGTAGACACGCTGATTTGAATCCTAAAAGCTGCACACTGTGCATTTGTGGGAGAAATACTTTAATCTGTTGGTCTGGAAATGCAAAATCCCCTTTGTACTAGAGAGCCCTAAGGATTTTTCTGAGGTGTTTGACTTGATAGACAGGTGTCTTTCAGTCTTGAAACGAAGCACACAGGAGGGACTGATTAATCCAGACACTGTGTGCTTGGCTGAGAAAGTTGCTACTTGACCTGTCCAACAAAGGCAGGCTCAGGTAGAGGTGCTACCTTATTAAAATGCAGAAAGATCTGACATTCCATAAGCATGATCTGTTAGGAGCTTAAAGAAGAAAAATTAGAAGAAATAACTAGAGGCATGTGAAAAAACAGCTTTAGCCTAACCCAGACTTTCAGCTCTTTCGTCTGAACAGAGCCTTGGGAATTGCCTCTCCAAATGACTGATTACATATGCAGTTCTGTTAATTAAATGTAAAACTTGTGTAGGAAGTCAAAAGATATAGCTACTTGTTTAATTAAGCTAATTAAGTCCCCAGGTAGCTTTTATATTTGCTTTATTCACTGCAAGTGTCTGACTTGTTCTGTTTTTGAAGCCACGTCAGCACTGACATGGCTTAGAAAAAGGTTGTACTTCTAGGATGCTTACTAATAGTGCCTGTGGGGAAGAAAGGACAGAGCAGCAATGGGAGAAAGGATGTTCTGGGCTCCAGGGTAAATGGAGTCATCTTTTGTTTCTGATCCAAATACAATAAAAAGAGTCTTACTGATTTCAGTGTAGTTCAGAGCAGGCTTCTCAGACCACATTATCTGTTGTGGGGAGTGGGGAAAAAAAAAATCTTCTAAATTCATGTTTGCAAAAATTAACACTTGTGCCAAATGAAATGTTGAAGGTAACTCGTTGTCCTGGTGCACCTTGTCCACCTCATCTCCAGTCAGCCACCCTTTGGATCTGCCTCTTCCCATCCGCGGTGTTTTTCAGAGAGGCAAGCCAGGCTCTCTCAGAAGCCGACTGACTATACCTGCTCTTCGAGTTCAGTGGATGCTTCAGCTGGGTGTTGATATGTTGCCTGAGAGATTACCCTCCTTCTGAATTTGTTTTCCAAACCTCTTCCATTGTTGAATCACGCGTGACCAGTTTTTATTATTCGTGTGAGTGCACGTGATTAGGGAGCCCTGTTCTCTCCCCCTCCATATGTTCCTTTGTTTGCTCCTGAGCTCGCCTTTTTATTTTATTTTTTTTTTTGTAATGCAGAGAAGGGGTGTAAATAACACCTTCCTGGTCGTTGGGAGCGATGTTAGTACAGTCCTTTCCGGGAGAAGGTGTGTGAGATGGTTGACTGGGGCCCCTCCTTCTGGGAGACCCATCCCTTGCAGCTCCCTTTGAAGTCACGGGAAGCTGCGCAATCTCAGCAAGTTCAGGCATGGGGCACCGTGTGAGTGGCTTGGATTAGGAGTGAAGTCCTTCTCGGTCCTGTGTGCAGCCTCACTGCCAAGGTGTTGCATCTCACAGTGGCAGCGTAATGAAACTGCGGGTGAACTCATCTGTCCTTACCTGCTCATTTCCAGCTTGCTTGTCAAAATCCCGCAGTGTTTGTTTTCTTTTAGGTACAGCAGTGAAGTTCAACAGAAGTTAAAGTGTATGCTTAGCTCTGGGCCAAAATCCTGTGCTGTTCTTACAGAGGCAAAGGGGGTTCCTGAACTCCAGCAGTTGATCTTATCCACCCCTTGTGCTATGGAGGCATGTGCTGTCTTCTGTTTCCTAGAGAGAATGGCGATTAAAGGTTTTACTACACTGATAAGCACTCTTGCCTCTCCTAGTTAGCTAAAACTCAACCAAGTTACCTCTACACCAGACAGAAACTTGGTGTTTTTCCTCATGGTTGTTCTCTGGGGAACCAGGCTGAGGATGAAGGCTCTGGAGAGAAGGGAGGGTGATTGCTGTTTACAGCTCTGTGTGGCAGTGGTGTGATGCTGCGACACCAGTTTAGTTTGATTTATTCAGAGGTCAGTGTACCTTTTAGCATTTGCAATATCCTGCATGCCTAAAAATTCAGACCTCCTTTGCTTCTCCCAAAACAAAAGGACTTTTCCCACTGTGGTTCATCTCCTGCTCTGATAATAAACCTTCCAGGCAGAACTCTCTGATTCCCAAGAAGTTGTTATCCTGTGCCAAACAGATCTTGTCATTTCTCTGTACTTATGACTCTGTTGATATTATTGTCAAATACATACAGATGGTTACATTCCTGTATCACTTATCTCCTACATTATGATGTGGGATCTTCCCCTTAGCATCATCTGTGCTGCCTTCAGGTTGATGAGTTTCTTTGAGCCTCTCCTTTCTTTGAGAGGGAAGATCAGCATCAGCTACTTTGACTCAGACTGCATGGTCTGCTTTGGACTTCAGTAATTCTGTCAAGAACAATACTGTGGCCCCTGCTTTTCAGTAAAACCTATGGGTTTTTTTTTTAACTTTACGCAGCCATGGTTAATGCTGGGAAGAAAGAAAACAAGTGAGAAGCAAAATTTGGTGTATACATGGTACTTGTTTTACACCCCCACTGCTGTTGTGAGGCTGGATCCTGAGGGTGTTCGTTGCTGTCGGGAGGTACCGACATCAACAGAGCCTACTGGAGCAGTCAGGGCCTGGGCCACCAGCCAGCTGTTGCTAGACTGGGTTACCCCTTCTGTGGCTGGAGGGACAGTCCTTTGGCAGCACTGGAACAGGCTGCCCACAGAGGTTTTGGAGTCTTCTCTTCTAGAGCCTTTTGAGGCCCACCTGCATCTGTTCCTGTGTGGCCTGCCCTGGGTGTTCCTGATCTGGCAGGGGGGTTTGGCTCAGTGATCTCCAGAGGTCCTTTCCAACCCCTACCATTCTGTGATTCCTTTAGAAGTGCTCAAGTCTTATTTAATAAACAGAGCACAGTGAGAAATCCTTTTGGTCTGTGAAAGTAGGTGGTAGTGACAGTTCTTTAGTGACTGAAGAGATTGAGGAGATTAGGAGTTCCTCCTTTTGAGGGAGCAGTAGGATACCACAGTCTTCATTTGTGGGTATCTGGTTTCAGATGGTTATGGTCATATTTTTTTGTGCCCAAATTTGTCTGCAGCTGCTTGCTGGGTGGGTGAAGCTGACCCGAAGCACATGCTGTTGCTGCAACTGCATTGCAAAGCATGAAGGCAGTAACGAAGGTGTAAAGCAGGGCCTGGAACGTGAGGAACCAAGCTGCAAGGATGGTTGAAGTTAGCTCTGGGGCCTGGGCTTAGCAAGGTGCTTGCTCTGCATGTGACCATCCATCTGGCTGCATGACCATCATGGACTGTGGTCCAGCAAGTGTGAGGAGCTCACAGGAATTAACTGCTGCTGACACCAGGCCCCTCTACGTTGTGTTGCTGTGGCACAGGGCAGGGGGCTTGTGTGATGGTTGGAGGCAGCACGTCCGGTCAGATGGGTGTCGCTGTCTGGGAGCTGCTTGATCATTTGATCTTGGGCCGATTCATGGGAGGGCAGGCCTGCGGTCAGACTTTTTCCTTTCAGTTTTCTAGGTCAGAGATGATACTCTGTTCAGACACAGTCCGCATATCTGGGAGTTGATCTCAGATATTGTGTTGGCTGCTACTTAGCTGCCAACATTTCATCTTTAAAAGAAATTGGAGCAGGTCCAAACTCCAGTAGTCTATCAATTCTAATTACTTCATTTCATTTTATCTCACTTTTTATTGCTGCTGTTGTTAACCTCTTGTATAGGACAAGATTTCACTATAGGTCCTGCATCCTGTGAGGTGCTGATGTGCCAAAGTTTCAGCAGCTCCTGGTGTGTTGGGGCTTCAGTCTTCATTTTGGAGCCTTCCAGCTATAACTTTTCATTAGCTCCTTCTTACATGTGCGGTGAAAAGATCTTGAGTGTAGCTAGATCCTCTTTATTGAGTGCCCTTGAACTGTGCTATAATATGAGCACGGCTGCTTTGTTGGTGTAGGGGATTTGGTTGGTCTTTAATCTTGGAGTCTGGAAGGGAGAGAGACTGTTTTATAACTCTCATAAATCTCCTGCTATTACTTTCAGAATTATTTTGTTTCTGTGTTGTAAGACTTTGCTACCTCAGGCAGAGGAATCATGTTTGCAGTGATGGAGAGCAAGGTGTGTCACAAGAGTTTGGACCAATTTTTAGTTGTGCCCTGTGTTGAAGATGGATGATGCTTTTTCTGCATCTTCTGCTTTCAGCCCAGCTGCTTCTGTCTTGACAAACCTTTGCTTTTAAGACTAAACAAGGAGTGCAGGGGTTGCTTCATATCCCACTGAAACTGTGTGTGTCAGAAGAAGGGAGGAAGGATCCTCTTTGTGAATGTGAGAGCAGCAGTGAGATGTATCGCTGTGTATGGAGACAGGCAGAAACATGATTAAGCGCTGAAGAATGATTTTGGAAACCTAAGTAAGTAAGGATTTTCCCATAAAATCTAAATTCTTGATATCCCATAAATCAATTTGGGTGACTGAATATGTATATATATTATAATGCTCTATATTTTCAAAAGAACCATTTCTTTACGAAGCTGTGTACCTCTTCAGGGTACAGAAATTTAGGCAAAAATGATGCATGATATCATTTGAGTTGTTATTGGAGAAATGTCTTCCATATTAATGGAGAGAGAGGGCTGCTCAAACACAGCTTCCTAAAGCCAGTGTATTAAGCAGCCCAAGTAAACACAAAAAATAATTCTGTGTCAAAGCTAAATATTTAATTTATATTTTTCCCTTGAGATTCATTTGGTTGTGTTGGTTGTTTGGGTTGTGGTTTGTTTTTTTGTTAGTGGAAAATACAGTGTCCATAAATTTTGATAGGATTTTCCCAAGCAGTTCTAGCTTCCCTGTTTTGTATCCCATTGACAGAGTTGTGTCCCTTCTGGACTCTAGCTGGAGTCATGTGAATAGGATGTTCTCTCATCCTCTCACTGAAAATATTTGCTCTGCTCATCCTAATGAATTCCCAATAGCTTAAAAAGCAGTTTCTCAACTTTTGCAACAGATTGTATGCTAGGGAGATGTATGGTGATGGCGTGTGATGCCTCTGCTTTCCCCTCACCCCAGAAGGTTGTTTTCTCTTGGCTCCTGTTAATGAAGCTGCAATTAGCAGCCTTAGGAGTGGAGGTGCCAGCAGAAAGCGCTGCTACCTTATATATATTTATACCTTAACCCTGCAGAGTCAGCCTGGCGTGGACACCTTCTGACCCACTTACAGCTGCACAGTTGCTTTCTGTCCATTTGTCACATGGCTGTTTGGTTCCCCTGTTAGAGATACAGAGTTCAACGTTCTCTTTTAGTGTATCTTCATGTTATTCCCTTAGAAGGGCCAGCTGGTGCATGGCAGGGTTTGCAAACCATGGGCAAATGTTGTCTGGATTGGTGGTGGTCCATACACTGTTGCTCTGGGAGCGTGGTTAGAGGTCTCTCTGAGTGATATGATATGTTTTGACATCGGGGAGGAGTCACAGTGCTGGCAGGGTGCATTGTGTGTTACCCAAGAAAACAGAGGGAGCCTGGGCTCATCATCCCTTCTTGCAGCACTAGGGAATATTTTTCTACTCCACAGTGTGCAAAATAAGGCCTATTAAATTTTGGGCACCTCCATGATGAAATTAGGTGCTGCTGACAGAGAAGACTTGCTTCTACGTCTGCCAGCCCAAGAAAGGGTGGCTGTGTTAAGAACAGAGAGGGTTTGAATGATCTTGTTTAGTCATTCCTCCAGAGAGCTCTATTTTAAGCATTTCTATTCTGCACAGATTATCGATACCCAGGAGGTGTGAAGCTCCTCTGCTGATTTTAAGATTGCACTTTGGGGGTGTACGGGGGAGTGCCTTGCTTTTTGTTAGTTTTTTTTTATTTTGTTGTTAAAGTGAAATTTCCATGTGACAGCCTGATTCAAACGTCAGGGATCATTAGAGTTGATATTTATTTATTTATTTATTTTAATTCTACCTTTTGTTGTTAAAAACTAGCTGGTGAATAATACTAACCAACCAAAAGCAAGACCTTAATTAAACTAAAAATGAAAAATCTACTCCCCACAATATAAATACCATCTTTTGAAGGACAGGTTGACCGACACTGGGATTGAATCTCTGATCCCTAAAATTATGTTCTTTATCTCTATCTAATTTAGATTAAATGATACCAAGTCCTTAGGTAACAGCACTAACAGTTTCTTATTTTCTGTGATTTAAGGCCAAAAGGTGATTTATGTAAGAAACTGGAGTTTACCCCAGCACTGATGGTATTTTGAGACTGACACAATTTCAATGGGTTGAGAAATAGTAGGAAGGAAATATGCACATAATTCACCAAACACATGTACATGGATTTGATTTGATTTTTTTTTCTTTTTTCTTCTCCATTGAATCTTTCTTTCCTCTAGCAAGGTTGAGATTGTTCAACATTCAGAGCTCATTAAAAAATCAGGGACTCGATTCCTTTTTTTTTCCTAGAAGTGTTAAACAATTTCAGCAATGGATGCTTCATTTCTTGGTTTTGATGTTTTTATTTTTTATATTAAGGGTGTACATGAGAATATATGGAGGTCTTCAACTATTTTATCAAATGTTGGAAGGATTTTTCATGCAAAGTCCTGCCTTGAGAAACAATCTTCTAATGTTTCCTTTCCTTTTTCAGGTGGATTTGGAGCCAGAAGGCAAAGTGTTTGTCGTCATAACTCTTACAGGCAGCTTCACAGAAGGTAAGGGAATTATTTTGGCTTGTTTCCACTGGTTGCTGATTTTATTCTTGTCATCAGTTACTGAACAATACAGAAGCGAATGACATTCTTCACGTGGGCCACGTGCTGTTGCTCACGGGAGATTTCTTGAGCAGTGGGGGAAATCTGGAAGGGGTTGTTTGTATCTGCCTGAGTGTGCGTGCCCTCAGTGCTGCTGCAGCTCTCATCTTGGACCCAGGGAGCTGATTCGTGCTTGATCTGGTTTATGCATCTGAAGTTGTCCTTCAAACAGATTGTTTTTGTCGCTCACACTTTTCACCTGGGTGCCTCTTGAAGGGCAAGCTAAGGAGCATGTAGAGCATGTTTAAAATAGAACATGTCTAAAACATCTGGATGGTTTTTATTTCATAATGATTCTCATTTACTTCATGTGCAGTTCTGTTTCCCAAGTTCACTTTTCAGAGGAAACTTGATTTTTTTTGTGTGACAGCTGCCCCAGAAAAGTTTCTGGACAGATTTATTTATTTATTTTTTTTATCCTGTAGCTATACTTTATGGTGTGATATTTTTAATTTCCCTCTTCCTTATTGTGATATCAGCTATGAGCATGGATGTGAGCTGTGGGACTCAGAAAAAGATGATTTTCTTTAAACCTACTCCATGGCTCTTGTTTTAGTTGCAGCCTCAAACTGCATTTGTTGGGGGTTGTTTCTGTAGAGAAGCCACAAACTGAGACAGAATCTGCTACCTGCAACCTGGGGGAGCTGGCATTTTAATGTTTTCTCCTGTTGTGGCCCAGAAACTGATTGCTTGTCACAAAGGCTGTGCTGAGGACTGCAACATGGGCAGCCCACCCTGCCTTTCTCTGTCTCTGATGTGATGGGGGTGCCTGCTTCAAGGGTTCTGCCTAGCAGCTCCCCTGGCTCCCACCTTCTGCTAGGTGTCCAGGCCTGTCAGTTCTCCTAACTTTGTTTTTCAAACACAGTAAAGCTTGTGCTTTGCTTGGACACTTTTGAGGAGCTTGTGCTGAGTCAGCAGCGTGGTATGTGCTGAGGCCTGGGGAGATGCTGTATTGAAGGAGATGGTGAAACTTTTGGTTCTCTTTGGGTGGTTTACACCCCATGAATGCTTTGCTCCTGGCAGGATGGCTCTGGCCTTTTAAAGCATTTGAACTGATGGCAGAAGTGATCAGCTAGGTTTGCAGGGAGATGTTGTCTTCCTCCACAGCAGCACCCCGAGCCCCCTGGAGTGTACACAGTGGCAGGGTCTGTAGCCATCCTTCCCTGTGCTCAGCTGGGGCTGCCCTTACTCCTAGAGACTGTGGGCAGGACATAATCCTGCTTGCAGAAGGTATGTTAGGTATGACCAGAAAGCCTGACTTTTCCTCCTAAGGAAATGTATAGTCCTGGAGTGATGGAGAAGATGAGGAATATCACACCCTGACACTGAAGCAGGACAGAGAGGACTATAATGAATTCCTTTTCATGTGAAGTTCACTTATGATGTAAAGCTTCACTACAACTTTCACTTCTTTATATGTCAACTAGGAATGCATGTTTTTTCTCTAGCCAAGTGTCAACTTTGGTGTCTGCTTTTGCATTTATCCCCACGTAAAATATTAGCAGATCATGTACCTGTTCTTCTCTAGGGAGAGAGATGCTCCCTACTCCTGGGCTTTGCCTGGGAGGCATGAAGATTACTTTCTCCAGCCCATTTGGGAATAAGTGTTCTATTTGTAACTAGAGAACAGGGAGAGGGCAAAACTGTACTAGAGAGGTCTAGAGGACTTCTTGCAAGTCCAGAGGCCATGGCTTTTAGGGGTGACAAGGCCATTAGAAAATGGCTTTAATTGCCTGTGACAGAGCCAATGATGGAAGAAGGAAAAAAACTAGAGGGCTTTTACTGACCTGCACCCTAATTTGTATCCTATGTAAGCATGTCATGCTGTGTCATTTTTCAGTGAGGGTGTTGAGTAAGGATGGTGGGCTTGAGTATAAACCTGAGTGTGCTTCACACTTGTGCTGATGGCTAAGCTGCTAAGGTGTGGTGCAAACAAGGCCTCGGACAAGAGATGGAGAACTGAAATGTTTGCACCACTACTGCTTTCCGAGGATAATGGGAAATACTGGAAACAGTTTACTTCTCTTTCCTGTGTCATTACTGAGGATATGTGGACTTGCAGAACAGGAAGATCAAAGACAGCTCTCGGGGTTTTTCTTGGCTGGTTAGTCCCATGCGTGGTCACGTTTAGAGTTTCCAAGAACAGGCAGAATCCAGGGCAAGCCTGATTGGAGATAATGACTTCTCCCAGTCATTGCACAGTGGAGGCATCCATCATGGAGGGGCTGCCTTCTGAGAAATGGTGAGGTCTTCTTCACAACATAATCTTTTCTTTTATTATTCCCTTTTTAAATGTGGAAGCTCAGAACTGTATTTGAAATTTAAGTTATTTTGGAAAGAAGTCTGAGAATAACTCAACCTGAAATCACAAAAAGTGGCTTCTCTCTTGTTTGCCCCAGTCCAGAGGGCAGCTGCTACCACATTGTCCCTGATAGTTAAGGCAATGCATTAGAGACCCCTTGAGGGCTGTGTGTGTCTATGGGTGTGTAGAGAGCTCAATGATCAGTTCACTTTAGACCCCATCAGGGTAGCACATAGACCCACATGCTGTTTCAAGCAATATGACACTGTCAACACCTTGTTCATCTTGGAGAGGTTTGGTTTTGTTTATGGAAGTAGCCACATCCACAGGGACTCCATCACTATTGTCTAACACCAGTAAAGTAGAAACCCAGAAAGTGGCTAAGGAGAGGAAGGGGCTGAGGAGAAGGAAAAAAATTAACAAAACAAAAAACCAAATCAAACCACAAAACAAAAAAACACACACACCCCCCAAAATTCCAACCAAAACCAACAAACCAAACCCCACAACAAACACAAACCAAAACCCAACCAAACAAAAAAGACTGGGATGTTTGTTTTACATGGGATTGTATTATTTTGTTGTCCTAGAAAGCTTGCCCAAAATAGACAGTCCCACTGGTGTTGGCAGCTTGTACTTTCCTTAGCTTTGGGAGTGGCTGTGTTGTGTTTTGTTGTTGTTTTGGTTTTTTTTTTTTTTTTGTTTTTTTTTTTTTTTTT
>VWZY01007755.1:318207-339211 GCA_013399075.1 Chloroceryle aenea | reverse complement strand
TAGATTCCAGGTGTGCTTTGGGTTACAACTTGCTTGCCTCCTGAGAGGTGCAGTGCCCCTGGTGAGGAAGACTTGAGGTTTGCTCCCAGTCATGGCTGCTGGGTTGAGGAGTGTGGTTGCCATTTGTGGAATTGCTGCAAAACCTTTGGTCCCTGAACACAAACTTTCACACCTCTGAACACAAGCTGGTTGATACTCACATTTCAACTGGTTTTCTGTTGATCCTGGTTTCTTTGTTTTGTCTTGTGTTACATAAAGAACATTTTCCTGGTCACCCTTCTTTGAGACAGATACTAAGCCTACGTCTCTGGAAAATTGCACTGCCCACACATAAAGGTGTGAATTTGAAGCAGATTTATTTGAGTGTAAAACCTTGTGTGGACACTCTTGTTTTAATACCAAAGCAGCCGATGTTAATTCTGAAGCTGACCGCATAGCCCTAAAGAAGGATGTCCCTGGAGCACCTACTTAATATCTTTAAACTGCATCTGATTAAAAATAGGTTTAACTGGAAGCTTGTGCTTCCCTGTGTGGGTAGGGCCTCCTAATAGCATGTTGTGATACCTGCTGCGGAGCCACCTACGAGCCCGTGAGTTGCAGATGGTTACAACACGCACGAGCCCTGAGGTGTCAGGAGCCAGGGAAGGTTCAGGATCTCCCTGCTGTTTGCCCTGCCTGCCAGTTCTGCTTTTCTCAAGGTTTTTACACAAGTGCTTGTAGCTTTGACCTCTAAATGCTGTCACTCCTAGTGCTACCTGGGCTCTGTAACCAGTGTGGTTTGAAATCTTCTAAAACTTGACTGTGCAGAGGGCTTCTGGCACATGAATTAATCATAGAAAAGATCAAAGTTGCTTTGCTAGTTTTATTTTCCTGTTTTTAATGAATAATGCATTTTTAAATGGTTTCCTTCTCTAATAAATCACATCTCAACATTTTTCTCTTGAGTTTAATAGGTGGGAAGCACTAACAGGAGGTTTTACAATGGAAATTCACTTGCCTAAGCACAAGGAAATAATAATGATTATAGCTTTCGAACGGAGGAGGGAGAGAAATCAGTTTAAGGCCCTAATGAACAGTGCAATAAGAAGTATGAGGTACTAGTATTATTTGCACATCTTTAAAATAAGGAGGATTTTCCCCATCTTATGATAAAATGGACTGCAAGCAGATATCCTGCTCAGCCTGCAGCATGGGTATTGTGAGTCTCCTGCTGGGTCTGGGACAGATACAAGGTGGCATTCTTGTTACAGTGCCAGTCTGCACCTCTGAAAAGCTCAGTTTGGTGGTCAGGGTTCTGTTGTTTCCCTCAAGTCCCTCCTCCAATTTTAAATAAAATCCTTCTCTCCTGGCATCTCTGTGCAAGCTGAGACAGTTCTCCACCATCATCACCCTGGCCTGGTCTCTTGTGCAAACAGAAGTATCATGAGGGTACCATCTGCAAACAAATGCAAAAACTTGCAGAGATTTGAGTGATAAAATGGGGTGCAGATAAAAACTTTCTTGGTCTTGGCAGAGAAGGAAGCACAGGGTGAAAAATGGGGCTGTCCCTTCTCTCACAGTGGTGTGGCTGTAAAGAGAAGGGAGAGGGAAGTGTAGATAAGTGGTTGTTGCCTTCAGACACCTCCTCCTTGGCATCCAGCAGCATTTCTTCAGCCTGTGGCCTGGAAAGCACAAATGGGCTGGCATGCAAAGATCTCTGTTTGAGAACCTGGTCTCTCACAGCACAGGTTTGCTCATGTTTGCTGAAATCTTTTGTTATCCACAGTCTCACATTTGCCAGGTTTATTCTTACTACAGAAATGAATGGAGGGGCTTTTCCATTCCTAATTTTCAGCCTTGAGCAACATGCTGCAGTGCCCTGCTTCATAGCTGTCAATATCCCCAAGGAGACATCTGTAAAGATTTTTCCAGAAATAACTTGTAAAAGCAGATGTGGAGAATATATTTGAGCTGTCCTGTGTATGTGTGAAAACCTGTGTGACAATCATGATTAAAACTATGCAAAGCAACCTATATGGCATTCTTAACTGGTCGGTAGACTTGAAGCAGCAGTAGAATATTTGTTTTAAGAGTTTCTCAAGCTGCCTTCTTCCTTCTCTCATGTTCTCACAGACTTTATGCAAACAGATAAAAAGCAGCTATCCTTCCTTTAGCCCCAACATTAGGCTCTACTCTCTGCTTTGCAACGCTTTCCCATCCTGCCTGTGTGGATGGCTCCCAGCAGCCACGTACTGGTCACTCCAGCTCTCTGTCCTGGTACTGCTACATCAAGTGCAAGGGACTGAGTGAAGAAAACTGAACACCAGGAAGGTCCTGGACCCCAGGTTCACACTGGTGAGGTGAATGTTGAGGTTAGCAGTGATGGATGGAGCGGAGCTGTAGCTGCTAAGCCTGGGAAGTGTGGAGATGTGTCCTCTCAGCTTTCCTATCTGGTACCACCAAAGTTTTGATGTCATTGTGTAATTCTAGAAATAAGCCTCTAATGGCATTTGGTAGCAACAGCTGAGTGCTGTCATGCTGACCAGTATTGTTGGGTGAACTTCACTGGTCCTGTTCTCACTGCTGCGGCACTGAAACGTCATTGTTCAGCTTCAGTACTCAAATGCTGCTAATCACTGAGAGCTGAGATGGATTTATGTCCTAGACCTGGCAGGAAAACAGGGAAGATGGATCTGCCCTACTTCACCACTTGGACGAGAAACAGAGACCTTGCCTTGAGTGCAAAGTTCTGTGTGATTTGATGCAGGGATGATGACATGTTTTTGCATTTCCAAGATTGCTGATAATGTTGTTTTGTATTCATGAGTGGGAAAACTCTTCTTAATTCAGAGCATTGTTGTTCCTTCTTCTTTCAGACAATATTGATGGTTTGGCATCTTAAAGGGTGAACTGCTCATTACCATAGGTTTTCTGTGAAGTCATAGGAGACAACCTAGTGCTGCCAGCACTAGCTGGCTCTTTCTCTGGTCTTCATGCAAAGCTTTATCCTTTTGCAGAGAGAAAAACGGCAGCTGGATCAAACATAAGTCCCAGCCTGTGTTTGATGTGCCACATGTTTGCTTTGCAATGAGCCCCTCCTGGGATTTGAACCAGTCTGGTTTCATGTACAGACTGGCAAAAGCAGCTGAAGGACAGAAACTTCGATGGACATAAGTGGGAGAGAAACCCTGTGAGGTTAACATGATCTCTGCGGATATGGCAGTTTTCCAGCTGGCCGATTCATGCATCCAAGGGACTTTTGAGGGAAACGGAAGCAAAAACCATTGCAGTAATTAGGAAAGGAAAACCTTTCATTCTGCAGCACTAATACTAGGGAATCACAGTCAGCAATGGAAATACCACTTTGGGATGTAGTCTTTAAATCCTTTTCCCTTTTCAGAGTCAGGCTGTCAGTCTTTTCTTCAGTGCTGTGTTGTTTATAATGTTTTAATTAGCAAGGCTTCCTATGGGTTTTGACCATGCACAGGATTATGGTGATAAAACTCCTGTCTAAAAGATACCAAACCTTTGTAAGGGAGTTTTGTCATAACATTCATGTTTTCCAGCTTGGAAAATAAACATCATGGTTTAACCTCTGTTTATATTCAGCAGATGTGAGGAAGCCTGCTGTTAGGTAAATACTGAGAACACCTATACACTGGTAGCTGGAGGGGGTGGATGGGTATATTCATCCCTCCTCATTTACTTGATTTATTAGATATACTTTTTTCCTCAAATGCCTGGCCCATGGGCTAGATGGACGGCTTGCCTGATCTGAAATCACTGTTCAGTGCTGCTGTGTGAGAGGTGAGGGGTCTGTCAATCCTCTGTCTTGTTTTTTACAACTTACTAAGTTCAGTGGTTGGTCTCTGCTCGTTGCTCATGTACCACTCGGCATAACAGGATCTTGCTTGCAGTGCTCCCAGGGGAGCATAGGAAAATGTGTTTACTGTTACTAATAAAAAAAGGCTTAATTAAGTTTTAATCTATTAGCATTATTGCTTTAAGGCTTTTAGCATTGCTTTTTGGAATATCATTTTTGCTTTCAAAGGAAAATCTTATCGATGTGTCCAGGAGTATAACAGTAGAAAATGTCATGTATCAGGATGTACCCGGGTGACCTTTGCCGTGCCGGCGTTACAGCAGCGGCTGGTAGCATGACAGAGATTGATTTTCCCATACAGGAGACCTGCCAGGCCTTAACTGTTTAAGGCAAACAGTTACACACACTACACTTCATCCTGCAGCTCTTCTCTTCCAGCTGTAGTTACACCGCTACTGTAAGGACTTAACTGAAATCAGAGAGATTGTGGAGTCACCTTCTCTGGAGACTTTCAAGAACTGTCTGATGCATCTCTGCGTGATCTGCTCTGGCAGGGGAGTTGGACTTGATCTTCAGAGGTCCCTTCCAACCCCTACCATTCAGTGATTCTGTGAAATTACCCACCCTGGAATAATAGAAAAAAAGAGAGTAGGGGAAGAAGAAAGGAGGGGATGGGAAGGGCAAGATCAGGTAAGCTCGGGGGGCAGGTAGGGCAGTGCAGTGAGGCTTCTGAGTGGGTGAGCAGTGTGCTAGTGCATGTGGATGTCCTCAGATGACTTGGTGGGTTATTTATTCTCCTCTCCCTCTGCATGCGTAATTTCCACTGCCATAAACACGTGTTAGGCATGAGTGGAGAGGAGGAAAGGGGAAGAGGTTTTTTAGTATTTAACTTTGTAGTTACTTTTGCATATAGCCAGGCACAGTAAATACCCCTTAGTTACAGACATCCAAATTTAACCATGGATGTGGACAACTCCCTTCACTGAGCATTTACTTGCCTGTTTTTATAGCAGTATCTGGACATTTGAACCATTCATGGTGGTTGTTGCTTTACCAGAGATTAGAGGTTTTTAAAAGTCTGTGTCTCCTAAAGTGGTCTAGAGCTGCTTTGTTTTGTAAAATGCTCTTTGCACACAGAAGGGAAATATATATTCTAAAGGAAACTGGCCAGAACACAGAACATGAGTGGGAAAAAATGTCTATAATGACTTTACATCATCTGACACTAGAGGTGAGAGGCACAAGGGGCTACTGCATTGGCCATCCTGTCCACAAGCAGACTTCAGTGCTGAGTTGATGGTTTCTGCACACAACTTTTTGGCCAGTAGTGCTGGGAGCCATTCAGTAGATATGATAGGTGTGAGCTGAGGAACTGCCCTCTTGGTGGTTGGAAGGAAGGTGGTTTCTGTAGCAATATAGTCTACCATTTCAAAATCACTTGCACCTTGTTGAAGGTTTGTTCTTGCCTGCTCCATGCTGTGCTGTGTGGGTTGGGTGAGAGCCCAAGGCTTCTGAAAGAGGCATCTGTTCTGTAGGATGTGGTTATATGTGTAGATCCACTTGATCACATGGTGGATGATCTCCTGCAGCCTTGCCTGGACACAAGGTGTGGCTGAAGTTGTGCTGTGCTCTCCCTCTATTTCTTGCTCAAGACAGCATCAGGGAATGGGGAGAGCAGTGCTCCAAAGAGCTGATTGCATATGAAAAGTAATCCAGGCCTTGCTGAAGTCAGTCTCCTGCTTGGTAACATTAAAATTTGTTATAATACAATGTGAGGTGAATGTAAGCATGGGTGAGGATCACCTGGAAGATGTGTGGCATCTGGTGAAAGTTAGCAGGGTAATGTAGCCAAGTCATGTGCAAAAATGTGAAATTGAGGAATGTTTTAAATATGAATTATGCTTATAGGAAAAAAGAAACTAAACCAACACACAAGACAAAAACCTTGTGGCATGTGTTTTAATGAAGAATGGGTCTGTAAGATGTAAGCCATTGTGCTGTCTGAGCTGTCGGTGGCTAGAGAACAGGAGATGGAGTCCAGGTACGACTCAGAGAAGACTGAAGGCTGACTGTGGGTGTGATCCACCAGTGCAGGCAGCATGGAAACTTCCCCTGCGGCCCGTGAAAAAGTGAGCAGCCTGTCGTTTTCTGGTCTTCCTGAACCATTTCAAAATTACAGTCTCTCTGAAGTCAGGCAAACCACAGGGATGCACAGCAGTGTCCCACTCAGTGGCTTTGCGGGCTACCTAGAAGTGTCCCCTCTTTCTGGTGCAAAGGGCTGGTTTGCTTCTGGCTCTGTGTGGGCTTCTTGCTGCATGAGAGCGCACCAGGGAGTCAATTACCCCATGCTGATCCTTGAGGGGAATTGTAACAAAAGCAGAAACTACATGAGCTAAATTGGGACCATATTCTCTTAAACTCTGGTAAATGTGAGTGCATGAACTTAAAGGGCATCAGCTGTTGGGCTTCGAGTGGAGCAGCTGGTATGAAGCAAGCTGGTAACTGGATCACTTCTTTAGGTAATTTACTTACATGCTCACCACCCACTCACAAACCCTGCTCCTCCTTTCCCATGCCTTGGAAGTTCTCCTGTATGTGCTGAATGACAAGACAGGATACTTTGTCAGTTGAGGTGTTTGGCTTGGATCTGGGAAAACACTTAAGCATGTGCTTAAACCTAAATGAAGATGATGTTCTCGTTAATTTAAAGGTGGGCAAATTCTGTAATAGTATAAAAAATGTATTTTATTGCCATTTAGTTCTCATGTGTAGTTGCAGGAGGCTTGGGTATCAGTGAAGCAACTCACTCTTTATTCTTTCTTCTGAGGAAGAGGCGTGAACTGGTGAAGTTCTTCTCGGTTATGTTTCTTATGGTGGAGAATGAGTGCAATGATGGGTGTTTGGAAGGGATATTAAACCTCCACACATCAGCTCTCACTTCTGGAGATCAAAATGACATCTCATGTGTGGGAAAGAGGCAAATTACCTCCCAGCTGCGGGGTTCCTCCATCTTGCTGTCATGTGTTCTGGTTGCCCACTGATAGAGGCAGGATGCTGAACTAGATGGACCAGTGTTCTAAATCAGTCTGGCAACTGTTGTTATTCCCTGACAGCTGTTGACCTCAGTGAGAATGAAATGTGCTGAAGCACTTCCCTAGAAAGGCAGGCTTTCCAGTGCCTGCCTCTCACCCAGGTGCTTAAAGCTCTGTGGTGAAGAGAGCAGGTTTCTGTTAAGTGCTTGTATCAGCCCTACCACATCTTTTCTTTGTGTGTGTGTGGTTGGTTTGTTTGTTTGTTTGTTTTGATGGGAAAATCCTAAATTAAGCATGCGCTTCCATTTTAAAATTAAATGCAAGCTGTCTGAAAGTCAAGCCGTGCTCCATGGTGCAGTTATACCATCAGGTAGGAGGTTTCCATTAGTGCCTGCAGAGGGGATTCATGCACAAATAGCTGGGAGAACACTGCAGAGAAAACTCCTTAAGCTTTATGCTTCTAAACCTGTGTGTCAAGAGTACTGGAAGGAATACATGGTGTGGCTTGCAGCCCTTTGAAGTGGCTGGGTTCAGCACTGACAGGATGGCTTCCCTTATCTCCGCTCCTACAAAGCGGACTGGGAAATATGCCTGTGATGTGGGACTCTTACATTTCCAGCCTTGATCACTTTGACAGCTTTTTCTCTTTCTTTTTTTCCCCAGCGGTTAATCAACAAAGCTAGCTGAAAGCAGGGAAGGGCTGTGCCCCCCTTTTATGGGTAACTGAGGCGGGACAGTGACAGCTGTGTTTGGGTACTGCCGCCCATCAACCACTTCAGGATGATCAGATGGGTGGGAAGCTTCCAGACCCTTCCTGTGTCATTGCATCCATGCAGAGGCTTTAGCAATAGCTGGCATTTGTCTTTCATCCAGTCCGTGCTCAAAACGAGTATCCTGAGTATATATGGCTGCACCTCTAGCAGACTCCTCTGCGTGTCCCCAAAACACACTTGTGAGCAGGGCCTTTGCTTTATGGAGTAACTAACTGGAAAACACCAAATTTCACTTTAATTCTTCTGAGGCGCGTGTGCCCCAGATGAGGCTTTGATCTGGGAAGATCAGCTGAGTCTGACCTGGTCTGTGCAGGGATCCCAGAGAGCAGCTGGCAGTGATTTGCAGGTTGCTGCTGTATGGGAATGGCCTTACTGGTCTAGAGCTTGGTTCTGCCTTTTAAGAGTGACATGCTTTGTGTAAATGGAGCTTTGCTAGGAAATTGTTATATGGCTGAACTACACCTAGTAAAAAAAGAATTAAATTAAATTTTGAGCCAGTTCAGATTTAAATACAAGCAGTTCCTGCGACCATGCTTTCCAGAACTATAAAATATTATCTACCCTGTGGAAAATGAGCCCTTTAAAGCCAGTTTAGAGTGGTACATATCAAACAACTAAGACTCCTTGAAAAATTAAGCTATGCTTTTTTAATCCAGTAGAGAAACGGTGATGCAGAAGTGTAGCAGGAGAACACCAAGGGTGGATAAACACCATTCCCCGAGCAGGGTGCTGCTCTGGCTCAGCATATGGGGTGCTGAGCTCTTGGTTGCAGGCAGTCATGTTTTCAGGAGTTGCCGCCCAAAAAGCTGTGAGTTAGAACAACTCATTAGCCTTGAGCCTGTGGTCTGTTTACAGGCTGTGAATTAACGGGTGACTGACATGTCTCAACATGGGTGAGGAGTGAGAGGAAGATGGGAAGAGGCAGTTATTGCTAGATGAAGAGTGTAATTTTGAGTTCAAGGGGCCGTTGCAATTAAGTTCCTTGCTTGTCCCAGATGCTATCCTCATTCTGGACCATGGTTCCCCCGACGTCTAAACCAGGGGAGTAATCATGGCCTTTGAAAGCATTTTATGTCACAGCAAAAGCAGGAGTAATAACTGTGCATGATAATGTTAATGTTCTATTCCTTTTTTGTTTTTTTATTCTACCACCTGCACAGGGACCCTTCAGAGGGATCGGATTTTTAAGAACCTCACTCGAAAGCGTCAGCGGGCGATGCGAAGGCGAGTGCATCAGGTGAACGGGCACAAGTTCATGGCTACCTACCTGCGACAGCCCACGTACTGCTCACACTGCAGGGAGTTCATCTGGTAAGAATGGCTGGAATGTGGTGGTGAGGAGCTTCCCATCCCTTCGTGTTTTGGGGACTGACATGCTGCTCCCATCTTGAATCAGTTACCTGGCGCTTTTCCAGGGGCCACCAATGTGGTTCCCTGTGGTCATTCAGTTTAGCAGGGTACACTTATGCTGCCAACTGGAGTCTACTGCAGAGGCCAGAGGTGATGTGTACCTTGGATGCTGGAAGCAAACTGAGAGGGTGTGGGGATGGGGTGATGTTCCTCACTCATGAGTGTAGATATTATTCCAAGGAGGGCAGATAGTAACCCAAGCAATCTAGTGACCAACCCCAGATATTAACTTGAGTTTGAGATTATGCTGAGGAAAAACAGTTGCTTGAAAGACTAGAGAAGATGCCCGAGAACACAAAAGCAATCAGAGGCGTGAGATGTGGGGTGGTGATACATGTGGGGGAGAAAAAGTTAGATATGTCTCAAAAGAGTGTGGAGTGGGAGAAATAATAACAGGGTGTGGGCTGCTGGGATCAGTCTCATAAGCGTAGTGTGTGTTGTAATAAAGCGAGGTATGTCAGGAACTGGAGTGAGGGGGAATATGGGGAATAATGTGCACGTTGACAGCCTGCCCTGTAAGCTATGGCCCTTGCAGTGCTTTCTGATGCTCTCACCCCCCTGTGCTGAATTGTACCATGACTACTGGCCAGTTTTGCCCGGGGCGTCATTTGGCATTTTCTTGCATTTTGACTCTTCTGTAAATGATCTGCAAGAAGACTGGCTTTCTGTTGTTAAATTATGTTCATATCTTGCTCTGAACAGGGGCGTGTTTGGGAAGCAGGGATACCAGTGCCAAGGTAAGGTGCTCTGCTCCTGCACAGCGTGTCTGGGGGGGAGGTGTTGTTTCGGGAGTGCTTTCCTGTGCTGCTGGGACATCCTGTGGTTACAAGTTTTTCTGAAGTCACTGGTCCTCTTCCTCCCCAGCCAGCCAAAACTGTGTGTTTGAGCAGATGTCAAGCTGAGGGCTTGCATGCATTGCAGGAGCAACCACTTACATTCCTGCAAGCACCAGGGGGCCCAGTTGCTGTGTTTCATCCTGTGCAAATCTGCTGAGTACATGCAACACCCAGCTAGGCTTGAGACGTCCAGGATTCCTTCAGGACAGTGTTCAGCTTGTACTGGGACACAAAGTACCCTACTGGAATGGCCACCCTCTCCCTGTGAAATTCAACAAAGTGAAATTAGGGATGTGACTTCAAAGGGCAGCCTCGTGGGCTGGTACAGCACTTTTGTCTGAATGCATGTCCTGGCCGAATGGCTGTATAGAAGTATGTGGTGCTTGTTTGCACTAAATTACTGTTCTGCCTTTTCCTCTTTCTGTGGTCAGGTGACAGAATTACCTGCTTCACAGATGCACTGTCATTCAGCGTAGCCTTCTAATGCAGCCTGTTTCTTGGGCTATCCAATAGGGCACTGGTGTCCTCTTATGAAAGGAAGCTGTGTGCAAAAAACACCAAATTTCACTTCCCCAGCCAGCCAAAACTGCATAAACCAACATAAACCTACATAAAAGTCTGGGTGAAAGTGAATGTTATTGGTATCCCTTGATGAGTACAAGCTTAAGTCAACAACAAACAGAATAGTGTGGGACCTGGCAACATATCTGCAACTTGCAGTTTCCAGTACAGAGATCTCCTTACGTAGACAGCAGCTACAGCTCTTAGTGGTGTCCACAGTGCACGCTGTGTTATGGAGGAGAAGAATCTAAGTTCATTCCAGCCAAGCCAGCTTCAGACTTGGAGAGCCCTATTCTGCTTCTGGGCTGATTAGCCCTATTGATGGGGACTAGCTAATTAGCCTAGACACAGCATGTTCTGCTGCATCTACCCAGCTTCCAAGACCCAAATATTGCACTGAGCCTCAGTGGCAAGCTAGCCTGGGAAGGACTCACTTGGGTATCCAGTGTGAGACATAAATTGACACTGAGATGTAATGATGATTCTGGGTATCTCAGACCTGTGTTCTCTAATGTCATTTCTGGGTGTTGTGTGAAATGCTGTCCATGGGATAATTCTTTCAACATCTTTTTTAAAATTATTTTTAAATTTTTTTTAATTTCACTTGAGAAGTTACACTATTGTTTCAGTGTGCATCACCCATATTTTATGTAAGCAGCTGTTTACTAGGCTGTAGGAATGATTCAGGACAGAATTTCTCTTGCAAAGGGTTGGAGATGCATCTCCAGATCGATTAGAAGATCTAGGAAATTCCAAGCCACTGATTATTTTTCACATCTTTACTGTGTCCTGATAATACAGCTGAGCCTGAAAGAACCCAGCTGGTGGGTTGATGTGTTCTGAGTCTTTTAAGAGCTCTTTTCAGCATGCCTCTTTTATTTCCTAGTCTGCACCTGTGTTGTACACAAGCGCTGCCATCATCTAATTGTTACAGCTTGCACGTGCCAAAACAATACTAACAAGACCGATCTCAAGGTAAAGTTACGTTGGTTATTTTGGTTCTTGTCATACTTTGTGAGTCTTCAGGGTTGTCTGGGTTGCTCGGGGTTGTTTTAATGCAGAATTTACTCTGTTACCTTTATTTGTGGATTTAAAAGTGAGAAAGAGTGGATTTAAGAGTGAGAAAGAGGCCATGTGATATCATCTGGATGTTCTTCCATTAATGCCAGTAACTGGTTGGACTAGCACATAGTTTAGGAAGACCGGGTGTCTTCATTGGAAGACATAAAGAAATAGTGAATCCACTGTCTTCCTTGGTAATTTTCTTGCATGATTAACTGTTGTGTCATCAAAATTTGGTGCCTGGTTTCTTAACATGGATTTCTCTGGCTTTAAGATCCAACCACTGGTCTTTGTTATTCCTTTTTTTTTCTTTTCTGGTAGCTTAAAGTGCCTATTAAGTTATAGCTCCACACCTTTACTCTGTGAAATTATTTATGTTGTAATAAAGAACCCTTGCATAACTTGTGTTTCTGATGGTTTTCTTTCTTGCTGGTTTTGGTTGTATTTCAGGGGAGTAGCATCCCTGCCTAAAACTGCTCTGAGCCTGGCATGTCTCATTTCTGTAGCTGGAAATTGTTTAATAGCTGTGCGAGGAAAATTCAGTGGAAATATTTTTAATGGGGAGGTAGCTCTGCCTGGTGTGCCATGCAGAACCTTTCCAGTGTAGATAAGTGGTTGCCTTTGCTTGACTCCAAACTGCTGAGCTAGGCTTCTTAAAATGACCCCTTGCCAAACCAGATGAAAATACGTTGAAAATCTTAAGCACAAGTTAAATAGTAGGTCTCCTCACTCCTCCTTAAGGATTGTGAGAGGTTTTGAACTCCTCTAAGCTACTTTGAAAGAAGACAAAATTGAGGAGGCACCACTCACTTTAAACTTGTTGTTTCAGTCCCACCTCTGACTTTTCTTTGTGAAGTGGTGGGTTCCCCTTGGGTCTTCTAGGATCTGCACACTGAGACATAAAATGGAAAGTAATGAAGGGGTTCAGTGAGGATGGGCTTTTTCACCCAATGGAACAATTTCTAAGTGGTCTTTGAGACCTGGATGATTCACAGTTGGAGAAGAACAAGGTTAAGAAGGGGATGAGAGCAAGCAGCAATAAAGTGAAATCTGGGCCTGAAAGGAAAGGCTTGTTAATAATGACGGGGGTGAGAAGAGGAATGGGAATTTTAGGAGGAGCTGAGAAAACTATTCTATATTAAATTTAATAAAAATCAACAGTTTGACATAAAGTTACATGTTTTCTCATAGAATGCAAGTTAATAATTTGAAAACTGCTATTTTTAAAAATGCTGTAACTCTCATAATTTAATTCATAATTTAATTGTGGCCCTTTGTGATAGGTCTGTGGTGATGAGGTGTAATTCACACTTCTAATTCTAACTTGGTTTTAAGAATTTAAAATTGTCTGGACAACCCTGCTTAAAATCTGCTTTGTCAGGCAGTCCAGCCTGCCCAGCAAGGAGCAGGCTCACAGCAGGTGAGGTTGGTCACTCCATATTCACTTGCAGTAAACCTCCATGTAGTGATGGACTGGGACATTTTCTGAGTTGGAATAATTTTCCTAGTTTTGTGCTTAAATGCCTGTTTGTAAAGGAACATCAGTTTATATATATTTATATACACTTGAATTTTAAATCTGTGCTTTTCTTTTGGTACTTCAGGTGACTGAACAGAGATTTGGAATCAACATTCCTCATAAATTCAGCGTCCACAACTACAAAGTCCCAACTTTTTGTGACCACTGTGGTTCCTTGCTCTGGGGGATCATGCGGCAGGGCCTACAGTGTAAAAGTGAGCAGCTTCTTACTGTAGCCTTTCCACAAAATACATGTGTTTTTAGAATCGTGATGCGCTGAGTGGGCTTCGTTTGTGCAACCTTCAAGAGAGAGCTGAGCAATGAATATTCATCTTTGCAAGAGTTAAAAAAACACTGATCTGCTTTTTAATCTCTGGCTTCCATAAGGCTTCTACCTTGCACTCTTGGCACATCTTTGTTTAACTTGCACTATTGAAAATATTCTTGGGTATCACTGCTTCTGGCATTCATTTTTTCCTTTACCTGAAGGTTTTTCCTCAGCTAATGAGATAAGGCAATTAAAAAGCATCTGAGAGGGTAAAAAAAGTCAATGCTTTAGATTGACCACCCTGTCTGTGGTGCTGTTAACTGATGACAAACAAACATTTTTGTTTCAGTGATCCAGGCTAAGTCCTAAGTATCTGTTTGCCTTTGTCTCCCACAAGAGGGAGTGTGTGTGTCCATAAGTGAGAGCAAGAAAAGATTTTTGTTTTGAACTGAACAATGTCTTTAAAATGAGAGACCTGCAAATGCAGGGGAAGATTGTTATGAATTCTGTGGAATAATAAACGCTAATTTTATCTGCAGGCATAGCTTCAATGGTATTTATGTACCTGACAAGATTATGAAGGGCTGCAGGCAATGTGGTATCCTGCTTTGAGAGTTTGGGGTATATTCCTGGTTTTCAGAAGACAATACTCTTATGAGAGTCCCAGTTTTGCTATTGCTGAGATTGGCAGCAAAAATCCCTTTAGTTTAAAGACAGAGAGTAGATCTAGACAGGTGTATTTCCTGAAGCAGAGTTGCTAAATTATTTCTCAGCAATAAATCCCACCAGGTTATTTTAATTGTTCCTTTGCTTTTATTTTCCATCCCTGCCATCACCCCATCAGTCTGTAAAATGAACGTCCACATCCGATGCCAAGCAAACGTTGCGCCGAACTGTGGGGTGAATGCAGCAGAGCTTGCTAAAACCTTGGCGTGCATGGGGCTGCAACCGGGAAGCATCTCCCCAAATTCGGTGAGTCTCTTGCTTTCTCCCCCCACCCCCTTTATTTAAAACTTTGACAACTGAGTCTTTATATATATGCAGAAGTCAGAGCATTTGGTTATGGCAGATGGCGTGGGGTGCTGGACTGCATGAGTAGGTTGTTACTGTCTGTTGCCCGTGGCAAAGTCTTTGCCTTGCAAATGGATGTGTTATGTCCAGTTTTACCCTGATGAAGGCTTTAGTTTGTAGGTGTTGCTTTGTTGTCTGTTTATGTTTCACAGTGGTGTGACACCCTTGACTCCTTTATCTGTTTGGTATGAGTAAGAGGAGAATAAGACCCTAAACTAATTAATGGTGAATATAATTGGTGCTATACCTTTTTTACCTTTCCCCCAAAGACAGATGCACTGTCTTTGTATGTGGCTTGGAATTGAGCATAAGAAGACCTCATCAAAAGGCCTAGGTTCTCTTCCCTGCTTTGTCACTGTTTTTCTCAGTGGTTTTGGGGGAAGCCATTTCACACTTCACTACAGTTTCCCCAGCTAAAATCTGTGGTCCCTGTCAACACAACATCATCTCTGGTATTTTCTGTCCAAGCCAGGGTCCTAGTGAATTTGATGCCAGGTTTGGGACATGTGTGAAATTTCTGCTTGGCAATACTTCAGGCATCCTAAAAATCCAGCTGATGTATATCCAAGTCTATTCAGAGAGTTTAAAACACCCTGTAAGAGCTTGAGTGAAGAATGCCCTTAAAGGGTAATGGAAATTAGAGCTTTAATTTGATAACAAGTTTTATCACGTTTCCTTTGCAAGCAGTTTTGAAAAGTGAGTTTGCTCGAAACCACAATAACCCACCAAAAAAATGTTGTTCTGTTTATTTTTATTTGACCAAAAAGAAAATATTAAAGCCTAAAACATACTTGCCAAACATGGTGAATCTTGTCATACAGTTAGTTCAGCTATATCAGCTGACCACACGATGCTGCATGAGCCCAGACTACTCGTTAGGCTGTGCTGCCCCTTTTGATTTCATTTATTTTGTAGCAACTGAGGCTTTGTTCTCTTCCCTCTACCTGCTGTAGCAGTTCGGGGGGACAGTTATGCCGGGAATTACAGGGAAACACAAGTCCCACACTCCCCTCTCAGTTCTGTGAAAGTCAGCTCTCGTTAGCAGCTGTTTGCATAATCTACACATTAAAAGGAGATAGAACCAGGAAAAGAAAAATACATGCTTGGTGTTCAATGCTTTCTTCTCATTACTTGTGAGCTCAAGGCTGTAGAGAAGTGCTCAGACTGTGCTGTAAGTGTAAATCCGCTGGGAGTTTTACTGGGTGCTGTCCTGACCGCTCTCGGACTTTTCCCCATGCCTGGGGCTGCTGTTTCTGAGGCAGTTAGAACCAAGTCTTCTGTGCAGGAAGAATTTTGCTTTACACCAAAATAGTCACAAGGTGGAGCTCACGAAGTCCGTGTGCCTTTGCTGGCGCTAATAAACTCAGTAAAAGTACTCCTGGTTTACATGTGTACTCGTACCTGGAGAGCTGTGAGCAGAGGGGTCTGGAGGTTGACTTGATCTTTGTATACTGCAAAACCAGAAGCTCTAGGAACGTGTGCTGATACTGGTACCGTTCCTGAATATGCAGACACCTCACTGCTGGCGTGGGAATGAACATCCTTCCGTTGAATGTGCAAGCAGCGGAGGAAGCGAGCAGCCCAGCTGTGGGAAGGAAAAATGTATTGAAGTTTGGGTCCCTCTGAACTGAACTTTGAGTAAGAGTCTTAAAATTGAGTAGAAACATAAGTGATTCAGATGAAATCTGCCCAGGTTCTAGATCTTGCCAGCACTTGCACGTTGCAGAAATTACTCAGCCCTCCTCACTCTGATGTTAGATAGGAGACTTGGATTTTCACACTCATTGTCTTATTTTTCTGGGGAGTGAGGATGGAGAGAAGCAGGCTTGTTTCTTGGGTCTGCTGGGCAATGGGTTTGCAACTTCAATTGCCTCGGTCAGGATCAGTGTTGGCATCTCAGCACAGCTCTCTGGTTCTGAGGTTGGCTGGTCACACATAAAAGCTACGCAGGGTGGTGGTACCAATGTGCTTTCTATTCTGGTGGCCATACAATGCATCTGAACAGGTCCTAAATGCCAGGTTGGTAGGCTGACTACCTATGAGCACCTCTGAGGCAAAAGTACGATTTCTATGCAGACTGATACTTAATTTCCTCCACAGAAACTGGTTTCAAGATCTACTTTGAGACATCAGGGAAAAGGCAGCCTGAAAGATGGCAACAACGTTAATGAAAGTTCAGCAAGCAAACTTGGGATCAAAGACTTAACCTTCCTTCGTGTGTTGGGAAAGGGCAGCTTTGGAAAGGTGAGAGTTATTTCTGGCTCTTTTGGGGTAAACCACATTCCTTATTTATAAGCTCCCAAGACAGGTGAAGTTATTTCATAATGTGGCACATAGGCTGTCCAGTGGAGCATGCTTTGTACAACAAGGCTGCTTACAGAAAGCAGGCAGAAAAGGGAAGAGAAAGCAAGCTGACAGTGAACTGAAGAGTTGGATATCACAAAAAAGAAAGGGGCTAGCAACCAAAGGAACAGCTGCATGCCAGGGCCCATACCACAAATCGTGTGTGTGTGTGTTAGCACTCGGTTGGGCAACTAGTCCCATGCCAGACGTTGCAGCAACGTGTGTGGTATTTCTATCTGGAGAAGCCTGCTGCAGACAGTAGCATGTGTGTCATCGATTGTGCACTGGTGCCCGTACTAACAGGCTGACTCAAATGCATGCACAAGTCTGGTCACGAGATAACTGACTTTCCTAGTGTGAGAAGGTGTGAGAGGCTCTGTGTTGCTCACAGAGACTGAGGGATCAGTCCTTGTGATTCACCCTCCCCTTTGGTTTAGGTGATGCTTGCCAAGATGAAAGAGAGTGGGCAGCTCTATGCAGTGAAGGTGTTGAAGAAGGATGTCATTCTCCAAGATGACGACGTTGAATGCACCATGACTGAGAAACGCATCCTGTCCTTAGCAAGGAACCACCCATTCCTCACCAAGCTCTACTGTTGCTTCCAGACTCCTGTAAGTATAGCCCAGGTATATATGCACTGGCTGGCATGTTCAGGACAGAAGCATTCTCCTGTATATTTGGTCCCCAACCTGTTAAATATGTCCATTTTAGACCAGCTATAGTACTCTGCTATATTCCACCTCTAACGTCTGCTGGGCATCTGGGTGTTTGGCAAGCAAAATCCTGGCTTGTTTGAAGCTCCCTAACAAAATGGTAATAACAATGAAGCCTTTCTAGAAACATCTCCATGCCATTGAATGTTTTGAAATGCCTACAGACCTGCAGTGTCCTCCCATGGCTGTTGGATCTCAGGTTTTGCTGTCTTGCTACCTGAATTTTAACAGGACTGTATTTGCATTGTATTATCTGCAAACTGAAGGAATTGTATTTGGAAGCAGGGGTAGCCTCCCGCCTCTCCCAGCAGTTGCACGCTGCTAAGAAATGAATGAAAGATCTTCCTGAGCTTACTGGAAAGATTCTTACTGACATGGATGGACACTGAATCAG
The DNA here is from genome assembly GCA_013399075.1 of Chloroceryle aenea. Lineage (NCBI taxonomy): Eukaryota > Metazoa > Chordata > Aves > Coraciiformes > Cerylidae > Chloroceryle > Chloroceryle aenea. The sequence goes on along the minus strand of VWZY01007755.1, from coordinate 321,427 downwards.
GTCCATATATAGTTGGTGTTTCTTCTCATGTAGATAAGACAAATGATAGCACTGCTGTCACTTGTAGCATGTATACCTTAGCAGAGGACAGCACATGTGCTGCCTGTCCACCTTAGAGCCTCCTCTCGTGTGTGCATGTGGGTGGGAGCTTGTTGCTGATGTGGGTGGTGAAGGGAGGAGCAGCTGTGATGGAAGCAGTTGCTGCAGCCACGTCCCAGCAAGGTGTGTTTGGGAGTCCCTCAGCTAAGTTGTTATTAGGACCAAAGCATTTTCTGCAGTGTAGCTTCTCCAAACTGCCTGGGCTCCTTTCCAGTTGCTTTTTGTCCATTCCTAAATGGCAATAGAGCTTGTTTTCCTCTTAGAAGAGGCAGGGGAAGCTTGCCCTTTTGTGGCTTCGCTCCTCCTACGTAAAGCTTTCTTAAAAGAAAAAAAAGGTACACACGTGCATCCTGCCACCCACCCATCTCACTTCTCACTGGGGTGATGCAACAGCCAGCTATGAAGTTTGAGCTGTGCTGGTTTAGGGTGGAGCCTTTGAGTAGACTCACTTAATAGAAATGAGGTGGTTTGGTTTGGTTTTTATATAAAGTACAGCTTACACGGTTCACAGAGCAGCTGTGCTATAGAGCAGAAACAAAGCTCACGGTTGACACTAGTAACAAAGAAAACACCCCTCTTATTTCATAATATGAAGACACAGGGCACCAGTTTTGATAGATTTCCTAAGTTCTCATGTGAAATATGAACAATGTCCACTCTTGATGTGTGCTGGTTTAGGTCAGGTGTGGGGTAGCACTGGTTTTTGCCACTCATTGCTACACTTTTAGCTATGGCTTTGCTTACTGAATTGCAACATAGATGCAGAAATAGCAAGGGTGCTTCTGGGCTGAATAGAGTATTTCCCATGAACCCGGGGAAGATTTAAGGTCACTGTGCTAGTACCGTCCATCGCGTTCAAAAAGTAAATGCCATCTGCTATGGGTGCAGACGAGGTCTTCTGGGCTGATGAAGTAATTGCAGAGTCTTTTGCAAAGACAAAAAAAGGGAAGAACTCGGCCTGTTTAGACTAGCAAATTGAAAGCCAAAAGAGGATCTGATTGATGTCTGCAGATGTCAAACACTGAGGAGGGGAACAAAGCTGTCAAGATGCTGGCTAAGATTAAATGAGTCTAGACTGGCCATGGGTACAGTTAGACTGGAAATGAAAAGGAGGTTGCTAAACAGTAGAGCAGCCTGGAACAGGAATTTCTGGGCTGGCTTGTCGTCAGAGGAGCAAAGGGTAGAAACCCTCAGCCTTTGCTGCCCTGAACACAGAGCTGGTCAGTCTCTGAAAGGGTGCCAAGGGTATGGTGCTTGTCATAGCAAGACCCTGCTATTTCCAGTCTTTCCCAGGTTTGTCTTTTACATGATTCTCTCTTTGCTATGTTATTGGCATTGTCAGTAACAGAAAGCCACTTCCCTCCAATAATTAACAAAACCAAAAAATGGAAGCATTTACAAAAGAAAAATTACACTTCAGATTAATGGGGTTCATCATGTCTTTTGCCTGTGTCCTGCACTCAGTGACACCCACTTCAATCCAGAATAACCAGATTTAAATGGCTTATAAAAGCATGATTAAATCCCTTTGCTATAGTAGAGAACCGATTGCAACAGGAGGGCATTCATTGGACAGAGTCCTTTCAGGAGGGCTTAACCAGGCTGAGATAGTATTTAGGGTTTCTACTTGTTCTTTACATGGCATCGGGTTATCCCCTCCGTTATCATGAACTTGGCAAAAAATAATATATATCTATTAGATATTTTTATATATATATAAAATAAGAGTAACTACTTATTCAAATTTTTGGCTTGCAGCCATATTTTAAAATGTTACTTATATCTGGAGTTGTGGGCAGAGTTACACTAAAGAATATCTGGTTTCACTTGGAATTACGTGGGAACCACATCACGTGTATCACACTTTATAGCCCAGACTCTGAAAAAGTGCTATTAACAGTTTATGTCATCAAAAAGAAACCCTACATGACTCCAGTATACCTTGGAGACCCTGGATAAATAGCAACCTACTGGGCCTGTCTTTAGGAATTTTTCAAGATCTAGCCACTTTGAGGTTTCTTACCATTGGTCAAAGCAGAAGTCAAAGTACATCAAGACAGACTGGCACTAAGTGGCAGGGTAATAGCCCAGCTGGAAGGTACCTGGGGTTTCTGGGAGGTGCCAAGTTACATATAAGCCATCAGTGCAGTCTCATTGCAGGTAAGTTAGATTATGTACTGGGCTGCTTTGGGAGCTCAAGGGAAGTCATCATCCCCTCTGCTCGGCAATGGTGAAGCTGCCTCTAGAATAAGGGTGTCCAGTTATGCCCCCACCTCTCTTAGTTCAAGAGGAAGTTATGGAAACTGGAAAGGAAGGACCTTAGAAGCACCTGGAAGAAGCACCTCAGTTTGAGAACAGAGCACTCAAAGGTTTTGAGGGTTTGGCTGGGTCTACAGCCATCTGAACTCTGATTCTTATATAATACTCCACTCAAACCAGCAAACTCTTCCCCTGATTTAAGCAGCCCAGGGGTAACTTAGCCTGGGGCACGTCTGTGCTGCACAGTGCAGTGTTGTGTAGTCATCTAGCATTAGCTGAGCTGGCACAAGAACAGGAACAGAAATGCATTACCCGAGTTCATCTCTCTTGCTGCCACTTGCTTGCCTGTTTCAGAGCTAGCTGAGGTTTTCCCGTGCTTGCATTAATCGCTGATGGCTTTCAGAAAGGTTTTCAGTTCTCCAGTGCTGCCTCTGTGCTCAGTGTGGTTCTAATTTAGTCTCAGCTGCAGCATAAGTGATACCCACTAGCCAGGGCTGCTTTACTTGCCCAGGGTGGGCTGAGGCAGCCTGACCTTCAAACGGGCTCCTTGCTCTGTCACAGAATGTTGCTGCCACTAGGTGGTAGGAGCTGCAAGGGTTGTCTCTGCCTGGTACGGGAGAGTTTTCAGAGCCTAAAGAGGAAATATTAGCTGCACAGCAGGCTGGCAGAGGCTGAACACGGCTCTGTGTGTGCCCAGCGCTGGGCTGGGCAGTTTTGGACTTGCATCTCCAGATTCCTTTCCTGTGAAAGGCAAGGAAGAAGCCCTGCTGCTCCCTTCTGGGGGGACAGTTTAAGTCGTCCTCCAGCTGCATTGGTGTGAGGTCTTCCTTGCTTACCACATCTCTGTTATTTTAATAGATTT
>VWZY01007755.1:296608-318144 GCA_013399075.1 Chloroceryle aenea | reverse complement strand
ATCTCTGTTATTTTAATAGATTTTTTTTTTTTTAGCTGTTTGAAAGCCTTGCCTTAGGAACTTTCCACCTTGCCTAAGCCATTTACCTCTGCTTTTTCTAAGGCATTAGAACCATCCTTTAGTGCCATGATTATGCTCCAGCTCCAGTAATCTGTGAGTTGCTGACAGGTGCTAGGGTTGACCTGCACATGGTGGTGGATCCTGCCTTAGGGGTCACAAGCACCAAAAAAATGCTTGTTTCTGTTTACCTGACACTGGCGTCATCCAACACCTCAACAAGACTGTCCTAGAATGGGTGAAAGAGGCTATATGTATAAATAGCTAAGTCAGTAATTTAACCCTGTGGAATGTGGATCCTGGAATGTTTTAATTAAAATGAGTTTGCAGTAAGTAGGTCCTGTCTTCTTTGGAGTTTAGGAACCATCCTTCCTGCACAGGTGGTTTGCTTTTAAATCCCTTTGTCTTGGCTCATATGCATGAGAAAGAAAAGGGCTGGGGGAGATCAGCTTCCCCATGCAAATAGAATCAAATAGCTTCTGGGGTTTATGTTTATTGCCCTTATCCCTTTTCTCATGACTGAAGGGTGCTTCCAGGGGATGGTCCCCCAGGCGATGCTGTTTCCAGCACTGTCCTTGCTAGACTGATCGTTATATGGATTTGCTTTCTGTGGGGCTCTGCTGACAGTTGCTGAGGCACAGAGCCTGCCTGTGTTGTTCCAAAAATAGTGAGACAGGAGAACTTGGCAGAGGGATGTGATTTTCTATAACGAGCGTCCTTCCAAGATAATAGCTAGCAGGGGTGCTACTGAAGCCAATAGGAACTGGCCCATGGACTCCAGGGCACCATAATCATTGAACTGGTCCCATTTTACAAGGGCAGCCTGCTCTCTGGCACGCAGCTTTCTGCTCCCTTTACAAGCTGTGGCCTGGTGTCATGCTCTTTACATGGGAGGGGAAGGTTTCTCCAAGTCACTGCTGGCTCTTGGGGCACTCAAGCAGTTCTTTAACAAAACGTGTGGGCATCATGTCATGGATCATCCACGTGTTAAAAAAGATGAACCTGTATTTCACTTCCTAGAAGCATTAGAGCCAACCTGGAACCTTTGATGTGGGCATAATTTTCAAGTGAGGGCCCACCAGCCAAAGAGGTGGGACTGAGCAGACTGGCTGTTGACCCACCAGTTGCTCCACAGATGCTACAGCAGAGGTCTAGGTACTCTTGTGTGTCTAGGAGAGTCCCTCAGTCATGGGCCTTCCAGGAGATATCCAGCATTAGCCTGGTTGTCCACCAGCCACTCCAAATGTGCCCCCAAATGTGTAGAGCACAGGGCAGCCCTGGGGCAGAGCCCCAGCATGGTGAAGATGAGGAAGGCTGAAAAGGCAGCAGCAGCCTTTCTGGGGCTCTGGTTAGATGAACAAGCATCCTGACACAGGCCTTGAAGTGTGCTGGTGGGTGGTAAGGAAGTGGAGAGGCCTCTTTGATATTCTCTTTGAAAGGCACTGAAGGGGATCCCATTGGTAGCAGAGAGGACTGCTTTGATCATCTCCAAGGCTCTAAACCCCCTTCCTTTCCTGTCTGGCAGATCAGAGAGGCACAGCTCTACACATCCATACATCCAACAGCCAAGTGCGCTTCTTGGGTGCTTTTCTGCAAGCACTGAGACATTTTTCCTAGGTTCTTGAGCACTGAGACTGTTGCTAGCCCCAGGACGCTGTGCTGGAAGACTAGTGCATGCTTCAGTTTTGTTGCTGCCAGTAAAAATCAAGTGAAGATGTTGATGGGGACATCCTGTGTCTAGGCCTGGCATTTTCCAAGAAGCTTGGTCCAGTCTAGCATGCCTTCTGGCCACAAGCACAGGCACCCTGCTGCAGCCTCGCTGCAGAGTCCTTCTGAAGTCAGGCTTCAAGAAGTCTGAGTTGTACTTTACCTGGCGCCCTGAAGTGGTGAGTTAGTTTTCTGGGAGGCTGTTGGACAGGGAGGTACAGGCAGAATTTCCTTTTTCCACCCTCAGTCTCCAGTGCAGCTGCTGCAGGGCTCCCACATCAGCTTTGTGACCACAGGAGGGGCTGTAGATTTCTGCCTTTCTCTGACTCTTGTCCTGTCTAGCACTGAGTAAAGGCAAACTGGTCAGAACTGTTTTCTTCTGCGGTTCTACTGTGTTCACATCCAGCAAAACCCTGTGACATCTTTGCTGGCACGCTGGCCCAAGTTGCCAGTAAACCAGATGTGTGATGCCTCCAAAGCCCCATCTAGAAGGCTTGGCTTTCTCTGATGTTCACAGTAACACCTCGCAGTGGTCTCTGTTGCAGGAAGACACAGGGTCAGGGTTGGTTGGTTGGGTTTTTTTTGTTGTTGTTGTTGGCAGAGTGGTTTTACTTGCAGAAGATGAAACAAGATCAGTCTGACATTTCTGATTTTATCTGTGAACTTTGCTGGGCGTCCACACTTAGACTGCACATTGAGGTGACATGAGCTGAAGTGAAAATACGAACTGAAGGGTTAGATGCCATCATCATGTTGCAGCCCATGAGTGTAACTTCCCCACCCCTAGTTGTTGAGGGACTTTGAATACTTGTGTTTTTATGAAGCTGAGAAAATGCCTGTCTCCATCTGCAGTGGCTTTTGAGAGAGACTGTAACTGCTAGGCAAAATGACCAAGCTTGGTGCAAGGGTAGCTGAAGGAGATGCTGTTGCTTATGGTTAGCTACAGTATGTGAAACTAATATTTTTATTTGGACTTAAAATCAATGAAGTTGTGGCATAAAAAGGGGTTGAAGGGGAACCAAGTCACAAACAGCCTGAGTGAGCAGGTTCCAGACAGTAGTGAGGAGGAAGGAGGGGAGTTAGGGCGACTGAAGCTTGGAGAAGTGGTAAATAGCTGAGGTGCAACCCAGTGGTGCTTTAGGTCCCAGTCTCTTTGAATCTGTATTGTTTCCTAGGTCATGTTTAAGGTGAGAGGGTGGATCCACAAAGCGCTTGTAGCAAGTCATTTCCAAGTGGCCTTTGGTGTTTTGGCACTCTTAATTTTCCTGAAGACCTCTGGCCGAGCTTGTAGAGGTCTTTGGCTTTCCCAGCACTTCCTGAGACCAGCAGATTTTGCAGAGTTCAGTATTTTTAAAAACAGACCAGAGCTGTCTCAAGCTGGCCACTCCAAACTGGAAATAGCAGTTTCAGTAGCTTTTTATGTCTGAACTGAGGGCTGTAAAAGCAGCGTGATCTTTACAGAGCTGCTGTCTTCTGAGCCACTGTGATACCAGCAGCCGGCTGAGAGGGGCAGATGTCCTGTAAATTTTTGATTAACAGGTGATGTCTATAGCTTGATACATTCTAGTTCCTTATTCCACAATTTATTCTCCTCTAAGTCCAGAGAACTCTTTCTTTTTTGATCATTCAGGTAGGGAGTCTGTATGTAGTTTCCTATGCCATTTTAAAAGGCTGGAGGAGAGGCTTTAATTTGTTCTTTCAATTAATTTTGTATTTTTTTTGATATTTCATTTTAATAGTGGCCAAATTGGTTTAATTGGCTTGTTGCCTTTTTTTTAAATTGGGATTACACAGACTTTTTTGTGTGTGTGTGATTTAATTGGTTTACCTAGTACCTGAGTTTTTTGATTTTTTTTTTCTAGTTGGAATTTTTGTTTTGTTTCTACTGGATTAGATACAAGTGAAAAAGAGTGATAAAAATAATCCTTTGGACTGTATGTTGAGTTAAAGTTTCTGGTCACAAGAGGAGCTAATCATGTAATCCTGCTGTGAATTAGTCTGTTTTGAGGGGAGGGGATGGGGAGGAAGGATGCACGTACGGTTCACTCACATATCCCAAAGGAAGCATTGTTCCAGAGGAACGCCTGCATTTGTGTGTTATGAAAACTGTCCATCTGTGAGCTTGAAATTTCAGCCACACAGTTAAGAAAACGGGCAGAGATTTGGAAGGTGTAGTTAGATTTGTGATTTTTTTTTTTTTTTTAATTATTATTTTCCTGGAGCAGGTGGGAAACCCACAACTCCCATCAGCTCACCGTAGGTTGCGGTCACCGTTGTTGAGCTCTTCTGGAATGAGCTCAGCACTAATACTGTGCTCTGCAGACATGCGCATGGGAAGCAGCCTTTACCCCGAGGGACCCCGCGGAATTTATTTATGCAAATGCAGAGGCAGTTTGTTGTTCTTTGGGCGCTGTTTGTGTGCCTCGCTGCCGCAGCCTAGCGCAGCCTGCCTTGTGCCCCCTAGCAGCGGCGTCAGATAGCAGAGCGTGGTTGTAAGTGCGAGCTGGTGATAACTGCCCCGTTCCCGGAGTTGTGACGGTGACGTCGGTGACTCTTTGTTAAAGGGGCTAAAAATGAGCCTGGTGTGGGGAAGTGACCTGTGCTTCTCAGAAGCGCGCTCACCAGGAGCCCGGCTGCTGGAGGAGACACCACGTGTGCCTTAACCCCTTTCTGAGTTTGCTGAATTTTCACCTCACCTCCTTCTGGCTTAAAATACACCCCAAAACAATAGAAGAAACTTTCCCTTTCTCAGCCTTTTAGATGCAGCACATCTCAACAGCCCCGGGGCTCCATGTGCCATCTGTGGCACCCTCCCTTGCTGGCGTAATCTCTCTCCTAGGCAGAAGTGGTTCCTGAGGCCGGCGTGTAGTTCTGCAGCCACTGAAGCAGAGAGGTAAAATGGTGAACAGAGCACCAAAAGCAGCTAGCAGATGGCTGTAAAACCTGCTGCATTTCTGCTGCCACTGCTTTGTTTGTCTGGGAGTCTTGGGCCGCAGTGGCGAGCAGAGCGGTGGCAGGTGCCCTGGCAGCCGTCACTGTGGCCGTGTTTAAGAAGCATCACTAATATGTGCATGTAATTCCAGCTGATTGTTGAGGTGTTCCTTCCCCTCTGCTTGAGGTAGTTCCTCTGATTTGAAATCAAAGCATAAGTCAGTGTTTTGCTCCATCAGTCAGGTGAGTGTGGCTCTGATGCTCTCCAGAAATTTGTGGCTGAGCTCTTTTTTACACCTGCTTCAGCACTCGTGCACACACACGTGTGTGTGTGTGTGTGTGTGTGTATGCAAAGGTTCTTTCAGAACTCCCTGTTAGTGAGACCATTCTTAGGACTCTCTGGTTTTGAAACAGCCACATATAACCCCTCTGAAGAGCCTGCCCTCCTGTAAACCTCTTATCTGGGAGCAGCAGGTAGCTCATGAGGATATGGCACTGCCTTGTCAAGGAGCCAGGTATGGAGGGGGTGGGATTTTTGCACAGAGCAGCATCTGAGCGTGGTCTATGGTTGTTTACTCCTACAAAGATAAATATTGAGAAGCAAACCTGTTTATTATTCCTCCTTTGGGTCCTGTGCTTTGGCATGGCTTGACCCAGATAATGGCTGGCCACTCATGCTGCTGGGGGAGTTGAACATGTGGCTTTCCAAAGCCTGGCCCTGAGACAGCACGGTTTATTTGCGCACTCCCGGCAAGACCCAAGGCAGAATGCTTTGTGTGGGGGTTGTGGACCACGAAGGGAGAACAGGAGCATTGGGAGCGCCGAGGGAGCCTGCCAGCTCTTGTAATTATCTTGTAGTAATTTGCTTGCAAGCTCCCTAAGCCCTGCTCCTCTTTTTGGAAACAATAAACTTGTGCTGGGAAGCAGTGACACAGCTGCCTCTGTATGGAGATAATTTTGCAAGCCTGCTGCCTTCTCTGCAAAGCGCAGACTGCCAAACCAGGGAAAACTGACTGCTTTCTTGGGGAAAGCCTTTGGCTTCAGTCAACGCGCACTGAGCCCAAAGCTGATTTTCTAAAGAGTTGTGTGCATGAATTATTTCCAAAAAGATGAAATGCAAGCTTTGTGGAATTCCTGAGCCAGGATGATGATTTGGGTGGGTGGGTAAGTTGAACCATTGCTCTAAACTGCATTTAACCAGTCACCATAACCTCCAGATGCTGCCTGAAATGACAGCTGTCAGCTAAAGAGGAGGCTTGGGTTAAACTACTGCTGGGCTATGTCCTTGGTGGGGCAGCTCAGCCCCTTGTCCTGCAGGGGACTTGGTGTGGGCAAAACCAGTATCTGGGAGAACTCTGCTGCGATGGGGATGTGCAGAGCTTGTCCGAGCCTATTTGTGGTGGCTCTGGAGGCTGAAGAGACCTCTTTTGTATTTTCCAGTGGATCTCCTGAACCTCTACCACTGACTCTCTTTAGAGAGCTCCTCACTGGTCTCCATGCTGCCCTTGGCACAGCAACTCTTGTATGGCAGGAGGCAGGGGAGGCAGCTTCACCGTTACCTTCTTTCATGTCTGCACAAAGGAAATGCTTCTTTTCCCATCTGCAGCTTCCATGCTGCCTGAACCAGGGTGGTGGTGCTGCCCTGTCCTAGTTACTTAGCATGAAAGCCTGTGATTAGAGATGAGGCTCTCACCCTGTTTTCAGAGGTCTTTGGTCTTGTGTGGGTTGTACATGGACATAAGCTGTGATTTAACCAGAAGAAGGTGAAAGTTAGCCATCACACTGGTCTTTTTTTGGTTAGGGGGAGAGAAAGGATGCTCTTCTAATAAAATCTTTAGGCTTTATTTACATTATTTTTTCCTCTGTGATGATGAAGAGGCAAGTTATGAGGGTTTAGCTTGCCTGCAGAGCTAGTGAGGAACCAGGGCTAAAGTGACGTTTGAGTTTGATTTCAGTTGCTTGTCTTTTCAAGGGGCAGTAACTAGAAGATGGATTGTCCCACCCAGTGGCCTCTAGAGTCAGGGACTCTTTTCAAGCCCCACCAACACCCCACTAAGACAACAAACAAACAAACAGAGCAGGTATAGGTGATTGCTATCAAACACAGTCCTTAGGAGACAGTATGTGCTTCCAGCCCTGCTAACTAGTGAAAAAACACTAAAGTGACGTTTGAATTTAACCAAGTGATAATAATAAAAACAACAAGCATTTCTCTGGCACTGAAATTGTCAGGGGTAATCTCTAGATGTAGGCCAGCCTTTAAATGAGCCAACCTGATCCCATGGACTTTGTTTCCTCCAAGTGTTTCTTTAAATTACAGTAACAATTGTTCTGTGGTTTTATTCATTTCAATCCCAGTCCAGAAATGGTGCAACATGATTTCCTCGTGTGGTTGCCGGTGCCGCAAAGGCATTCGCGTCACCATTTCCTGTTGACTCAAATGCTTGTTCTTTCTTTGCCGACGTCAAACAGAGATAGCAGATCAGGGCAGAGTTCTGAGCAATGCAAAATAGAAAAATAGAAATGTGAGGATTTCAAGCATTAGGCCCTGTCAGAAAACTCTCCAGCTTTCAACCCCTCCTAATTCCTGCTGGTAGTCCCCAAGAAAGGAGGCACGTAACTCTTAAGTCAGGTCAAATTTGCAAGTATTTGAACTGTCTGCTATTTGAAGATTTCTTTTTCCTGGACCCTTTTTAATTTATCTGTTTGCTCTTTCTCTGCCTGATGCAGATTTCATTTTTTTTCATAGAATACCACTCTTTATTTCACCTCTCACCAGGGGAAGTGGTTGGTCTTTGCAGTTAGACAAAGAGGTGGCCTTGCTTAAGAGTAAGAATGGAAGACTTTGCTTGGCTTTTGCATCCTTGTCCCCAAAGGGTGGTCATTAGTGCTGATCTTTCCCATAAGTGTTGCCACGTAGGTAGCAGGGCAGTGCAGAAATGCTGTAGTGTACTCATCCTGCTCTTTGCTTCAGCAGCCCCATGTGTTAGGAGACTGGATGGACAGTTAGCTGGACCTCTTTTTTTCAGAAAAAATAAATTAAAATGTGTAGTCCAAAGTTTTGTTAGGCCTAAATGGGAGAGCTTCGATATTTATAAAATCCATATTTATGCTTGACCTGGGAAATAAGATGATGGATGGGGGTGAGGCTGTAGCTGTTATACTCATGAGCACTATGCAACACATGCAATGATAGTTGCTCAGGTTTGAAGTTAGTCTGAAGCAAGAGCTGTTTGTAACAAAAAGCTGCCAATTCCATGTCAGTGGTGATGTGACTTTTTAAAACTGTCTGCTTCTGTGCTCAGCTGAATATTTGACAAAGAAGTAGTATCTTTCTGTAAGAGTCACAGTATAGATGAGTGCATCCAGAAGTCTAGGCTGGGCCCTGGAGTTTTGCTAGCACTGGAGAAGCAGGAGGTGTATGATTTAAGATAGGAAAAGTTAACTTTGTTTTCCTGAAGCTCACCTTTAAGGAAAGTGTAGAAAATATATGCATGTTCCCCTAGCTGTGTGCATGTTTATACAAGCATATATATTGCTTACATAAATACACACACATAGCCCTCATCAGGTTGCCAGTAAATTAAAGTACTTCCTGTTGAAGACCTGGCAAGAGGGATTTCTTTTTTAAGTAAGGGCTTGAAGAGTTGCCTGGGCAGGCTGGGCTAGATAAGCACATGACATGTGGAGGGATCAGTGAGGAAGGAGGTGGGAAAGAATTACAAGGAGATGTAAAAGCGGGAAAGCTGGCCCGACTGGCAAGGTAGAGGTGATATCTGTGCTGCAGAATGGGTAGCCACAGCATTGCCAGACCCAGTTTAACCAACAGCAGTGAAGGTGTGGCAGTTGAGATCTGATGTGGGCTGAAGAGCCAAGGTCACTGGTGGGTTTTCAGAGTTTGTGCTCCTCTGGCTTAGGCTGCTGCCACAGACAAGCCAGCTCAGGTGTCTTTCAGCTGCCCTGTAATAAAGGCAGAGTGAAACAATGAAGCATTGTTGTTTATATGGACTGGAGATAGCACTTAACACACAGCCTTGGTGCTACCCGCAGTAATATTGTGAGATTGCCAGGAAGGCCTCTATCAGCACCTGCAAGGAGCCCAGAGGAAGCCGCTGAGCACAGGCCAGGATGATGGAAAAAAGCAAACTGGGCTCCTCTGTCACGAGCCATTTGCTTTCCTGCTCGTGTCCAGAGAGGAGTGAAAGGATTCCTGGTTGCTTTTCTTCTGCTGTGTGCATCTCAAGATGTTAATAGCAGTAGTCATTTCAAGCTGGCTAGCTGCCAGAAAGTGGAGCATAACAATGCTTACCCTCTTAAACATAGAGAAGGTTTAAAACTAGCTTGTAGATGATTAACATCAGACCTGGGAAGGGGCTGGTGAGGAAAGAAGTACAAATAGTACCATTAAAAGGCTGACTGGTCTCAGCTGGGTTGTATGCCTCTTTTCCAGTCTGCTTGTTCCTGATATTCAGAGTAAAACTGAAACAATCGATACTGAATGTCCTGAAACAATTGCTAGGGGAAATTTTTGAACCAGACTGCAACAATTCTAGGGTTCAGTTTGTAACAAATCGCTGCCTGCCCTTCCTCTCACAATTAAGCAAGGACCCCTTTTGCACACATAAAATCCATACCCAGCCTGTTGAGCATGCAGCGTAAGCCAGTGCCTCCTTGTCTGCAGGCTTTTACAAAAACCAGAACAAAGCCAAAAAAAGAAACCTCAGAGACCAGCAGCTGTGGTTAATGAGCTGAACTTTATTGAACAGGTTGCTTTTCTACCCAGGATAAACTTTGGTTTATATTTTGTCCTTATCTATAGCTTTATCACCCAGAGGTCTTTGCAGGATAATCAGATGAAAGCTGAAATCTGAGGGCCCAAAAGGCATCTGACATGCAAATGTGTGGCAGGAAATCCTATTCTGGAAAACAAGTCGCATTTCCCAGAGGTAGTGTTGGGATACCCTCAAGACAATATTGTTACTGCTGTTCCTGAGCCCTTGTGCTGTTGTTGTGAAGCTGCAGTCTGTGAGAGGTCTGGCTGGGCACAGTATATTTATGGAGCATCTTTCTCCATAGAGCTGTGGTGTTTAGCATGGAGACAATGACTTCTTAAGCATTTCTCCTGTGCTCACTCTTGGGGGTATCATCCTTCACTTGTTCAGGCTAAGGACAGTTTGGGAAGCCCTCCAGGAGATGGTTAGTGATGAGCGAACACCTAAACAGGAATTCATTTTGTTAACAGGGGCAAAATTTGTGGGGGGGAGTGCAGGGCAAGGAGGTACTAACAGATCTTCTGGTATTGTCTTCATCTTTCCTGAAAAAGTCAGGGTTATTTGTTGGGTTTTTTCCCACCTCAGTGTCTCATGGGTGCTTAATCTGTTTTTGTTTGGGAGATAATAGTTTTACTGAGAATTTTCTAAGCCTGACTGAGGATCTGATTAATGCTGTTCATATCTGTTGTGTTTGCGTGTGTGAAGGATCGCCTGTTCTTTGTGATGGAGTTCGTAAATGGCGGGGACTTGATGTTCCATATTCAGAAGTCGCGTCGCTTCGATGAAGATCGAGCCCGGTTCTATGCTGCAGAAATTATTTCAGCCCTTATGTTTCTTCATGAAAGAGGCATCATTTATCGGTGAGCTCTGCATTCATTCATTCTCTTTGTCTGAACCACACGGCTGAGATGATAGCTTGAGTTTTCTGCTTGAATAAATAACTGTCACTTGCTGCCCACCAGGAACAAGTTGTCAGCTGGGATAACTGTGCTTCCACATCCCCCTGCATCTTGTCCAAGGTGCACCAGCTTCCAGGAAGGAGTGAAATTTCTGGCTGCAGTATTGACCACAGGGAGGGTGTTATTGTGACTTTTGTAAAACATGTAGAAAAACAGGTTTTCCTTCTGGGGCACAGGGACTAGATTTTGTGTTGGTGTCAGTTCACATAGCTGGTTTATAGCAGCTCCAGAGCTGCCCTTTGTCTGTACCTCAGGTGCCTGCATGGCTGCTGGGTGTTAGCTGCTGACCCATGGAAGCCTCTGTTGTGCTGTTCTGGGCCTGACCCGCTGCTGGAGAGCACATGTCAAGCTGGTGATAAAAGGAGAGGCATTAAGTGAAACCTTCCTAGAATTTCTGGGAGGTAAATGCAAGGAGCTGCTGCTTTTGCCTTGTTAAAGGCTAATATGTGCTGGTTACACCCAAGTCTCTTTGTTTCTCTTTATTAGCTACAGGCCTGTGTTTAAACCCTATCTATTTGACATACCTATACAGTGCCACTCAGCTCAGTCACTAAATGTCTTTTCATTCCTGCTGTGATCCTACAACAGGAGTTTTTCTTTCCTATTTGTGTCTGGCATCTTTTTGTTTGCGACAGGATGGGAGCATCATTGCCTCCCTGTGTCAGCCTCTGCTCCCAGGTTTCAAGACTGTTCTCAGGAAGCTGTTTCCCATGCGCAACTCTCTTTTTACTTGTCATTATTCTGTACTCAAAAGAGCAGTTGGGTTATATATTTTCCCCTTCTGTACTGCCAGAGTGCTCCCCTATCAGCCCAAGCATCAAGGCATAGACCAGTCCAGCATGGATCTGCCAGCCAGTTAGCTTCGCAGAGACCTCCATCTGAGCAGCATCCTCCCATATACACTGAGGCAGAGCAAAACCTCTTCTGGTTGAAACAGAATAACTAGAGCAGGGAAGTGTCAGCACTGAGACAGTCTTGTTATACAGAAAAGGTTCTTTCTGACATGCTTTACTGAACACCTCTGGCATCCTACTGCCCAGAGCACTGGAAAGAAGGAACAGTCAGTTGTTTTCTTTGGAATCCTGTTCCAGCAGCAAATCATGTATATTTGGGTATGATTTGCTGTAGCCCTGCTCAGTCCCACTTGTGCCATGCCAGCACTACAAAGAATAACATTAACTCTCTCTTTCTGCTGCTTAGTAACAGTTGTACAGCTGGGACCCACAGCTGTGTCCAGGACAGGACCAGTTCCAATCCCAGTCATGCTCTGTTAGTACCCTTTCAGACTGTATGTTGGGCCAAATGCCATTTGGTTTTGGGCTTTGCATAGTTTAACCCAAGCGATGCAGTCCTGTGTTCAGTAGCACACCCTCCTGTACCAGATAAACCCAGGTTTGAACACAGTAAAACCAGAACAGCTGAGGGCTAAAGTGACCAATGGGGGCACTTTCTGATGGTGAGATGGTAAGATAAAGCAACTTCTCTTTCTCTTCCCAGCTTCAGCTCCACTAAGAAACAGGTGGTCAGTTGAGGACAGAGAATATTCCATTATTTTTAAGTGTGAAATCATGTGATCTGTGTGGTAGAGGAGTGTCATTTTAATATTCTCTGGGTTCTGAGAGTATGAAAATTACTAGTGATATATACCATATGTATTGAGCTTCCAAAGCACAGTGATTGTCTGTGTAGAATATCAAATCTACTTACTCTACAGCTGGATTCCAGTCTAATTCTTCCCTTGTGAATAATGCCAGCCACTGAAGAGAGACCCTGCCAGATAATTACACAAATGACATTATCCTTAAAATAGCGACATCCAGTAGTTATTGTCAATCACTCAGCAGTAAAACTGTATCTGTGGATAATGTAATGACACTGTGCTTGTCCTGTTGCCCCCAGCCTGCTGCCTGTCACAGGGCAGGAGTAATCGATCCCTCTGGGTTTTGGCACTCTTCAAGTGCTGCCATAATTCATGATAGAAACTGGAGGAGCAATTGAAAAGCTTCTTGAACAACTGCATGAGCTTTGATCTCGTTCAGGAACTGGTTGAGCTGTGGAGTCAAGCAGCTTCAGCTGCACGGGACACATTTTCAGGGGGATGACTTGTTTGGGTTTTTTTAAATTGGTGGGGTGACTCCGTTCTGGAAGGTGTAAAAGGAGAGAGCTGCTGGCAGCAGCTGCCCTGACCTGAGGTTGCTTCTGTTGGGTCACGAACACCGGGCTCCAGCGGGGAGTCCGCAGGGTGCAAGGAGATACCCAAGAAGGGAATCGTGGCACTTGTGTAGCAGAGGCTGGAGATTTTATGATCAGAGTGCGGGTGCTTGCTTAGAAAGCTGGGAGCAGGGGGGGAGACACCAGGAAAAGCCCGACCAGAAAGTGTTTTGCCACAGGCTGTTCGATATGCCTTTTCTTTTGCCATTCCCAGGGTCAATGGAGTAACAGAATTACTGGCTTAGAATATCCTGGGTGGTTTGTTTCTCTTCTGGGCTAAATTTAAACACAATAATACTGTATTTTATCTTGCCCCCTTCAGATTAGGCAGTTCAGGGGGAAGTCAGTATTTACCATCACAAAGAGCATTCTCCTGGTAAGTCAAGTTGCTTTTGTCACCAGCACTGCCAAAAAATGGGTGGTCTTTGAAATGCCAGAGAGGCTTGAGAGTCAGCACTGAAAAGTTCATCGAGGAGTAGCTGAAATGTGTCACTTAGGCCTGGGGTGACAATGCCAGTAACAGCTAAAATCAGGCGTTTTGCTGATTCCTTTTCTGGCCACACACACACAATCTGAAATAGCCATAGTGCAGTGTTTCTGCAGGTGCTACTGTGAGTATGTACAAATGGGCTGCCTGAGGCAGGCAGTTTTGGTTATAAGTGACCTTTTAATGTTAAAACCAGGCTTACTGCTGGGTTGGTGCTCTCACAGGATGGTTTTCATGATGCAACTGAAATTTTCTGTGAGTTTGCTCCTCACTTTGAGGAAACGCTGCTTTTTGTCACTAAGCCCTGGCTAGAATGGAAGTCCCATAAACGTATGTGTGTATATTTGGGGATTTTTAAGAGAGACCTTTCAGTTTCACTGATTTTTGTTGTTGTTGTTTTCACTACTATTTTTTACTTAATTTGCAACACCGCAGAGGAGAAATGGCTTTCTGGCCTTGTCAAGGAAACACCTCTGTCTTGCCCTAAGCTGAAGTTTAACTGTCAACTCAGCAGTGCCTATTTATGTTGACAAGTACAGTGTGGTTCCTTGTCCCATCATGCAGGGGGTAGGACTAGAATGCATCCAGCCATGAAAGCAAGCTTTTCAACATGTCAGATCAGAGTATATTGTGCACCCCTAACCAGAGAGGAGTAGGACAAGGACATATTTGGGATCAGCTCATGCTGGATGTTGCCAAGAAACGGTTAGGCGATGAAAAAAGGCTATTGTAGATGAAATCTTTGTTCATGGGGCAGTATTCTTGCACTGCTGCTTTCTTTAAGCTTACTTCTAAAGGAAAATAGTATGCTGGGTCCTACTGCAGGTAGGTTGGTTTTTGATTTTTATCTAAAAGACTTCTATGTGCTATTTTTCTCGAGGCAGCCCATCCCAGCTTTCACTTTCCAGTTCAGCAGTTCCCAGGGTAGGGGAAGCATATTTTGGCTTCTGCGTATGCCAGAAACAAACCAAACCAGCATGCATATGTCAGCAGTGTGAGATGGCAGTGAGCTAATCCACTCATAGTCTTCTGAAGAAATGATGATAAGGGTTTATTTTAAAAGCAGGACTTTTCCTTTCATATCCCCTTCCATTTATTCTGTTACTGTAAGAATGGCTGGTCTGCCCTGCTGCCCTCAGATTTGAACCTTTGATGTACAGTAGCTTTGCTAGTGAATGACTCCACTTGCCACGGTCACCTCCATCCTGTCCCTTATTAGAGGCATCACACCTGCTTACTGAGGGCAAATGCAAATGTTTTCTTAAACTTGGTGGTTGCAGGTTTGGGTTTGTTGTGGTTGGGTTTCTTTGGAGGCTACAGCTTAGGAGTTTGTCTTTCAGACTCTTTCCATTTCAGGAAGATAATGGTCTTTTTGCAGGCAACATAGAGCAATCAGCGCAACTTAGTGTCATTGTCATAACTTTTGTGACAAAGTTTCTTTCTCTCCTTGTGCAAATGTCTCACTGATACTCTGCATGGGCTGAGACAGTCACTCTTCAGAGCACATCTCTGCTACCTGCTGAGAGGTACAGCATGCAGTACGTGGTGACATACATGAACTGTGTCTGGAAGCAGAGGCAGTGTCACTCTTTCACCCTGCCCTTTAATGCTGGTTTTGCCAGCCTTAGGTATGGAGTTGGGTATTGGAGACACGGGTGTGTCCCAGCTCACTGCTTGGCACAGCACTGTGGCAGATACATCATTAAGGGTATAGATAGTGTAGCATGTAGAGAATGTAGCTGACTAAGAGCCAGAGAAGCTAAAAGGCTGGCCTAGGAGGAGGACTGGTTGTTGGCTGTCTGAAGAGCCTTGGTTTTATCCTGAGGGGTCATGCTAGTTAGCTTATTCCCCTGCCTTTGTGTCTCTATGGGTATTTCTAATGAAACTCTTCCTTTTAGAGAAGCCTGAGGTCTCCTTGTGTTCCACCGCTCCTTAGAATGTGTGATGGTGTGCACAGAGTCCCCATGCTCTGATGTGACACCAGCCGCCATTCAGTAGGTCCCGTGACTTGATTATGTTTAATAGGATGCGTGGTCCCTTTGGAAGGCAGAAGATAATTGCACAATTATCCAGATGGTTTTGCCTTGGGACTGAACATTAGCTCCTGGGAAAAATAAGATAGGCTTATTGACAGGAAGTATTTACTTTTTTGTGTGTTATCTGAAAGCATCACCTTCTTGTGTGTGGTATGACAGGGAAAAGCTCCATCTCCTCCAGGATCTGGAAAAATTGCTGGATACTGGCTGGGACTCTGAAATGATCACCTTTCTTTAGTGAAGGAGACCCATCAGGTCTACAGCTTGTGTCTCTCATGACTGTTGGCTTTTATAGGGAATGAGTTTTTTTGCAACAGGTTAATTCCCTGCCAGTTCAAACAAGAAGCCTGAGACACTTGAAGGAAGTTTTACATAAGCCTTTTATGGAGACCAGTTTTGCTGGAGAGACTCTTATTAACTAAAACAGCACTAAAGTTTCTTTCAGCAAAAACAATTAAAACTTACATGCTGAAAACTGAAGCTGAATGCCTTTCCTAATTACATACAGCCACTATTAACAGAGCAGACCTTAGTAGTGTGCTGTTTGCTCTTTCCATGGGTCAGGACATAGTAGACATGGGATCCCTCATGTTCTCTGTTGGTTTGGGGTTTTTTTCGGAGTGAGGGTGTTGGTGATTTTGTTTATCCTCATCTCATGCCCTTGTTACATCTGAAGCCAGATCCTGTTTCCCCTGAAGTCGAGGGGCTTTCTCCAGGAAGGTAAATTAGCTGTAGAACTGGACCTGTGACTGATACCAGCAGTGCAAGGCAAACTGACTGTCTGGGGGGCTATCCAGGGATTACCATAGGTTTGCTTAGGTGCTGTGCATAGCTTTCTTTTCTTAAAAAGCAAAGCTAAATCTGTTGGGTTTAAGCTTTTCTGAACATTTTTGTTTGAATGTGCTACATTAGGTGACTGTAGGTTGTCTTTACTGTATTTGATGCCTCCCACTTCCCTCCCCTGATAGAACTACATGTGGCCAGAGGCATGTTGTTTTCAACGGAGAGAACAGGGTGGGAAACAGCTCAGGCAGTGCTAAAACAGATGTTAATCTCCACTCTGTGGAGCACCATAACCTCAGCTGTGGGATCTGGTTCCTATCGCTTTGAGACCTTGATTCAGGGGAGCTCTAAGACCTGGCACTTCCCTGGATTGGGTCCCTGAAGATGACAGTAGATTTATGTAAGCAGAGCAAAATGGAAGGATGTGCTATGTTAGGAGAGCAGCAGAAAGAATGAAACAGAAGCTGATTTTACAGTGAACAAGTGAAGCAAATCAGCTAAAAGCTGCAAATTGCCACAGAATGGCCTAATGACAGCCCCATCCCTACAACTGCTTAGCGTAGAGAGATTTTCATGCTGGAAATGAGCCTCTGGAAATGCTTCATTCAGCTTTACAAAATATAAAGGAATGTCTCTGAGGGTCAGAAGTGTAGTAATGTCTGTGGCTATTTACCTGACAATCGACAGCTTGTGCAGACTGATTTGTGCTTCTAGACAGTGCATCTTCCCCATTGTTTTCCACTCAGATGCAGTTGTTGCAGGCTCTCAAGCTGGGCTCCTTTACAGCCTCTGGCATGCAGTGTTTAAAGTGTTGTTTCTCTGCACTTGGTCAAATGGAAAGTGCAAAGAAAAAAACCCCAGCCTCTCATGTTTCCGTGTCATGTTTAATCAGTCACTGTGCAGGACAGTCTAGTCCTGATTTACAGTTATGCTTACGAAGAGCTGTCCTGTTTTGAGATCCACGTATCAGATCTCTGTGCCCCATTGACTCCACTGTATATAGTCTGTGAACTTTAATGCAACTTTCCACATGACTAAGGACTACTGAATAGCCTGCAGAAGTTATTGGCTCTGCTAGTGTCTACTTTTCCTTTATGGTTATTTAAAGGGATTGATTTGAAACCTGCAAACCCTGCACATAATAAATCATTAAAAAACAGAGCTTGAAGGGGCCTCAAGAGTTTTTCTAGTTCATTCACCTGCCCCAAGGCTGGATAACCTCTACCTAAAAGCATGTCTCTTGTACTTTCACTTCTCTTTGGTGTGCTTGTTATATTTGCATGTAATAACTTGTGTACCTCCGTCTTCCCAGCACAGACTCATCTACTGAATGTTTGAAAGGAGAGCTTGGTGTTAGCTGGGAATTCTGGTACTGGTGTAATAAAAATGAGCAATGCTGCTCATCCATGGAGGGGATAAGTGATTAGACACGACTTCCATTCTGCCATTCTTTTCATGGCAAATGCATTCTTCTGGAGGCATGTTACAGTTAAAAAACCTGCAGATGCAATTTGAGAAATAGTTACAATTACAGTCCAGTTCTTAAAGAAAGGGTCCCAGAATGAGACTCAACCTTTGTCACAGAGCACCTGGGAATATTTACCTTTGAACTTCTGAAACGAAGAACCAGTCTTTTCTACTACAAGGCTGTTTTTCTGCCTTTCCTGCCCTCCTCTTTCTTTTTTAAGACATGAAGGTCATGAAAAGGATTTAAAAAAAAAAAAAAATTAAGATATTATTAAAAACTGCCTCTGAGTATCATGTCTACCTTTTTGACCAGAACTGCTCATCTCATCTTTAGCACATTCCCTGAATACAAGGGCATTCATGCCTATGATTTTTTAGCACGCAATTCTGAAAACTTGTACTCCGAGACCTCCAGAATTTCCCAGCATTAATTCAATCATTTTGTTGATCTTTGTACCCACCTTGAATGGAGAAAACTTTCAATATTAACGTCAGAGAATATGACCCTTGAGTTAGCATTAGGGAGGCTGAGGAAAAGGTCTCTGTCAACCTTAATAAATGTTTTGTACATTTTTTTAAAACCAAGAGTATGCCAGCAAAATGCTGTTGCTTCTGTTCCCTCTGCCTTGCTGAAATGGAAGATTTCTTGCAACATGACATCTTGCAGCGGGTGAAGCTACTATATATGCGAGGGGGACAATGAGTAAATCAGTATTGTTGACAGACTTGGCCTGTAGCTATCCAGGGAGGATTTAATTTATTCTTTCATCTGTAGCAAGATCAGCAGCTGATGTTTCTTTGGTCAATAATCCCAACGTTTAGATACTGTTCCTTATCCCAGTGAGCCTGTAGGTACTCTGATTTTATGCAAACAGCAGAAATTTGTTAAGTCACCCAGCAACTTTTCATATCAGTGGTGCACCACTGTAACACCTTTAAATTTTAGTTCAGTCATCCACTGCCTGAAATTGTAAAGAAATAATAAAAAATCCCAAACCCACAGTAGAAAATGTCAACTGTTCTGTGGCACCACTGCAGTAATAGCTGTCTGATTTACAATTCAGAATTGCTGTGGGAGAATATTGCATCTTCTGCCAGCGCTACCCTGGGCAGGACAGTGGGCACAGCTTCGCTCCTGCCTTCTGCGCTCCAGCCTAGATGGTGCTGGGGCTTGTATTTCGCTGCTGGTGTGTGCCAAGGTGCAGATAGTGAAGCCTATTCCCATGGAGCAAGGGGAAAGCATTGCTCATCATTTGGCCTCTGAGTCATAACACCTCTGCTGTTACTAGGATCCAGAACCTCCCCTTTTTATGAGGCTGTGCTTAAAGGCACAATTTAGTCTCGGAATTGTATTACCCGATGATTATCCCACTAAAGCAGGTGGTGGTATTCCAGCTGACAACAATGGAAATGGGAGCAAGCCTTCAAGTCTCAACCACGTACAAGGTGTGTTATATTCAAAACCACAGAGATCTCCACGCTCTGAGCTGATTTCTTCTGAGTCAATTAAAGATTCACAAGCACAATTTATTATTAACATCAAGAGCACATTTACAAATCTCTGCAGCAGAGTAGGGAAGTACTCATGAAACAGGAAAATTTCTTCCAGCTAGGAAAGTTTATTTATTCACTCAATCTCTACTCCAGGTGTACTGCTCTGGGTCCAGTAAGGATGTGAATGTTTGCATCTGAACCATTTCTGATCTACACTGGTTCAGGGAAGGCAGCAGCATCACGGTGCTGTGCCAAAGTGGGTCATGGCTTCTTTGTTTATTGTGTGGGAAAAGGAATGGTCCTGGTGGAGGGGATGTTATGGGGTTATTGGGAAAAGCAGGGTTAGCTGTGCAAGGTAGCAGGGGGAAATCATTCCATGTGCAAACCTGTGTGGTAAGGAAGGGGTGGTGGGAAGTGATCCTTTCAGGCTCTTCATGGGCTTTTAAATAAACCGCTGTGTGCTGCTGTAGCAAAGCTGCAGCACGTTTTGGCGTGCAGGCTCCGTGGCACCCGTGTTAGAGTCCAAGCTTGTGTGTGACATTTAACGTGCAGGCTTCGGGTGTTCTCCCATCTCTGGATCTGGTTACGTTCCTTTTGACATTTACCTGAGTATCAAAATGTAGCAAGGTCCCATGTCTTGTTGGTGTGTGCCTAAAAGCTGAAATAGTGTGCTTTGTGTTTCTGTTTGACAGTAAGTTAAGGAATTGTGTGCTTATGTATGTTTGGAGGATTTTGACACAACCTCAGCAACTTAACGCAGCCTTTGCCATTACATGCACCTTCTCTTACTTTTTCCCTCTTCTTTTATAACCATTCTTCCTAGCTGGAGCTCCTCATTTCAGTACTTCTCATATTGCTAGTTTGAAAGCTGATGCCCAAACAGCAGCTTTACAGCCAGAATTTCTACCTTCAGCCACTGTTGAGCACAGAAGGGAGCAAAGATCTTGGCAGCTGGCTCCTGCTTCTTGCTTCTCTGCCCAGCCTTGATAAATGAGAAAGCCAAGGAGTTGCTTTGACTCTTGCCAGCTGGCCAAACTCCCAAGGAGACAGCTCACCCACCATCAAGGTCAGAGTGCAGCACTGCTCAGAGCATGGAGCTAGAGCCGGCCCTGCCAGCTCTGCTCTCCCTGGGGTCTCTTTGGAGCCAGGGCCAATCCTTGTGCAAGGGTTACAGGTCTCCATCTCCTTTGTGATGCTTGAGATGCAGCAAGCCAGCAAAGCTTCAGCTGGTGCAGCTCACACCTTGAAGTGCAGAGTTAATTTTGAAGTTGTTACGGCCAGTCAGTGGCAGCCAGTCTGCTGGTGGTATGTCTGAGCTGGGACTAGAACTCCAATTCTTTCCCTACCCCGACACAAAGAGGAAATGCCCAAATAAGCCTTTATTGCACCATATCTGTTAAA
Source organism: Chloroceryle aenea (assembly GCA_013399075.1). Lineage (NCBI taxonomy): Eukaryota > Metazoa > Chordata > Aves > Coraciiformes > Cerylidae > Chloroceryle > Chloroceryle aenea. The sequence continues at coordinate 297,839 of VWZY01007755.1, read as the reverse complement.
TAGAGAGCTATTATCTGTGACTGAGCCACTTGAAACATACATTCCTGTCTGCTTTCAGAAAGGCACTACTAACCTTTGCTGCTTTTGGAAATCATGATGGTTTGGAAAGGAAAGCCACAAGATGTCTGTGGCCTGAGTGGGCTGAAGTCAGATTCATTAGCAGAGAGTCTCTGTGTTGCACTGTCCTTCAGGACTGATGGCTCTCCCCAGACCTTAAGGCAGTCAGGACAGGTTTCTGACAGAGCTGGGAACTGCTGGATGCTGCTTCTCAGCATCAGCTGTTGGCACCTCTGGATCCCTGCTGTCCTGGAAGCAAGACAGCTAGTTCTTGACTATTGCCATGAACCAAGGAAGTTGACGTGGGACTGGGGATGAGTGAAAGGGAGGGGATATCAAATGACAGATTCTGGAGGCCTCTGCACAAGTTAAATGTGTCATGGAGTATCAGGTATCTCCATGTTCTGTCATGTCTAGGACAGGTTAATTGAAGTAATTGTATAACTGACTGGGAGCTTTCCCTACTTCCTCTTCACTTTCTTACAACCAGACTCATGCTGAAATTCTCCATCCTTACTCTGCAAAAGCTCCTAATATATCAGAATCTTTGCTCTGCTTATGTCTTCCTTGAGACCTTGCTGTGGTTTTCGGTGGTTGAAGCTTTCTCTTGCTCCCTGGGGGTTACAACCAGTTAGAAGATGGCTGGCCCTCAGGAGAGTTGGCTTGTAGGTGTGAGCATGTAATTCCCACAGGCTCCTGATCCCTAATCAGAAGCCCACACTGAGTACATGAGGATGCCTGTAGACGTGGGGTGTCACATAGGCATCACTCGCTCCCTGGCAGGCTTTTCCTTGGCCTGTGTTGGCAGAGTCATTCACAGCACTGGCCAAGTGCGTCGCTGTGTCCCAGGCGCTGTTATGTAAGGAAGAATTTCAACACTAATTATGCGTCTTGGCTTTAGGTTTAATTCTGTCTCTCCAGGCACCAGAAGTAGTCTCAGAAGTTTCAGTGTGGCTTCCACAAACAAAACAAACTTTATTTTACAGGCTTTGGGCTCTACTGCTTTCTCTTGGAGCATCCGGTCTTTTGGGAAATTTTTCCTTCGTTTCCCTGCCACTGAGAAGGGACAGCAGTTTCTCTGGGGACACTGCTGAGTATAGCTAACATGATGAAGTTTCTCAGCTGTCGGAAGGCTGGCACTTCCAGACAGATTAAAAAGGAACTCAGATTCAAA
>VWZY01007755.1:266674-296591 GCA_013399075.1 Chloroceryle aenea | reverse complement strand
AGATTAAAAAGGAAAACCTGAGGTTTCCTTTGCTCTTAACCACCTTCTCGTTGTGCAGGGCCAGAGGAGGGGGGAATGGACGGACCCAGCAGGCTGTTGCCAGCATGGCTTTAGAGGTTGTCTGAGGCAGAAGTGTGTGCTGCGTAAGAGAAGCCTGCGTGGATCATATTCTCGCCCTAATGGCTTTCCTCCCCCTACCCTTCTGCAACTGAAGTCATTAATGCTTGTTAAGCCAGGATGGAAACAAACCCAAACAACAAGCAGTCTGCAAAATAATTCGGTCACTCCAGACTGGTTTGGGTCGGTTGTTTTGTTTTTTTTTCCTCTCCAGTGAAGCAATTAGTCTCCTGTCATCCCATTTTTAGCCAGAATGGAAACAATCAGCTGGACAATAGTGATTCCCTTTCTGGCAGGGCGGTCACTGGATCCACTTGGTGATGGGAAAGGTGAGGCACCTTCCCTCTCCAGGCTCTGGGGGAAGAATATCCCTAAGGAGATTCCTGTGGGCCTCACAGAAAGACCTGTTTCTGTGCAGCCCCTCCCAGTGAGTCATAGCCACTGGTTCCTCTGAGAGCTCTCTAAAGGGTTTTCTCTCAAAGGGTGCAGGGTTAACCCTTCTGTGGTTTCACCCAGGCACGCTCATTGCGTCTGTGGCACATCCCACTCACTGGCTGGTGATGTAGATTGTGGGTGTCAGAAAGTCATGAAGTACTCTGTGGTTTATACCAACAACAGGCCAATATAGGTCTCGCACAGAGGGGAGGGAAGATTTTTCCAGACTTGCTCATCTGAGTGGTAGTTGATCCTGGGAATGGCTCAGTCTCTGTAAGGGATGAGTGCTGCAGAGCAGGGGACTGCCTGATAGGAGCAAATACGTTGGAGTTTGGCAAAAAACAAAGGGTGCAGTAGGGAGGACGGGGGCCAGCTGAAGTCTGGTAGCATCACAGAAAGGCGTGATGGAGATCGATCAGACTGACCCAAGAAATCTCTCAATTCCTATAACTGTTTGTGACATGAATGATGTGAAGTGCTGTCCTCTGCCAAGGGGAAAGGCTGCAGCTGTGCCATGCACTGAGCCTTCCTCTTGTTGGGTGTAGAAGGTGAGGAAGCACTGAAGAAGCCCCTCCATCATTGCACCTCGCTGCAGGACACCATGCCTACCCAGCACACAGCACTCTTGCTACCCTAAAAGGCACAGGTGGGGCAGGGCACAGATGTCAGGTTCATGTAGGAAAGCAGTGTGGCCGTGCTGCTGGAGGAGAAGGTTTAGATCACCAGAAACAGGGGCCTTGCTGTTTTTAGCATCTAAAAGCATCTCTGACGGCACCTTAGTGACTGACCAGTCCTAAACCCAAACACTTTCCTTTAAAGCTGCAGGAAGAAGCTAAGCCTGAATCCATGTTCTGTCTCATTTCTGCACATGAGGTAAAAGCCACAGGGTTGCTAGTCAGGTGCCAGAAAAAGCTCCAGCTGCCCAGGGCAACTGAGGACAAAGGGGAGCTCTTCTTGCTTGATCGCCTGCTGGGTTTAACAGCGAGTCACCGCGTGTTTGAGTAATGTGTCACTGGTGCCAGAGCTCTGACGTCTGTGGTGCGAAGGTGCCGTGTGGGCACCAGAGCCATAGGGCTGTGGGGTGCTTCACCTTGAGACAGGAAGCTGGGGTGGAGAAGTGCTTGGTGAAGAAATCTGCCGTACTTGCTCGTCTGAGGGTGCACAGTGGAAAGTGCTTCTGCCTGATCCCGGAAGCTTGGATTAGGTCTGTGGCAGAGCCTGCTGCATCCAAACATCATACTGGGTGTCAGCTGCACCCACTCTGTGTCTGGACAGAGCTGCTCTGGGAGCTTGCTTTGGTTGCTGTGGGGGAATGAAAGGCTGTTGATAAGGGTTGTCTTCTTGTTGGGTGTCATCGTTCCAGATGTGGTGAAGGTTGCTGGTGGTGCCAGGAGTAAGAGCAAGCGCTTGGTCTGGGGGCAATGAACCAAATGCCCAAGGGCTGAGTTCTAGGTGTCAGGAGTGGCTGTGGAGTCACAGGCATGCGTGATGGCAACTCAGAGATTCAAAACCAATAGTACAAAATGAAGGAATTGCGTGGAGAGGAAGCAAGCTGGATTTGTGTTCCTCTCGCAGTGGTGCTTCCCAAGTCACCACAGGGACAATGTGAGGTGGGGAGAGAAAGTAACCCTGCGTTTGAAAGTTGATTCCCAATGCACATGGACATAATCGTGATGTAAACATGACTGCTGTGTCAAGATGCGGTTGCTTTCCTGTTACAGCCTAGCACTGAGCACGCTGCTGCGCCTGCATCACCATCCTCCAGGCAGTGTTCTTTGCTCTTACAACCCTACTGTGAAATCATTTCTCACGCAAAAGTCTGCTTCAGAATGGAAATGGGGAGACAGGTAAACCACACATGTATGGTGTCCCCAAAGGGCAGAGAAGACACGGGTCATCCATTGCTCCTCGTCTGCATCTAGAACAGTTCCAGGAATTCATTAGCTTTAATGTATCTTTTGAGGGTGATGCATTTCAGCATGTTAAAATAAAAATAATTCACTTTTTGTTCTTTTTCTCAGGTCAGTAAAGTCACTTGTGCTTTCCCTGAGCCTCTGTGGTTTTCCATTAGTCCTCAATCAATTATTTATTTCTGGGGAGAGTATCTGCAAACAGCAGTCCAGTCTGAGAGCAGTGCCGCTTGAGTGTGTAGATGACTTTGAAGTACTTGATGACTGAACCTGCTGGAATTGTCAATAACATTAAGAACTGCTTTCCTGCCACAAAATAAAAATACAGCCCTGTAGGTGGAGTGTGCTAAACTTTGATGAGGACATGAGCTAAAAAACAATGCACTTTAGATGTCACCTGGGTGTACCTTTAGCAAGTACAGACAAGGAGGTTTTTGAAAAATATCTCGCCTTCAGGTTGACTTTTGTGTTGTGATAGAAAATGTGTATTGTTGTGCAATTCTGGCCTCTGTAAACATGGGAGGTTTATATACAAAATCTTTAATCCTGAGTTTTGATCTGGTGTGGTGCCATCACACCTCTCAGCAAAGATTTCTGTCTGGTTTGCCTGTTGTTTCTTGTCTCCCTAGAATAGAAATAAGTTTCAGTGAGGACGTGTGGTGTCTTCTTCCTGCAGAAAGGGATTTATAAATTAGACAGTCAAGCATATAGTCAAGACCTGTAAAAGCAAGAGGGACCTCACAGCTTCAGGCCTTCACCAGTTAAAATAATACAATTTGAGTCTTGTAGTCTGTGGTGCTGGCCTGAAAGAGGTAAGAACAGTTATCACCTTCCAGTAAGCAAGGTGTCCTGGTCCTGGAAAGAAGAGTGAACACGCAGAGTCACAGCGTGAATTGACTCTGAATCAGCCAACTGAAAAGCACATGCTTGTCATGTGTAACACCCCCAACTTTCCATCTTAGCTGGAGCTTGCTGCATGCTCACCGTAATCATTGTTTCCATTACAGTCCTGAGAATGCCCCTAGTGCTCCCCTTACATAAAAGTCCCAGTTTGCCCTGTGGAGCTGATACCCTGTGTATGGGGTGGTAAGAGGAGTGCAGCCCTGATTCTTCATATTCTTCATGTTGTAAGGACCTGACTGCCATGGAGAGGCAGTCATATTGGGGCCGAAAAGAAATCTTTTAGTGTGGCACCACAGAAAGCCAAGTCATGCCAGGAGGCATATTCCCAGAGACACAGACACAGTATCACTGTGTCTCCTCCTCCAAGGTTGCGTGTTGCAGAGGCCAATGTGCTCTACTTCCCTTGAGAGATGCCAGTTGGGTTGCAGTGAGTCTCATGCAGGGACTTGACAGATCTATGAACTAGAAACTCAAGAGGTGGGCAGTGTAAAGACAGACTTGCCACATTCAGGTCTTATTTCTAAACTTTTTCTAGGTGGAGTCCTTATTCTTATCTTCTGATTCACTTGTTTCATGGCTTACAGCAATAAGGGAGTTGGCAGCATTTTGTGTGTGGTAGCCATGTCCATTGATTGACCCTTGCTCTAAGTTACTTCTGCTTTGCTGGCAATCTGTTAACCAACTAAGGCACCTAATTTGGGAACTTAGATAGCCTTGCCAGCTCGTGAGTCAAATTTTAGAGAAGCTGAACTGCCTTGGGAAAGCTCGTGTCTCCCTGTGCTAGCCGGAGACGGAGCCCTGGCCAGCAAGACTCATGAGTTAAGTGCTGATGTGACGTGGGGACAATTCCAGCCAGCATTGTTCATGGGCTGTTTGGGGTCTGTTTGCTGCCCGTATGGCATTTGGGGTGACACATGGGATCTAGTCTGTCCCGGTTGGCTGGCACAAAGCTAAAAAGTCACTGGTTCCAGCACACAGGCAGCTTGGGAGGAGTTCCCAGAAGTGGGAGTGGGATTGCAGAGCTCGGCATGCTCAGCCAGGAGTTTCACCTGGCTCGGCCCTGCTTATCGAGGATACTTGGGCTTCACACAGCCCTGGGTGAATCACCTGTAATAAGTGAATAGCAACAGTAATCCACCTGAAATGAGAAACTAAATCTTGGGATAATGACCCATTTGCTAGGCTCCTACCAATACCCCTTCCATCCGATTTCACTGCTGCTATTTAAGGGATTGTTGTGGTGAAAAGCAGGGAGATCAGAGGGGTCAGGAAAACACTTTGTTTGCCTTTAGGTTCGTTGGAGTCTCACAGAAAATAGAATCAATGATATCTGTGATGGTGTCAGGGTTTTGAAGAAATGACTCTAAAGACACCATCCCCTAGGAAATGTATTTAAACTTTGTTCCAAAGGGGGCTAAGGCATTACCCCCTCCTGGGCAGTGCTGGGATGCCCGGGTGCTTTGTGCCCACAACGTGTCACTAGCACGGAGACTGCACTTTTGCCATGTGCCTACAAATTCAGGGCAGGTGGTGAGATTTTCAAAACATCCATCCTGAGCCAGTGTTGCTCCTTCAAAAGTTAATAGTAAATTTGGCAGTGGAAATCTACATGCCAAAGCAAAGTGCTTTTAAAAATCCCATCTAAAAATACAGTACTTCTGCCTTCAGCTTTGTTCATTCCATTATAGAAGGGAGATGAGTGCTCATAGCCTTGGCTTTATAGATCTGGATCTGTAATTCAGAGCCTTAATAAGGTTAAGTAATTTATTTTTATTTTTCTAAGAGTGATCCAAAAATCAACTAAACCTGACAGGACTTCTCTCCACCAGTTTCCCTGAATTTGGGATCAGGCTCAGAGTAAAGTGAATCTTATGCTTATCAGATGAATATGGAGGAGTCTTTTTCCACTGATTTCTCTAGATTCAGGATCAGGCTCAGAGTAAAGGGAATCTTATCCTAATCGGAAAACTATGGAGAAGTCTGCCTGACTAGACAGACAGGTTCAAGGCAGGAGTGTTTTCCCTAAAAGCCCTGCTGGCATTCCCAATGCCAGCTCGGGTTGGTTTTCTGCCCAAGCCATTGCCAGAGGCAGTCTGCACACATGATTGTGAGGGATAGAGCCACCTTTACTTTTATTTATTTTTTTCTTTGATATTTCCTGGAGTGAAACATTCCTCCTAAGACTCCCAAGTGTGGGGAGGGTGGATTTCCCAGCAGCTGTGAGATTAGCAGTGAGAGCACAGGAGAGTCACTTTGGTGTGAGGTACTGTCTGATTCCCCCAGGGCAGGCTTAGTGGCACAGCGGTGAAGTGTGGACTTGTCACTGTGTGCTGGTGGGAAGAGGAGCCTTTTCAGCAGTACAGTCCAAACCTGATCCTACTGGGGCAGCTTGGAGCTGGGACAAGGTCTTCAAGCAGCTCTATGGTGGGCTGTAGGCAGTTACTGATGATTAATCTTGAGGTAACTCTTTCACTCCATCTTGAAGCTTTGAGACCATGTCGCACTGTGAGCACAAGCTTGATTTCATTTTATTTTCTGTATCAGGCTTCGAATCAATGTTGGTCTATTTTTGTCAAGGTGACATAAGAGGCTTATGCTTTTTAACCTCTCTTGGTGCTGTCAGTCACAAGTCCACACCCAATTCTTTTTCGTGCATTTGTACACCTCCCCTGAAGACTTCAGGCAAAGGGACTTGCAGAAAGAAGCGCTGTGGTTTGTTGGTTTTTTCTCTCTCCTTCTTTTTCTGGCAAGGGTAAAATAGGAGCTCTGTTGGGAGCAACTCAACAAGTGATGTTTCAGGGCCAGCAAATTCCAGTGTTGCTGCCCAGTGGGACCGAGGAATCTATCACAGGACTAGGCTGGCAGCTCATCCGGAGAGGGAGCGCGTGGCCTGCATACCAAGAGCTGGACACGAAGCCTTTTTCTGTCCACCTCTCCCCTTACTGCAGTGAATGGGAGGACCTTAGCTTTGGGATTCAGGGAAATACCTCAAATAGAACTCTTCATTCCTGACCGGAGTCCCACATAAAAGTGCAACAAATAATATATATGCATCTATATCTAAAAAGTACGTGCACAAATGTGGACCTGTAAATATCTATGGATTGCACCATCTTTGGGATTACTTAAATGTAGCAATCTCCAGCGCGTCTGTGTTTCAGCAGTAATGGCTCCAGCTCTTGGCTTCCCCATTTCACAAGAGTGTCTTTTTGCCCTCGTAAAGCTGCCTTTGGAAACTGTCATTAGCTCTGTTACAGCAGCCGTGGGTATAATAAAGGGGAAGCTTTTAGGTGTGCCTGACCCTGCTGGGTCTCAGGGCACCCGTGGGGTCCTGCTGGATCTCTACCACCCAGGTTCAGACCTGCTAACGAGGTGGAAGCTTTGTGATTATCTATTGTGGTATGCTGTGGGTTTTTTTTTAGTTGATGTCTGTATACCTTAGCCTGCTGCTCTATTTTAACTGGAGGATGAATCATGCCCGTTCAACTCAACAGCAATGAAATCACGTTGGTAATTGTGTTTGCTTCCACAGATGCTTTTCTGAAGTACCCAGAGGGAGGAGAGGTGGGTCTACTGGCACTTCAAGCCATCAGAAAGGTCTTGGATCCCAAGCTTATGCCAGCTCCTTTGCTGTAAGAGAAGTCAAAGCCTTGGGCATTGCTTTGCCCGTGGAGTGGCAGCCTGGGGAGCGCTAGGAGGGGACCGGTGCTCTGATGTGGTCTGGGGAACTGGCTTCCAGAGAGACCCCACCAGGAGCAAGGGGTCAGGCAGACAGGGAGCTGGCTGTACTGAGTTCCAGTCTACCTCCATAAAAAAACCCCATGGTGCTGCCTTAACCAAGCTAGATGTCTTGCAGAAACTTGTCCTTATGCTTAAAGGGCTGCTTGACTTCAAGTTTAAAATGTAATAGAATGCTTCTTGAAACAAGTGCTTGCCAGTCGGAGCTCAGTCTGAAGCCCAAGAAAGAGAGTGTTTTAAAGCTTAAACAGTTATCCCTGTGAGTCATTCCTAGTGCATTTGGACATAGTGAAGAGCACAGATGCAGGTGGTTATGGGGACCTCCCTCTGCCTTGAACAAACTCAAGCACCCACCTTGCTCTTCAGAGCGGTCCCTGGCCGTGTGCTTGGGTGTGAGTTTTCAGAGTGGTTCAGGCATGTGCTCTGACTTTGTGTCTGACCCCAGACATGAGTGCACCACATTGCATCACTCCACCATCCTGGTGTCCGCAAGAGAGGCGGAGCTTGCTTTGAAGGCTGTGTGGCTGTAATCCGTGATGTTTCTATCCTAACACACAGTCACAGAGCATTTTAAAAGGTTTGTCCTCTACATGTCAGCATGAGTGGGTTAGGTGACGCAGAGAAAAGCCATGAAGCTCTGTTATTTTCTGCCATGTTCCCCCTTTGCAGCTCTCTGTGGAGTCTATAAGGTGTGCTGTGGTGGGATGAGGCCATGAAATCCCTAGGAATGGTGCTGGGCTTTTGACTGGAGAACTGCTTAGATGCTGAGACGCCTACGGGATCTGCCTTCCCCACAACCCTCTTCTGTCTCCCACGGCTGGAGAAAGCAGCCAGCAAGGACAGGTTCCTGTCCCCTGTTATATGGCCTAGAAATGAGGGTTAGTTTTCAGTGGAGTTTTGCTCGCTCATACCACTTGTCCTGGGTCTGAGATTGGTTCTTGAATCATTATGTCACATTTGTCCTTTTGCTTTGTTTCTGAGTAACACCAAACTCCAGTGTGGAGCCATCGTGGCTGTATTTGGAGCCCCTAAACACTTAACCATGGCCAGCTTTTGAAAACAGCTTCTGACTGTTAGGACAGTTCAAAAAAAGCACCTTGCTATGTTTCATTCCTACTGTCTGGTAATTATGAATTACAAATACCTGGAGAGATTTTCCCTTCATTTCTGTCCTGTTTTGTTGCACAGCAGGTTGCAGTACGCCTGCTGTAGCTGGGCTGTCTGCACACATGCTGGTTGTCTGAATGGGTTTGCAATCTGAAGTTGATTGAAAACTAGAAAGAATACTTTCTTTACCTAAGAGAATGTTTTTCAGGAAAACAAGGAGATGAAGACATGTTTTGCAGTCCCTCTTTTGCTGTATTTAGATCTTAAACTGTTGGACTTGATGCTCTTAGGGGTCTTTCCCAACCTAAACGATTCTCTGATTCTGTTGCACTGTGCTGGAAGCACAGAGCCTATCGACTAAACCCTGCAGGGTGCAGGGGGTGCACTGTGAAGTTGTGGGCACAGAGAACAATGCTTCCATCTGAGCATGTCAGCCCCAAGTGGTGTAAGTAAGTGGCTACACACTGGTTGTATGCTGCATAACAGCGCCGAGTCTTACCTCGGTTCTTCACTTACTTCTGCACCCAAGAGAGTCCTGATTTTCCTCCTCTGACAGGAGTTGAATTAGGGGAGGCCTCTGAAGCTGGAAGGGAGCAACAGCTCGTCCTTTAATTTGGCAGCAAAACTCAGGATTTCAAACTGATTTTCTCCAGCTCAGTGCAGCTCAGTCTTGTTCTGATCTCTGATTTGTGGTTTCCTGTTTTCTAGGCGAGTAACCTGTTTGGGTTTTTTAATTCATGATTTCAATATTCCCTCTGACTCTAAAGACGTGGTGGCATCGAGGCAAATATCAGCCACCCAGCATGGGTTTTTATGTCTTAACTCTGGTAGCAGGTATTGCAGATGTCCTCTTTTAGCCTGTATTTACTGCTGCCTGCTGATGCTCTGCTTTACCATTGCTTAGGAATCTTCCTTGATCCTGTGAGATTATGAATTTCAGGTTATATGAGTTTACTTGACCATAAAGATAAATCATGCTTCCTTGTTATTAGAAAAATGTGGAAGATGTGAGCAATTTTCTGGGGAGGAATTCCAATCCCAAGGCAAATGGGATTGGAAATAGAAATAACAACCAAAGTGGGAACAAAATGTGGAGCTCCCTAGTCCAAAGCTGGTGGGAATGGAATTGTTAAAATTATTTCCTTTGAGTTTGGTAACTGAGTCTCCAAAATTTGTTGTGGAAGGAAAAAGAGAAAATTGTTTCCAATTTTGTGGGCCCAGAATAATTGTTAGGGCTTTTTTAAAGCAACAGTTTTTAATTATTTTTTTTTCTTCTGTTAACTCCAGACTGTTGGTTTCCAGTAAATTAAAATATTTTGTTTTTGGTGTTATTAATGAATGAAAAAGGAAAATGGAAAGCTATACTAGCTTTACATGGGTATTTAGGGCTTTACATAAAACTGAGACCTTCATCTGTTCTTCTCCTTATATAAACAAAATATTGGTTTAAATTTGTTGTCCACTGTATCTGGAACTAGGCCTCCAACTTGAACTTTAATAACTATCTTACCAGCTGTGCTATTCCAGAGGTTGTATGTCTTTCATTCTCCTCTGCTGAAGCTGCTTCATTTTGAAAAAAACCCAAACATTTGCAATTTCAGTGCAGCAGGCGTTGGAAATGTGTATTGCCTTGGCTACCAGAGCAAGCAATAGAAACACATTTTTCTCCATCGTGATGGGGATTTTGGTATTTCTGTGAAGTAAAATGACTTCAGCAGAAGTGGAGAAAACCCAAAATCTGCTCCCTCCTTGCAAAGGGGGTTTGAATGCACATTTGCTCACCCAAAGGTGTTTCCGTGGAGAATCTAAATGGCTTTGCATACTGAAGACTTGAGAAAGCAGAATTTTTTTCCCTTTCAGAAATGCCACTATTACTCAGTTAATAGGTTGGGGGATTTTATTTTCATTTGGGTATTCTTTTAAAACACGTTTGGCTGGAGTGTTACGTAGTCACACTTCTGTTCGTGGCTAGCTCCCACTCCTCTGTACCCACATCTTTCATGACTAAATGATTTGCATTGAGATGGAAACACCACACTTATATGAGCTTATAACCAGACCTTTGGGGTTACCAAACCTGGGAGAACACCAAGGCAGGAAGCCAGTTTCTGCCACCCATCCTTTTGTGAAGATCTTTATTACGTATACAGCCCTTACAACACAGGGTGGTAAAACCAAAAGAGGAAAAAACCACACTAAAGCTTCATCCTTTCAGATATAGTTTTTCATCATGAGTAAGATGATCAGAGTAGAGTGAGTGACAGATAGATGTATAACACCTACTCACTGGCAAAACTCCCTGCTGCAAGGAAACCATATTTGGCAGATGCTTCAGAAAAGGACTGGATCATCTGCAATTGTAATTTTGTTTTGGTTTTGTGTTTTTTTTTGTTTTTTACCAATGTTAAACTCAAGTGGCAGATGTGTAAAGAACACCTTATCCAGGGAGTGCTGCTGAAGCAGCTTGTTTAGTCATTTCTTCTGGGTCTAGACTAAACCGAGGCCGACAAGCCAATGTGCCGTAGCTGCCCGCAAGGACAAAGGCTGCCTTTCTGAGTTGGGATGAAGCCTGTTTTCCAGTGGAGGTTTGCCAGTGAAAGGCAGAACCTCAGCTGGACCCTAAAAACGCAGCCCTCAGAAAACCTCTCTGCCATTATTGCTTCATCAAACTGCTAAAAATATGGAATGGAAAATGCAAGTATTAAGGAAATGAGGTAGATTTGGGCTTTCTGAGCTGGATGAATTCCAGTTTCATCAGCTTCCCGGAATCCTTGCTGTGAAAATGAAGAGCTCCTTGTAAATCTCAGAAATCTGCCAGTGTTTTTCCTCTCATGTGGCTGTGCTGGTTCACTGGGTACGAGGTCTGGGGAGACCTGTCAACACTGAGCAGTGAGTACGGAGCTTACAGCTCGCTGGGGTCACTTGAGCAAATGCTCAAACTTGAGCCCAAACCGTGACTTTCTCAGGGAATTATCTTACAGGTCAAATGGAGAGAGCAGGCTCCAGAGGAGCTGTATGGCTGAGCCTGCCACTGTGGCCCACGAGACCTGTTTCGAGAGGGATGTGAGGGGCCATCTTCTGTGGCCTTACCAGGTGAAGAGCATTGAGAAGTCTTCTTTGGTCATGGGAGGTCCTCTCTGAAAATGATCCATACGTAGCCAGAGTACTTCAGCAAGTGAGAGCAGATTAATGTCATGTTATAGGGTATGTGAAAACAGAAAATGCGAGTCTGGGGTTTCACATTGCTGGAAAGAAGTCGGGAGAAGCTCTTATCCCAACTGCAGGAGACACCAGCCACTCTTAATGAGTTTAACATGCAGTGTAGAGAAGCCAGAGGGCTGGAGGTTTGCTTTGTGTGGTTAAAAATGTACTCACTCAGTGAGAAGCAGACAGTTTGAACTTAATGACAGTTACATCTATAAAGGCTGTCTGGGAGGACGCAGCAAGTGCAGGGTGCTCTTGTTCCTGCAGAAGGTTCTGAGAAGCTCCTGCCATCTCAGTGCTATAATGAGCATGGTGCATGATACAGCTAGCAGGGGCTTCTGCAGCACGTCCTGTGGGCAGAGAGAAGAGGCAGAGATCCTGGTCTTCTGGTCTGCAGAGCTGGCCCTGCCTTGTAGCTGTGTCTTGCCTCTGCTCCTCAGGCTCTCCATGAGAACTGTAACCTGCTCACTTGATGTACATGGCTGCGTTTCTGCTGGCTCAGACGCAAGGAAGGTGGATTCCAAAAGCATGCCAGGACATGGTGGATTATTTGGGGAGTAGGGGGAGGTTTGCAAGGGAGATCTTCAAGCAAGTTCACCAAAACTCCCCTTCCAGTTGCACCCCCTCACAGTCAGGCCTGCTCAGGACTGAAACGGTGTTTGCTGCATTTCAAACTGAGCCAAGAATAAACGACGCATTACAACCACATCATTGCAGATTCCTGGAAACAAAGGCAGCCTTCATGCTTGGAGGGCTTCCCTGCTCTGCCAGGAACCACAGGGAAGAGCAATGGGAGCTTTGGCTGTAAACGGCTGCTGAAGGCATACTGTCATGGGTGAACACGTACAATACTTCTCACTGTGCTCACCTAAAGCCTTTCCAGGACAAGCTTTTGCCCACATGCCTTAGCAGTCATTTTTGATTTTCAGAAGGGGAAAAAAAATAAGTGTCATCTGCTGAGCATCCCACCCAGAGTAAACACTGCAGCATAAGACAGGCATGGGCACTGTCCTCAGCTTCCAAATTTCAGTGGCCACCCGATAGCTCATGTGCCTGCTGGGAAGGGCAGCATCATTGCAAAAGGCTTTTTGCTGGCTTGTGTTGCCATGCCATGGTAAGTTGGAGAAAGGATGAGATTAAGATCTGGAGCTGGAATTCAGGAAGCTGGTGTTCAGTCTTGGCTCTGGGGGACACAGGCAAATTTCTTAACCTCTGCCCCTCACTTTCCCATCCATTCAAAAGTGACTAATAATATATTTTCATACCTCTTTAAGACAGGATGTGGCTCTGATTATCTAGCACAATGCGTCATTGATCTTTCCACTGCAACAGTGAAGCTGAGGGAGAGCTGTCTAAAGCTCCAGAGCTGTTTCTGGTGGTGATGTGGGCTGTAGACATGACAACCCACAACAGAGCAATGACCACCTGATTTGCTCTTTAAAGATCATAGATGGAGGATGAACAGGATCAAGATGGGTTCCGATTTCATCTCACCCATAGGCTTTTATATTGATATGGAGTTACCACCACCTCTGTTATCACTCTCCCTGTTGCTCCCCCTTCCAAGGGAAATAGATGCCCAACCAGAGGGCAAAATGGATCAAGTTCCATCATGGATTTCATATAGTGGCCCTGAAGCTTTCAAATGCATTTAGTTGTTTGATCCTTATCTGGGCATCTGAATGACTTTGAAAGTGGCTTTGTGTAGGTCTATGAGGTGTCCTCCATCTGGGTTAAATGGTGATGATAACAGTTCCCTGCCTCAGAGCTGCTCTGATGGCTCTGTGTAACTCTTAGGCCAATATCTGAGTTCAAAAAATGGACTGTGACCTATTTGTACTGTGCAGAACTCCCATTATAGCTTCTTTCTTCCCTCTGCACCGGTGCCTACAGCTTGTCTGGCAGCTGGAAAGCAGAGGTCCTATGAACTGGTATGTATTTTTAGGAAGACGTTGTCTAAGCCTACAGATGACCCCATGCTTTCTGGTCATGTTCCTGATGGCACTGCTGACTGCAGGCTAATTCCCAAGGCAACCTCAAGGTCAGGCAAGCTAGTAAGTGTTGTGAGGGCTCTTGTCATTTTGGCAGTTCTGCTTTTGATGAGGAGCTCCCAGACTGTTGGAGGTGACGTGTTGGAAAATGTGCCTTTCTGCAGCTTGTACAGTGTGGTGTTTGGCTGCAGGTCTCTTGTGACAGTGGCAAGGAGGTCCTCACCACAGCGAGCACTATGGTGTGCATTCCATTCTTACATTAGAGAAGTCCTGCTGGAATTGATACACTTAGGAGGATTTTAAGACTTTGCCTTATGGTGGAGGCATCCCATGCTGGCTGAAGACTGACCCTGCCCACAAGGCAGAGTGTCAGCAGGGAGTTTCTTTTCTTCTCAGCTTGCATAACACTCCGGGTGGGATTTATCAGTCAGACTTGCCTCAATACAGGGAAGTCTGGAACTTGACCTCCCACACCTCAGGAGAGGAGGGAATCTGCTCCCCCTCTGAAGAGGCTTCGCACGCCTCCTTGGCTTCATCTGCGTGCTCCCAGCACAGTGCTTTGCTGATTCAGAGCATGTCCCCTGTGGGGCGTTTTGCTGCATCATAACATCGTTACGCAATCTGACAGCTCTGGCAACCTCTGCTCCAGTGCGTCCCAGAGCTAAATGAGCAGGAGCTCTGCCAGCTAGGCTTGTGGTGTGTTTGGAAAGCCATGTGGGCGAACTCATATAGTACCTGCCCGTATTTAATGCAGTTTGGCAGAATGATCTTTGTTCCTCCCTCCCTTTTGTAAGAGATGAAGCAAAAGAAAACCCCTCCTGCGTGACCTCTGTTTGTTTTTTTATGATGATAAGGCTTGTCCAGTTTACAGGTTAAGCTTCTGAGGCCTGGGATGCTGCCTCCCTTTGTGCTGGGGCTGCTCCAAGCACGTAGCAACTGAATGATTCTCGTTGCAGGGACTTGAAGCTGGACAATGTGCTGCTGGACTACGAGGGCCACTGCAAGCTGGCCGACTTCGGAATGTGCAAAGAGGGCATTCACGATGGGATTACTACAGCCACCTTCTGTGGTACACCCGACTACATCGCTCCAGAGGTATAGGAAACCTTTCTTTGGCCAGGAAAACTCAGTTACAATGTCAAAAGCATGGATTAATTTGGACGAGCACATGTGCTCTCTGGTATCTTTAGCTGCATGTTATTTGACTGCCATCTGCAAGCTTTTCTCCAAGATACGTGCTTGTATTATCAGTTTCTGGTGCATGCAAATCGTGAGGAAAACTTCAGGATGCTATAGGCACCAGGATAAGCCTATATTTTTATTTAGGAAACATGAGGTGACAAATGGAGGCACAGCTGCAAAAATCTTGAGAGAGACTCATACATATACTAGCCCGGTTTGAATTGAAAGGAGATTCAGTTCTCCCTCATTTCCCAGTTCCTTTTTCTGCCTCCTCCCTTTCCCTGTCATTCCTCAGTCTTACTGTAAAATTAATAAACACCTCTTTAAGGAACAGCTGCTGCCAGATGTTCTGACAGGATTTCAAATCCTGCTTCACACAATTGAATTTTTGTCTGTGGTTGGTGTTTTTGCCCTTCTCACACACTCACACTACTTCCCTGCTCCGGCTGAAGGCATTGCTGTTGGAGCAGGGTTAGCATTTCCTTCCCAGGGGCAAGGAAGAGACCATATCCACGTGCACACATGGCTGCTCTGCTGTGACTGAGACTCAGCTGGTTTTGCTGGAATGCCTCTTCTCCTGCTAAGCCCTACCATCATTTCCAAGGCCTGTGTTTCCTAGGTGACCCTGTGAACAGCCAATCTAGTTGTTTAATGCATATGATGACTCCCTGTGCTGATATGGGGGTTCCCAGCTTGAGATCACCTGCATGTACCTGAACATACAGACAGCACTGTTAGGCTGTAGAGGAAAATTCTGTGTTAAAGTTTTCAAGTCCTTTTTCCTCCCCTGGTCAGTTCAAGAAGCTTCAGGTTGATATTTCTTTCCTATTCCTGCTTCAGATCCTGCAGGAGATGCTGTATGGCCCTGATGTGGACTGGTGGGCCATGGGTGTGCTGCTGTACGAGATGCTGTGTGGCCATGCACCTTTTGAGGCAGAGAATGAGGACGACCTCTTTGAGGCCATTCTGAATGATGAAGTCGTCTACCCAACGTGGCTCCAGCAGGACGCAGTGGGAATCCTCAAAGCTGTGAGTTCCTTTGGCTGTTTGCGTGCTTTCTGTCCTGGCTTTCTTCAGCCTAAATCTAGCACCAGAAAAAAGGGCTGGATTATGGGCACTCGGAAATCACGGTTACCATGACCCCGACCCTTCTCTTATCTTGGACTGAAGGGTAAACAAGCAAAAAAAATCCTGCCACACTTAGGTGTGTTTGCATAGATATGTCCTTTACACAGTACAGCAGCCAACTTGGCAAGCAAAGTGTGTGCATGTCTGTCTGTCTGGGCATTCCCCTGCTGACTTTATGATTTACAACATATGGTCGTCTTCCAAACAGAAGCAGCACATACACACAGGATTTAATCAGTAGTGAACATACGATTTCTGTGTGACTGGAGTGGCAAAGATGTGGAGTCTTCATGATAATCCCTCATTCTGAATGTTGGTAATACCAGCCACCCCCCAAGCACTGCTGTCTACCTGCATGTGAAGACAGGTTTTTGATTTTTCTGTGTTTGGATGGAAATAAGTTTGAGGAGAGATGTTGCTGGCTACACTTAGTCCTTGTTCTATCATGTATTCCTGAATTTTCCCAAGAGCTCTCTGTTGTGTGCCTCTCATCTTTGCTGGTGAAATGAGAACGAGGGGTTTGAAGATTTCACAAACAGTGCCTAGTGCACTGGAACTGCCTGGCTGTACTGTAAGGAATGAAAAGGCAATTAAATGATGAGGGGAGGGTGTTAACCTATGAATCAGGAGACCTAACGTGGCTGTTTTGCTGCTGACTTCTTCCTGCCCCCAATCAAGTAATTTAATACATCTAAGCACCCTCTAGAGAGAGAAGGATCAGAGTACTCCCTTTCCTTGCGACAGCACTGTGAACAAAGGTGCATTTAAGACTGGATACTACTAAATATTGTGGTAATGGAGGATCTGAGAAATAGTTGGATAAGATAGTAATTTATAGCAACTTGTGGAGCACTGACTCAAAGAAATGGGGTAATGAATGATGGGGCTATTTAAAGGAAAGAGGAGAGTTTGTTTTCCAGTGAGAATCTGGAAGTTTTCTGCTGAAAGGTTTCTCTTGTATGTGAACGGAGGAACTACTTTCTGTAGCTGAAAATGCAATTCCACAGAAATCAACTTAGAATAAAATCCATTTCCTAAGGAGGCAAAGGGTTGTGCTCAGGAGTGATTGTCATGCTGAAGGTCCTCTTGGGTTTTGGAAATAACCTGCAACATACTTAAAATAAATTAAATGTTAAGTTCAGACTCATTGCGGGTTCTGGGGCAGTGTTCGTGTTGTTAGATGGGGACTCTCCAATGCCTGAGCCAATTCCTCTTTGGCAGTGAGAAGTAACAGCAGAGTAGATTTGGTGCAGGTATCTTGCACAAGTATGAGAAGGAGGTAAAATGTGGTCAGAGAGATGCTCATCATGAAAGTTGTTTCAGCATATAATAAACTATTATTCATGTTTTAGCCTCTTGATAAAATGCTTATTTTCCTTGTTCTGATAGGAACCTTGTAGCAACAGCCAGTGCAAGCTGCAGTCACCCCAGGCTGCTCTAGCCCATGCTCAGAGCTCATCTTTTAACAGCA
Organism: Chloroceryle aenea; assembly: GCA_013399075.1. Classification (NCBI taxonomy): domain Eukaryota; kingdom Metazoa; phylum Chordata; class Aves; order Coraciiformes; family Cerylidae; genus Chloroceryle; species Chloroceryle aenea. The sequence goes on along the minus strand of VWZY01007755.1, from coordinate 279,405 downwards.
GGTCCCTTCTGATATGAACAGTCAAGAAGCATGATGAGAGGCTCTGGAGAAAGAGGGCCAGAAGGGAGATAAGAATTTAAATAGAGAGAGACTGGGAATCTCCCAGACTGCACAGTCGTCTTAGCAGTGGCTGGTTACTTGCCTGGACAAGGTCTCCTCACCAGGTGCTCTGCTTGGCTGCTCTATCACATGTTGCTGGTGCAATCCAAATGAAAACAAAACTACCTCTCTGAAATGCACATGCATTACTTGAGAGTAATGCCTCATGTCTGCTTTGGGGGAAAAGATGAAATTTAGGACATTAAGCAAGAACCTTGTTGATTAACCAGTGGAAAGTTGCAGCTGAAATGTTTACTTATTCTTCAGTGTTTCTCTTCCCCAGGTGATGCTACCAGGAGATGACGTTTGCATTTTATTTTACAGTACTCATGATATTTGGCTACAGCCTGAAATTCTGCAACTTCACAGTTGCTGCTTTTGGGATCGAGAGCTATTTACTCATTCTCTCCTCCTCTTCTTATGAGAGCTATTTACTCATTCTCCACTCCTCTTCTTATGCTGAATTTTTTGAGATATCAGAGCATCAGAGCATGTTGGCTTTAACAGGAAGGAAACATCCTCTCATGAGGTTGTCTGGGGCTCTAGATTAAAATGGAAAACCCCCCCACACTTTGATTTCTTTTAAATGATAACAAATGTGATCACTGCTGAGGTATTGTATTTGCAGTGTAGTGATAATGTTTAGTCAGTATTTTTAGGTGTCAGTATAATGCAGGGTGATGAACCTGGCTTTTTTATTTCCTTGTGGCTCTTTTGTAAAGGAAAACAGTAGGCTTTCTAACTTCTAAGTATGTAGAGAATTGTTTTTCTCACAGACTTCTGATGCTGATATTATTTCTCTTAAATTATTTCTCTCACAGCATTATTGCTGTGTGAGCATCTTCTACACTACTATGTTTGCCTCCAACAAAAAGTGAACTTGAGCTCCCTGATTTACAGCTGTGACAGTCCTTTCTAACTCATGGTATTAAGAGCTCTGGAAAATCAGAGCACTCAATGACTGCAGTGACATAAATGATTATAAATAATTACATGGCATGGAAAGCCTATGGAAGACCAGGGAATTAAACCTGGGGTCCCTTGTATTGCAGGCTAAGGCCATAATAGCCTTAATAACTGGATTATCCCCTCACTAGAAGGTCTGGCCTCTAACCTTGTGCAGGACTAGTGAGAATTTGCTTAGTCCTGAGTGATACCATTTGTGAGAATTCTCTTAGTCTTGAGTGGTACAAAGCTCTGAAATGATTGAAAATCAAATTCTTCTGCCAGGAAGATGCAATTAGATGTACGTGCTTAAAGATGCTTTACAAATGGATCTCACTAGGTTTAGGAAGCACTTGATCCATTTGCCTTCACTAAGAGCTTCACTGTAAACAAGGATAATAGGTTTTAGGACCCATTTCACAGACATTTTTGCTTTCATTTATCATAATTGTGCTTCACCAATTTCCCCCATCAAAAGACACCCTATTTCTGAATGTTGCTTCCTGTTTATCTTTTCAGTTTCCTGATAATAACAAAACAACCCAAATTCTTCAGATCTTAGAACACTGGGTGTTCCTGGTATAGTTTTGAGCACTGGAGCTCAGGAAAGAAAAACCAACCTCAGTGCCCTGAGACATTGTCTGGAGATGAAAGTGGAAATATTTGTGTTCTAGAAAAATAAGTTTTTATCTATTTCCTATTTTAATGTTTGGGGTTTTTTTGTCCCTGATATTATCCCTTAAGAGCTGGGGAAAGAGTAGGGCAGAGCTAAATCAGGGTAAGTCCACAGGATTCTGCTGGAGTCAATGTTCCCAGAAGAGGGAAGCAGAAAATCTCACTCACGTACCCTGCCCCATCTGAATGTGTCACTGGGGAATTCAGGTATTGACGGTTCAAGTCAGGCGGAGAGGACTCAAACTGAGGTCTCTCCTGCTTCTGTCGAACTGGGCATGGATTTGCTTGTGGGGGTAGAATAAGTGAAGAAAGGGAGAATTGCTGTGGAATGGATCCAGACTACTTCAGCTTATTCTAAATGTAAGTTTGGCTTTGGTTTTGATATCCCTTTCCTTCTCCACCCCACCTCCAAAAAAAAAGGGTTTCTCCGTAGCCCCACCTGAATGCAGTCACAAGGAGTTTATAGCAGAGGAGCTATTGAGTTTGTGTCTGCAGAAGAAATTCTTTCAAATACTTGTTGCCATCAGCTGACAGAGGTGTCAGCAGTGTTTGATGATGAAGAGACTGTGAAAGAGAAACTTTGTGAGCCTGCAGAGAGCAGAGACTGCCGCACGGTATCTTTTCTGGTGAGAGTGCAGCTGGAGTTTGCTGTGTTGCAGCATGTCGACGCTCTCAGTTAGTCAGTGGTCACTAGCAAGAAGTGCTTGAGCAAAGAGGGTGGCTTTCCAGGCAGCCAGGGGCTTTGGGATTCAGATGAGTGAACTGCAAAATGAAATCAAATCCTCTCATTTCCCGTAAGCAGGGTGGTATTTTGGCAGCATGTTTCACCCGCTTCACGTATGACTTTCACAAATGCAATTTGATCAGGGTGTCTTGCTCACATCAGGCTTAGCTGAAGGGACACAGTGAAAATCGGGTCTCAAAAGTCGGTGGCGTAATGGGAAGCAAATTCACGGGGAAAGCTACAGGGGTTTTCCTTTCCAAGTCTGGTTTCATATGAGGTGAGAAGGGCTAAGCCTACTGGCTTGCTCCATGGACTGATGACCTGAAGTAGCAACGGTTGTCCCAAAAGCTTGGAAATATACATGAGCAATTGCAGCTTAGATGTTTTCACACTCTCAGCCAGGTAACAGCAGGGGCTAGAAAGCAGCATCTCCCCAGGGAACCATGATCAACCACCATGATCACCCAAGCCCTCAGTGAGGATCCCTTTTGCATGTGCCACTGCTTACTGTCAGAAGAAAGGCTTTCTGGATGGTGAGTGCTTCATGCTGAGCCGGCCTGGCCCCACTGCTGAAAGCAACTTGAGAGTGCCATTAATGAGGAGAGGAGGCAGAGGACCAGGGTTTTCACAGCACTAAGAGGCAGATTTTTTAATGTAATTAAACGATCTACAGTGACAGAGGAGTGGAGGGGAAAGGGTTTCAGATTGTTGGCAAGGGTGACTATGTCAGGAGAGATGTGGATTGTCCAAGCTGCCTTTTTGATGCAGCTGCTTACCCTGAACATCAGCACAGAGGGTGAGATCATCTGAAGTGTTCTTTGGAAGAGTTCATTCTCTTCATACACTGCATTTGCTCGGGGTCCAATGCCCTTGGTTACTGGGAGGTCAGAACTAGCTGTCATCAGCTCAGGTACCACAGTAGGTGTTCTGCATCCTCCTGGCAAGCAACACACAACTCAAAATACCTGGGCTGTGCTTTGCTTGGCATATCCAAGTGCAGTGAGTATGTGCTTTCAACTGCCTTTGTGCCTCACCTTTTCCCTAAGTTCTGGGCGATCAGTTTGGCCGCTGTGTGAGCTGGACCAAACCCCTTGTTTCTGCTCCCCAGTCCTCTCCTTGAACACCTAGAAGATGTGAAATGAGGCAGCCAGATACTGCTGGTACAAGGTGCAGTTGCTTTACATCACTCTGCACAAGGCGCACGTCTCTCCTTTGCTCTTGCATCCTACAGATCTGGGCCAGGTTCTTTCTTTCCAACAGACAGAAAAAGGCAGATAATCTGTTTCACATGCAGTGCTGGAATAGCCAGAATGAACTTGTTTCTGAATGAACCAGATGCCGGGAGTATTTTTTTAGACAAAGATTAAAAGGAAAAGGAGCAACACAATGGTGGACCCACTGAAATCAAAGAGGGAACTAGATGAGCTCATTGCTTTATCCTCAGAGCTGAGGAGCCTGCTAACAAAGGCAGATATTAAAAATGCCTTCAAATATGCCAATGAATTATTCTCTTTGGCATCTCTTCAGAGTTGGCAGGCTTCATAAATCCTCTTGAACAGTTTGATTAAGCTTTGGCTGTCAGAGTCAGGCCAATATTTGAATCTCTCTGTGAAACTCTATGCCAGATCTGTGTAAATGTTTCTTTCCCCCCCCCCCCTTTTATTTTGTGTTTTAGAAATGCTTTCATCTTTCATTTCCTGGTTGGCTCCAGAGCCCCTACAGCAAAAAGCAGGATTATGGAGCCTGTTGTTTCCCAACTGGGAAGGAGTTCTGCAGTTTTAAATGATCTCTCTATGGTCTAGACCATTTTTGCCATAAGCACAGCCTGTGAAGTGATGAGACTGTGCTCCACCACAGGTTGCCTTCTTACTGCTTTTGCCTGAGCTCACATGTCCATCCCAGTAACTCAGTGCTGCCTTTTTACTCTTTGCTTCCCAATTCTCAAACATCTTTCCCCAGTGATTTTAATCTCTTCTGTGGATTGATGATACTCCTTTCTGAATTGCTGCTCTTCCCCACAGTAATAGTCCCATGCTTCTGAATAATTCTCTGTGAAAGAAAACTAAAGCTATCTCTAAATAGCTTGCCAAGGCAAATTCATCAAGTAGTCATTAGGTCTTTTACCTTTCCCTTCATCCAGCAGGGTGAAATTAGCTTCTTGTTTAAGTCCATAGTGTGCAGGCTCAGATTTGCTTCGTAACAAAAGCTCCTAACCCAGCCTATTGTATTGCCAGGTGTGACTCATCCTCCTCTTTCCTTCCAGGGCTGGGGAAAAAAATGAAGTAGCATTCCTTGTGCCAACTTTGTCTGCTCACTCCTAGGTGCTCAGAAAGCAGCAATTCCCATGTTTGAGCCTAAGACTTGTGGCCTGGGCTCCCTTCTCATCTCTGCACATTTCAACAGTGCAATTACAGACCCTCTAAGGTGTTTTGGTCAAGTCCATTAAAATCCAGTCTTGGGGGAGGCCCAAGGACTCCCTTGAGAACCTGGGTGTGAGCTGGAGACAGGAGTGAGTGCTGAAGGATGGGACCAGCTCTTGCTGTGCAGCTGCAGCAGAGTGACGGTCCATCTAACTGGGAGGTCTCAGCATTGCTATAGGGGTAACAAATCTCTGACTGTCCCAGTCATTCAGGACTGTAGGTCTTGTCTTTCCAGCTTTGAACTTTCTGACCTGCTGTGTCTTTTCATGAACTTTAAAAGTAAAAAGTATAGAGTCAAAATATAACTGAGTCCACAAAAAAGCTCCTTTGAAGCATTTTCCTGTGATATATTTTTTTTCCTTAATTGGCCTTTACAGGTTTGTCTGGGGCACTTTAGTCCCCTTTGTACTTGACCTTATGTAAATAGGCCACCCAGGGTTGTGTAATAGATTCCCAGTTCCTCTTGACAAGACTATCAGAAAAGGATTAATTGTTTTCCCATGCAACCCTGGGGAGACTTCACCACTGCTTAAAATGAGAGTGGGATCATGCCCCTGGTCTATTAGTAAGTGTGATGGTCATTCTCCCTCCACATTTGTGTTAGTCTGATTGATGCATTGATTTAGTAATCGACCTGCATATCCCCGTGTTGTGCCTATAGTCCAGTTGGGGTAATTTAAAAACAGCAGCCACAGTTTGAGATTGTCTGAGCAGCTGGTGCAGCTGCTGACCCCTGTGGGAACTGGGGTTGACTCATCAGTTCTGAAAACGCAGATTTCTGGAATGACATCTTGACCAAACCCAGTGTTAAATATTCCTTATATCTAATGACTAAAGTTAATTTCTGTTTATTAGTATTTATTAAAGGAGTATCAAAGGCACAAATGTTGAAAATCGCTAGCTATCATCAGGGGCCAATATGCATTTGATACTTGTGGTTTTTCATTTGTCATTAGTGTTGATGAGTTGTTATTTGATGAGTGGGGAGAAGCAGGGAACCAGGCAGACTTCAGCACAGCAAGTTTGTAGTTATTCAGACAATCTAATTCCCATACTTTGGGCCAGGTTCTCTCCTGGTGATAGTCATCAAAGTTACATCAGTTTACACCACCAGGAGATTTGGAGCCAGGCAGGTCTAGCCCACATGTGAGTTGCTCTATCTGCCTTGGTTTATTTTCCTGTCTCTCTTGCTCAGCACTGTTTGCAATACAGTTAATCCTTCTTGTTCCCTTGAGCTTTGACTGGGCAGCATCAAGCAGCCTTTTCTGCAGTAAAGTGAGATCAAATTTACCTGCTTAATATCCACGGTACTGACATTTTGTCCTGCCACTGGCACATTAAACATGTGACTGCTATCATGCTTACTGTTAGTCTTCTGGCTTTTAGGAGCAGGGCTGAAGACTGGTTTTTATTTCCCTTCCCATTCTGTTTTTATCTGAAAAAGGAAATAACAGAGATCTCACACGCTCTCTTTTCCTCCCCGCCTCTGTAAAAGGCTTTCAGGGCAGTTTTGTACTTCTGAGCCCTGGCACTGCACTTATTGGACCTTCTGCACTGAAGGATTTCACCTGCTCACAGTTTCCTGTAGCCAGGACCCTAGCACAGGGGTAGAAGCACCCTGTGCATGCGTGGGTCAGCACCACAATGAACTGCACCAGTATGAATCGGGGCTTTTAGCAATCAATCCTGCTGCGTGTCACACAGGGAGCTGAAAGGCCACGTGGCCTCTAATGGCTGCAGTCAGAGCAAATACCCAGGGAAAGGCAGAGGTAGCATCTGAGAGAGCTGCAATGACTCCAAGCCCTATTCTCAGCAGCACAATCCTCACTGAAGGTCAGTAGGACTCAGGCTCCCAAGTGCGTGGCTCACACCCACGGCCGAATTGCCCCAGTTTAAGTTACCAGACACCAGCTGAGCTGCTGTGAGTACGAGGAGCTCCATGGGAGAGCTCTCCAGACACCCTGCTCCCAGGGCTGTGGAGCTTCAGTGGACTTGGTGTCCACTGAATGCAATGGGGCTGGGCTGACTCCCCCACTCCCCATAACCCACCTGTGTGTCTGAGCCCTGGATCGCTCTCGTCTGGGGAGGGGAGGCACGCTTGTGAGCATCGCCCCAGCGGGACTGTGGTGGAGGGTGATGGGAGCAAAAGATGAGACTGGCTCAAAATGAGCAGCATTTTATTTAAAAAAAAGTCTTTTCTAAAAAAACTCTCTCTGCTATGCTAATGCCTCCTGGCTTCCAATCATTAAAAATAATACAGACTTTAGCAGACAGAGGCATAGAGCCATCTTTCTTCCCCTTTGTTCGGGGTGGATGAAGGCTAATGAAACCCCAGTCTGTGGGTTTGTTTGCCTTACATAATAGGCAGCCAAACTGTTTTCAGCAACTGCAGCATTCAGTCAAGAGATTCATGGAGGGAAGCCTTAATTAGAGTAATTGCTCTATTTATATAACGATTCTCTTTTGTCTGAGATCAAATAGATCTTTGAGAAATCTTATTTCCTTTCGAGTTAATTTCTGCCCTGTTAGTTTAGCTCATGAATCTTAATGAAGATGAGCATGTTGGGTATCTCTCGATCTCCCCACTCTCCCTCATTACTAGAGGGGAGACCATGGGGAGTTGTTCTCCTGTGCTGCTGCTTCTCGCTCTGGTAGCAACATGGGAGAAACAGCAACAGGCAGGAGATGTCAGTACCGTGAACAGGCAAACGTTGCTTTCCTTTAACGGTTTGGGCTTGACCATTGCTTTGGCACAATCCTGAATTAGGGGTCCTCTGAGGCATGTGGTGTGAGGGAGAGGAGGTGATGCTGAGGGTTTGCCATCATGTCTATGATATGCTGCCTTTAGGCTCCCGGCAAAACAAAGTAATGAATTTCTCTGGGTCTCTGTTCCCAGCCTGTAAGATGGGGCAGAGCCTCCATCTCTGCCGTGCACTTGTGTTTGAACAATGAGCGGCCCAGGGGCACAGGCTTTCCCTTGTGATGTAAGTGCACCTGGCCCAGGCCAACAGAGTTCTGATGGGCGTTGGTGCTCCATCAGAAAGAATATCCACAAGAAATAGTGATTTCTTCCTTGTCCAGATGGCTGACAAAGTGAAGGGAATGGCTGAGCAGAAAGTTGCATTCTTCTTCCTGAAGTGCAGTACTTCCGTGAAGGGGTCTGGGCTCGTTAGTGTTTTCCTAGAAACATGATGCAATTGCAAGTAATTTAGTCACTGTCATATTACTTATGAAATTAATTATCCTGATGCAAATAACACATACATGAATTACATAAAACCTGTCATGGCTTCCAGTACTGAGAAAAGGAACTTGTAAATTCAAGGAAATTAATGCTTGGAAACATCTGTTTTGTGCAAACATCTCTTCAGTGACTTCCAGGCTGTTAGACTGATTTGGAACTCAGCCTCTTGAGACAGAAGTTGCAATGCTGCATGTGAGCAGCACCACAGGAGTCCAGTACAGCCTTACTGAGCCGGCTGGGGACTTACAGCCCTTTCCAGCACTCTGCAAGCCACGTAGTGGGTGGAGGGGAGGACTGGTGCATGTCCCCAGCTCTTCCTCACCTGCTTGCAGGCTGAGCTCCCAGGGATGACGCAGATTTTTCCTAATGGTTGACATTACTATGTCTGCTTTTTTCCTTTGTTTCTTTATGGGCCCTCTGTGGACTAATCTCCAGCTTTTAATTTCTTGTCATGGCTTGCTGCATTTTCCTTCAGTAAATGTTTTCAAATGATCTTGTGAAGTCATGTTTTTGGCTCATTCCAGCTGCTAGTTTTGGCTGCGATGCTGCTGAGAGGGTTAGCTGAGGTCAGTGAGAACCTCTCTCAACTTTGCTGCTCGGCAGACTGGTGTAGCCCAAAGGCACTCAGTCTGAGGATGCTCCCAAGGGGCTCTTCACACCAGAAATGGGAGAGTTCCCTAAGGCTGGATGTGATCAGAGTGAGGGCGTGGCGGCCTGGTTCGGGTTTAAGATAGCTATCCATGCTATTGATTTTTCTGGGAGGCATCTTGGATTTGGGTGATTACATATTTCTTTTTGATCAGGAATATCCCAGATTTGCCTCCTTGTTGTTACTGTTGATTTTTTTTTTCCCCTCTGTGTTTCTTTACTGAGCTCTGTGTGCCAGACACTGAGATTCATGCCGGACTCTGGATTATCATGTAAAATTAGATATACTCGGTAAATACTAGGAGATGACATTTTGCCATGAAAAGCTTTCTACTGAACATCTTTCATCACCTGCAAAAATATTGGAGGGTTGTACTTAGAAGGACATTTAGCAGGAGTCAAACTGTGGCCTTTCCTTGGATGCCAGGAGCAGCCAACACTTTGTAGGACATTTTCCGTCTGTTTCTGAAGGCAGTTGAGGGATCAGGTGAAAGATTAGCTGCACTTCCCCAAACCTTTCCTCTGCTTGGCCTGCACATGTGCAGCAGGCAGCATCTGTGTGCTCTGGGCACTCAGCTTTAACCTGACTGCTGCAGAAGTGCCTCTCACATGGTCAGAGCCATGGGTACAGGCTCCAGCCACTTAATTCAGAGCTGAAGGCTGAACTTGTAATTAAGTTTTTTAGAAATCCCAAGATGTTTGCTTTGCTAGAAGTGCCATCAGATAGCAGAGGGGCATGAGACAGGTGTCAGATGCTACCCTATTGCAGCAGAGAAATATCAGCACTGCCTAAGGCAGAGAAAGAGAAGGATTCATGGGCTTTTGAGCCTTTGAGAGGTCATTATAATAGTTTGGGTTTTTCTGACATACTGAACACCACAAACTAAAACTTCATCCCTTTCTTTGTCAGTGCGATAATTCCTGGTGAGTTTCAAGAGTGTTTGAGAGGTTTAGTTACTCATGCCAGTGGAAGCTGGCATCGAAGATTTCACCCTTTAATTTTATATACCTCTTCCAGTGATGCAGGTAACTGTTCCAGTTCAAAACATCAGTACAGTCTCTGGTGGAGTCACCATTTGCACACCTGCTTTTCAGCCCAGTGGCCAAATAAAGACAAGAGCTGCTTCCCAGAGAAAACAACCCCCTTTCACCCACCAGCTGTGACAGACATGCCACCTCCAAAATTCACCAGGCAATTGCACATCAGCAACAGCCAATCTCTTGTTTTCTGTCACAGCCCCCAGGTGCAGAGGTGTCTACATCCACAGGCTGAGTAACCTGTCGGGATGCTGCAGCTGCCCAGGACACAGGACTGTATCTCAAGTATTATGGGATGCCATATGAAGGCAACATTCTCAGTGCCAGTTCCTGTGCACAGATGCCATTGACAGGTCTCAGCACAACATACAATACGTTTATCAGGGATGTAAATTAATGATAAGAGACTGACTGTCCTTTGAAATTATATCCCACCCTTTTGCTGAAGCAGGCTGCTATCAGTTTGACTGCCGTGGAGGGGAGGACTCTTCCCGTTGTGCTGATACTCATTGCAGAGCACGTGATTTATCTTCACTTTCGAGGTCTTGCTAGTGCCTTAGGCACTTGCAGTATCTGGGAAACGAGCTTTAGACAGCCCCGTCCAGAGTGGTTTATGGTGCTGGTGGGTCACTGCAGCCCTCGATACCCTTGTGCTTCAAAGCTCTGCTTTTACCAGACAGGCAGCAGCACGGAGCTTGAGCCTGACAGCTGGGAAGGTGCTTTTTGATAGGGTGTCCCACAGGTCAGCTCTTCCAGTCAGAGGCAAAGGATGAATTCAGAGGGGTTTTGTGACAGCCTGGCATCACTCTCAGTAGCCAGCCAAGGGGATGTGTTCCAGCAGGGGGTGAGTTTGAAGCCTTCACTCTCCTCCTCCCTCCTGTGGGCACCCAGTGTGGGGTAGATGATGACTGAAGTTGCCCAGCTGAGGTTTCTCAATCTGGGGGTCAGATGCTCGAATCAGAGCTGGCTAGTTCAATCTGAACTGTCATTTTCTTTTGAATGTTATGTTTTGTCTTTACAGAGCTCCAAACAGCCCACCTCAAGGGATGGCCTTTGCCTAATCCTCATTGTCCTAACAAGTGTTTTAAGCAGCTAGGAATGCATTTATGTTGGCTTTCAGCTTGTTGCATTGGATGCCTTTGCTTGGTGCAGTTTTGGCATCATGTGGAATAAAGCAAGCAAATAGGAATGTAAACACTTTTATATCCCAGGGCTCTGAACTGGTCTGGGAATGGGCAATAGAGTTTAAGTTTTGGTCTTATATGGTTGAGCATGAATGGAAACCCAAGCAAAGCATGATACAAGGCCTTTTCAGAGATTATTTGCTTTCATGATTTCACACACACACACACACACACACACCCATTTAACAGAAGCTTCCTGGTGTAATGGATGCAGCAGTAGGTCAGGAGCCAGGATACACAGGACTTATTCCCAGCTCTCCACTCCTTTTTGTCTCGTCTTTTTTGGACTGTTTTGGTCTATACCACTCTCAACACCACTGAGCTCTGATCTTGCTTCAGCTTTCTAGGTGTTCCAATAATGCAAATAAGAGCTACTGAGGTGCAGATATCCATTTGTGGGGACAAAGAATCTGGGCAGGGAATTTCTAGAGAAAGATGGGGCTGCCAGGAGAATTCTGGCCTGTTTTGCAAATGAAAGTAGTTTAGTTCAAGACTTGCAAAGGCTTGTCTGAACCAGGTATCTAACAGATTTTGGCCTGACCCTATTTCTTGTTTGCAAACCAAACTGGTTGTGTGGAGATCAGTATTCCACAAAAATTTTGGGGCAGAGTCTTGGGAATCAAATTGTATTTGGGTTCCACTGGTAGAAAGGGAGAAGAAGGTTGAGAGGGTTGGGGAGACAAAGAAGTTCTGCTGCTTCTTGGGCCCGACTATGGAAATGCTGCATAAATGAAGGCTGAAGAGTCCAGAAAAGCCTGGAAGGACCCCACCCGCAGAGAGATATGTTGGCTTTGTACCTCTCCTGGTGCCTCCTCTTACAAATCTGGATGCACTCAGCAGCTTTTTCTGCTGATGTTTTGGGTGGAGTGGTAGAAAACAGTTCTGCCATATGGAATGCCATGGCAGCAGAGGTCCTCGAAGGGCTTCGGAGGTCAGACTGGAGCTGGGGATTTTATGCTAATGTCAGCAGCCACTGGGGTCCTGCAAGCTCTCAGATGCAGATACCTCATCTACTTCAGCTCTGAAGCCCTCTGAGAATGGAGTACTGGGGTGACTTCTAAAATAAATCTGCCAGTCATCTTTCTTCTCCCTGTCTTCTTTCTAGGTAGGCAATGACTAGACCTTTTATCTCCTCGTCCTAGGAGACTTTATACCTTCTGAAAAAGCTCCTACAGTCAGAATGAAATCGGTCTCTCGCTGCACCTCCACTTCTTTTAATTTCCCCATTGCTGAGATGCAGCAGACTCGGTCATTCCCCAAACAGTGACCGATTGTCTGGTTTGGCTGGTTCAGCTATTTGCTAAACATAATGCTCTTTCATCTTCGAGGAAATCGTCTGGACACCTCCACCAGAGTGGAGCTTGCTTTATGCTGCTGTTTCAATAGGCGAATAAAAGCAGCTATTTTCCTAGTTTAAACATAACCTGATTTCTCTAATGAATTGAAATATTTGAGGGGAAAGATTGGGTTTTACTGAATTTTTAAGAACTCTATTCCTAAATTAACAAGCCAACTAGCTCTTTTCCTGCCTGGGGAAGGATTCCCCTCCTCCCCCAATATTTTCCCTCCCCTTAACTAATAACTGCAGCGCTGACACTTCATCATTCTTGTTGGGACCTAAAGGGCACGCGCCAGGGCGCTTTCACGCTGTGTGCATGATGTATGGCTTCTCTCATTGCTCCCTGGCAAATCAGGGCACTTTGGCTGAGGTTTGAGATTTTTATTTTTTTTGGGGGGGGGGGGGGCGGGGAAAA
>VWZY01007755.1:220000-252599 GCA_013399075.1 Chloroceryle aenea | reverse complement strand
GGGCACTGGGCTCACTCACTGCCATTGTGGGGCTGGACATGTTCACCTTTCCCCCTGAAAGGAGTCAGGCACTCTCAGCAAAGGGAGTTATGCCCACCCTTCCCCAGGCTGCTCAAGCAGAGCAGCTTTCAGCTCTGTGCACACACAGCTCAGCTCCAACTAGGCTCTGCCAGTCGCCCGCAGTGGCATAATGGATGAGAAGGGCACAGGAGGCATTGAAAGAATTGTGCAATCAAGGAACCTCCTTAATCTCCATCCATATGATCCATCACCATTTTTTTATGAGTGTGTTGTCTGTTTTCCCCCATGATTTTTGCTGGTTTTCCACAGGCACCAGAGATATCCCACCAGCCTTCCTCTAGGCCATGACCCATCTGTGATAGCCAAGAGCAAAGAGGCTGAAGGTGTAGGGGTCCCACACAACAGAGACCCCAACTGACACCTGTCTCTGCCAGGAAAGACGAAGATTTCTTTGTCAGCTGGGTATTGTGAAACAATGGCCATATTGTGAGCAAGAGGGTGGAGCCAGCAGGAAGCACATTTATGTTTTAAATATGGGGTGACAGCCTGGATTTTTCAGAAGTAAACTTTGGGGCATGGTTTTGAGAGGTGCTGGGGTTGGGTTGTTTTTATTCCTGTTTGCTTTCTTCCATTTTATCTCTAGGTCTCATTCAAGAGGCCTGAATTTTTGCAGGGGATGTGTAGCCTGGGATCCAAGCTTGTGTTCCTTGTGAGGGCAATGGAAAGCTCACCTGTGACCTGAAGCACCACTGGGTTTTGCAAAGCCTGAGCCCAGCAAAGCTGTATGTGGAGCATTGCATGACTCTTTCCAATGCCTCCCCAGTGAAGAGAGCAAGCAAACCCTCTCCAAACTACCTGCTGTGGGGATCTGGGGGGAAATAAAAGGCAAGAGCTGTGTCAGGCACCAACCCAGCCACTGAGCCCAGAGCCAAGTTGATGTGAGCATCATGGGGGCTGCATCCTGGCACTGTGAACAGAGGGCTGAAGGCAAACCTGCCCCATGTCAGCAAATGTCGCAGGCTGGGGGGACATTCAGCTGCTGCTTGTTACAAGGCTTGGCTAGGAGGGGATTGCATTTCTTGCAACATCCTCCGGTGAGGTAATGTGGGTTGCCAGCAGTATTTGTCTACCAGGACACACAGCCGACAACCCATCTGTTTGTCCTGGCCTCCTGCCCGGCAGCCAGTGCTGAGCGTGCTCCCATCCCCGTGGGTTGGAGACCCACACTTGCCACAGGAGAAGTCATCTTTTCAGCTGAAGAAAGCCCAGAAGCCAGTTTTTTGGGCTCCAAGATACAGAAGCCAAGCAGGTGCCCCGGTGATGGGGTGAGCAGCCTGCTCACTGCAGTTGCTGTCCCTCTTTGTCCAAGGCTGTTGCATTGTCACCACTGGCAAGGCAAACATTGCAAGCAGTACACTTTACTCCTTCCTTGAGAGCTGCTACTGAATCACTCAGTATTTGTTCTGGTTACAAGGCTTTTCTTATCAGAGCTTTTTACTACTTTGCTCTTCTGTTTCCCCTTTCCCATCACACAGTTGTTCGTCTCCTGAGCTTGCTGGGTGTTTATGAACTCTGTTTGCAAACCGTGGGGGTTTCCACCCCAGAACTGTTAGACAGGCAGGCTTGACATCCCCAGTGTCTTCCTGAGGTGCCTGTTAGAGCTGACTCTACCTCACTGTCACACGGGGATTTCACTGCAGTACCCCGCATGTTTCTGGCTCCTGCCCACCCACCCTGTGTGTTTGCATTGCTGCTCCCACGGTGCTCCTTCTTGTCCCTGGTTTGTAGATCCAGGTTATCAGTGCAAAACGCCACTTGCCTTGCTGGCTGGGAGACTGGCAGCAGAGTGAGGACTGCCTGCTGCAGAGCCAATAGTTCCGGCACCACGCTGGGCAGGCAGCGAGGCCTCAGGAGAAATCCACCCTCCGGCATGAGTCACGGTCCTCTGCAGCTGCTGAGTCAGCCTGGCCTCTTCAACACCCTGTCAGTTTGGACTGGCAAATCAATCCCCACCGTTTTGGAACAGGAATTAGACAAACCAGGCAGTAGAGTTGCCCAAGAAGCAAAAGATGGGTGCAAATGGAGGAGAGGCTGCAGAACATACACTTTTTTTTCCAGTTGAATCTCTCCTGGGACATTTTTGCCCACTGCAGCACCTCAGATGTCCCCCAGCACACTCTGCTAGTAAAATGTGTCTGAGGTGTGAAGGGTGAGTGTCCCAGAAGCTCCAGAATGGATGTGGACATGCCCAGTGTCTTCTTTTTCTCCCATCCACAGGGTGAGAGGGATGGGAGAGAGTGCAAACCATGGCTGCCCTCCTGGGGACAAAGGCTGTCAGGTGGCTCCTGGGCCATCCTGGCAGGAGTGTGCTCGTATTTCAGACATGGCCCTGACCCACGTGAAACCTCACAGGGAGTTTCCAGCCCCTCATGGTGGGCGGGTGCAGCCATTGCCCTACAAGGCTGGTATGAGGAGCTTACCTTTGGAGAGCTGCAGTCAGGCTCTTGCAGCATCCAAGAGCTGCCACCAGGGCCTGGGTATGGTGGGGGGGTTGTAACTCTTCACTCCCTGCCCCACACTGTAGTGTTGGCTACGCAGCCCCCTTAACCCTGTCCCCACCATCAGGGAGCCTGAGAAAGCTGAGGCTGCCTCCCTGCCAGCATCGGTTTACTGCACTCATGTATTTATTCTGCAGCTGATTAAAGCTCTGAGCGAGGCAATTATGGGATGTAGGGTGTATAAATGGGAGGTGCTGGGGTGTTGCAGGCTGGGGAGAGGAACTACTCGACCTTGCTGGAGAGTATCTGAGCATGTGCTTGGGTCTTCCTTCTGCATTTCTCATACCACCTCATTCCCAGCCTGAGCCGACGGGTCACCTCCACAGGATGGTGATTTCCAGTAGCAGTTCATGGCGGTCAGCGCTGGACTGGAGGGGTGTTTTGTGTCTCTGACTTAGTGTCCTCTGGCCCTCACAAGGATGTTTGAACCTGCTAGAGACCCTGGCTCTCTTTATGTAGGTGTCCAGACAAAAGCAGATCCTGGAAAACCATAGCCAAGTGGCCTTTGATCTTAGAGTTTGAGTTCACTCCAATTTTACTTCCAGGACTTTTTCTCAAATTGGAGTAGTGAAATAATGATAACAGTGAAGGAAAGGTGACCCCAGCAACAGGGCACTGAGCCCCCCTCTTACATCTCAAGGCTCTTCTTTTTGAGGCTGATTTGATTTGGATTCTCCTTTCTTTTCTCCTCAGAAGTCAGCTGTCTATGTGCCGTGCTGGCTTCCATCTGGATGAATCCAGCTTTTCTTACTGCTGCCCCACCTTCCTATCTCCTGGAGCTACAGAGCGGTTGAGACATGGTATTCATGTGCATATACATGTTATATACAGAGAGATTCTCTATTAATCTTAAATGCTCTTTGATCAGAAAAGTAATGACTCGCTGGCATGAATTACTTTACAAATTTTGCTTTTGTGGAGGGAAGCTTCTTGGCTTGAGCTTTTCCTTCCTAACAGAAACAAGTTATATCTGACAAACTAACCTTCCTGCTTTTGCTCACAAAGCAGTAATTTACTCTTCAAGCAGCAGCATCACAACTTATCATCCCTGCAGCAGCATTTATTCAGCAGCACAGTAATTTGGGAGGAAAACGTGGGGTGCAAGCGATGGGTTTATTATCTGCTCTGCACTGTCTGGCAGGACTTCCGCCTTCTCTGTATATTTTAGGATACATAAACTAGTGGGGAAATGTTTTTCTTCATGTGAGGAAATTTAAGTTGCCACAGGACCAAGTTTATCGCACAGAGTAGCAGCTACAGCTCCCAGTAGATCCAGTGGAAAATAGTTGTAGCCCAGCAAATTCAACTTTGGCCTGTACAGCTGCGGAGCTGTAAAACACTTGGATGTTTCCCTGCACAAAGCTCCTGTAAAGGCTTCCTGCAGCCTTGACTCCACGCCAGCCCAGCCGCCACGGCCACCTGAGCCCAGCCAGGACTTTCCAAAGAAAATCATGTCACAAACTCCCCAGTTTCTCTGGTTTGTGTTTTGTGCAGCACTCTGATGTGAAAATATTGATTCTGGACTTTAAAGTAGCTGATTTGTATATTCAACTAATTCAAAGTTTGGCCTGAACTGTCCTTGTCTGGTTCCATTTTTTTTCTTTTTAATGCAGCTTTAAAAGCTCAGTAAAGTATTGACATGAGGAAGAGCCAAGTATAACAATGATGCAGCGTAAATCCTTTAACCAGCCAATATTGTCTATCTTGGCTACACGCAGCTTTTTAATTTTTATTTTTTTTCTTTTTACCCTCCACATTGTATTTGAAATGGAAAATTTTAGAAGGCCATTTCAGGAGAATTTTATGCATTTACACAGAAAGAGGGAAAAGTCAGGCAGAGCTGTTTGCTGATGGAAAAAATACCAAACCCCAAGGAGTGTTTGCAGTACTGTGATGTTTCTAGAGGCGATCTGGGAGGTGCTGAGCTCTGCTCAAACCAGAGCAGATTGCTCTCTCCAGCACTGAAAGAGCCTTGCCCCAGGCCAGGTCCCTGCTTCACCCTCCAAACTGAAGCTCTGCTGCTACATCTGCAGCCAGTGGTGAGGGATTTGGTAGAGAGGCTTCAAACGCACGAGGTCAAACTCCCGTTAGTGTGAATTAACACTCTGTGGGCATCGGCCCCTCTCTAGAAAGGCATAACTCAGCCCGTGGCAGGGGGCTGCATCTCCAGCATCAGCTCCAGCAATTGCTTTGTTTTCTTCCAGGATCATTGCAAGGGGCACATCCCAGCCTCTGTTATCTTGTAGAGACCAAGGACTTGATGCTGCCCAGAACCATCAGGCAGTGGTTTTCAGTCTGTCTCCAGAGGTCTCAGAAGTCCAGGGTGTAACAGTCCAGCAGGGAGGCTGGAGAACTGCATCTCTGCTTTGCATCTCTGACAACAACCTCCAGCTGCTTTAATTGTACTGTCTGCTTCCCTCCTTCCCAGCCTTGCAATCAGCAAATGAAAGTGAGTGAAAGGCATAATCAGCTGTGAGTGGCTTTATAGTCTTCTGCTTTGCCTTTTGGGCTGGCTGAAGCTTGGCAGCCACGGTCAGGGAGCTGCCTGCTCACCCTTGCTGCTCTGCCTTTCTCAGGGTCTGACCCAGCCAGGGCACTGATTTCACTCCCCCAAGGACTGAGGTATTTCTTTTAATTTCCTATTCTATCTGCTAATAACTTGAAGAAATGAGACTCAAAGCATGCTGGTCACAGATGGACCTGCCCATGAATTTCTGTGCCTTGGGTTTTTCAGCAGTTTATGTGAGAGCAAACATTTTCACAGGACTGAAGCTGAAATGGTTTGTTACAAGAAGCTGAAGTTCATTCCTTGCTCACTGTTTGGTAGGCCTCAGTCAAAATTATTTTTCATTTGTTTAATGTTGGCTCAGCTCTTGCCTGTGTCTGCTCTGACTGTGATTCAGGTGGGACAGTGTTCAGAGGCAGCCTGGCTCCATCCTCTGATCCCCATGCTCCCCAGCCCAGTGCCACCTCCTGCTAAACAACCCCCAGAGGGACTCTGGTGTTGAACTGTTTTGGCAAAGCTGCAGATAATCCCACCTGCAGCTCCACAGCCCTGCAGCAAAGACATCTGTTCACCAAAAGGTCTTTACCCTCACTCAGTGGTGTCCCTCTGAGTAAGGTGCTGCATTGAGCCAAGATGAAAATGTAACCCTTGGATGAGATAGCATCAGAGATATATTTGCTTTAATTTGGAAGTATTTTGGCATCTCTGAATCAAAACCTTTCCAGAACTTGTTCCCCCTTGAAACTGGACACATTGTGTAACTTTTTCTAACAACCCATGCTGAACCATGGTCATCTCCCACTGTTGCTCTTCCCACCACTTCTCTTCAGTGGCCAGGGAGACATGCTCACCAGGGAAGATGAAGAAACAGTGTGTTTTTTCTCTTCCAGCTCTCCATGTGCCACATCAGCACAAGCCAGCCCATAATTTTGCAACCAGCCTTGAGGACAAGACATTGCAGCACCTGCCATGGAGTCTGGCTGAGGACTGACCATCACCTCTCCCTGGAGCAGGACCGCCTATGTCCAGGTAGCACGGGAAGGCAGCCTGACCTGATCCACCACCTCTGCACCTGAATGATGCTAGAGGAAAAAATTATTGTCCCTTGCCACCTACAGCCTGCTCTTATCTCTGCTCGGCAGCATTCTGTCCCCTTACTTGGTCCAAGTCTTTTTAAAAGGCCAGGAGGGACAGCAGGAGGGTAAAAGGTGGGAGATTTCCTCCTGGGTGTGGCTCAGCGATGCTGTGGGTTGAGCACCCGAGTGTGGCTATTTTGGACACAAAGGAGACAGAGAGGTAAAGGGATGGCTCCTTCTGGTGACACGGCCATGTATGTCTGGGTCCACCAGGGGCTCTGGGGATGTCTCTGCTGCCACTGATGGTGCTCATGGGGATGTGCCGGAGCTGGGGTTGACATGGGGCCGTGCTGTCCCCCTCACCAATTTTAGATTGGTGAAATCCCAAAACTTTCCATATTGCATCCTGGTGTCTCATGCAGCTCAGTAGAATGGCAGGACTGAGGAACTACCAAAGGTGCTCCGTTTGGCTCACACAGGGGCAGCAGAGGAGAGCTGAACTTCAGATAACCTGGCAAGACTAAACCAAGACCAGCTGAGAAATGCAGCCTGGCTTTCGACTGCAGCCAGTCCCGGCAAAAGCCGGAGACGGAGCAGTCCCAGCTCAGACAAAACAGCTCGCTGGGCTTTGTTGCTGCCTTTTGTCTGCCTGCGGTCGGTTTTCCGCAAGGGTGGTTCCCCTGCTCCCTGTAAAGTCTGCAAAACTTGCATATTGCTGCAAAACGCGACGAGGTGAGCCAAGAACTGGGGCTCACAGGTCACTTGAGCTCAAAGCAAAGGTGAGGGTTGTTCCTGTCCCCACATGAGAATTTACCCTTCTGGGGGCTACATATTCACCCCGAATTGATGAGAGCAGGGAAAAAAAACCTTCAAACTGAAGAGCTCCTGGAGAAATCCCAGGTGGTCCGGGCTACTTTCTTGGGACAGAGGAACAGGGGTATTTGAAGCTGTTTGTGCTCTGTCTGAGTTTGTCCTCCTTTCAGCATTTGGTAGAAGTCTGAAGCTTGTTTAGGCTGTGAGTCTATCCCAGCAGTTTATTTTTATCTGAGACGTCTTGTAACAGCACAATGGTGTTGCAACACTACAGTTCTTGTTTGTGGTTCCTCTGTACTTTGGTACTGGAGTAAATGAAGGCTCCTGACAGGGGCTTATTGTGCTAAAAAATGCAGAGATGTTGCAAGAGACAGTGCCCTCCCCAAAAGGCAGTGTCTAAGTGAAAAGACCTGAAAAAGCAGAAAGGAGCTGGCTTCATGCAGCCTGTTGTAAAGCAATGTTGCCCATGGGTGTAGGTCCTCATTCCAGCCCCACAGACCCACTGTGGCATGAGGAATCTACCCCAACCCAATGTGCCCCAGCACTGCTGTGTGCTGCCCAAGTGACCATGGACCTTCTCCTTTGAGGGGATGGTGATGAGAGGCTTCTGAAGCTTTTTAATTCTCCTTCCAGCTCTCTCTCCTTCCAGCCTTGCTGTTTCTTGCAACCCCTAAAGGCTTGCACAACTAGTTGGCTTTCCCCTCCATCCTCTCCATGAGCATGAACCACACCTCTAAACCAGTCTTTCTAACTCCAGCAGTGTCATCGTGAATGAAGTGACAGTGGAGGGAGCCAACACAGGACCAGAGGGGATACAGAGGTGAGCTCTGCAGGCTGAAGGGAAATCAACCTGTCAGCAGAGAGCAGTCCAGTTTCTTACCTGGTGTAAGAGATGAAACATCAAAGGAATAACGATCTGGCCTCCTTGAGTACTCTCCCTTCACTTGCACATGCTTTATGCCCTTTTAAGTCCATTAACCCCTGACTGGGGCAATACAGAACAGAATGAGGTACCTGTTAGGCAACAAAAACTGAGATTGTGGCTGTGTTATCTTGAGACACCTGCAGTGTAAATCCCTGTGTGTTGGTTCCCTGTCTCCTCCTCAAGTTTTATAGGATGCTGACAGCTTTCTGCGTGTCTTATGATTTCATGGCAGTTGCTCGACACATCAATACAATAATTAATTATCTTGGCTACACAGTAGGCAGCAGCTCAGGCAGCCCAAGAGCAAACAAGGTCAGGATTTCAGCAACAACCCATTTAGAGAACTTGCTGGGGCTCAAGCAGAGCAGCCTTGCCTCTCTGATTTTTTATTTGGATCACTGCTCTCTTGCCTCATTTGCAAGTTCTGTCCTGTTGCCGAGGCCAAGGTAAAGCCGAACACAGAAGACTACGGCAGTTGACACTGCTCCATCCAGGGAGCAAGGATTAGGGCAGTGGCAGCGTTTGGCTCACAAACATACAGTCACTACAAAACAATTATTGACTTAAAATCCCTTTGCTGATGTCCCAACTTTCATTTGATGATGTTAAAAGGTCAGAAGGAAAATTAGAGCTGTTGCTCTAATCCCTTTAAGTGCTAAATTCATGGAAAGCCATTGAACCAACAATTTAGATTAAGGCAATAGCTTCAGATGATGGAGAAACTCTGATCCTCAAAGGATGCCTGAATGAAATGCGGCTTTTCAGAATAAGATTGAAATTGCCCTTGGCCTCCTGTTACAAAGATCCTCCCCGCTGGCTCGGTAAGTGAATAATCCAAGACTACCATGCTTATTGCAGTGCTCAGCTGTGCCACATGCCCTTAGATCCCTGTGAAAGGCTCCGAACAGTAACAGTAAATATAGGGGAGAAGAAAGATCTGTGTTAGACTGGCTCCAAATTAATCTGTTTCCCAAAGAAATCATTACTGCTATTAGTGAATAGCATTTATCAGGTTGTTTCTGCTCTTTACAGTCCTTGGTAGGACTGAAATACCTCCCGCCCCTCCTTTCTCTTCTCCCTGTGTAGCCATTATCCAAACTTTCTCTGGATCTTTGAGGTGCAGAGTGAGGATGCCCTGATGGAAAAGAGGGAAGTCCTCCCTCCGTGGACAGTGAGTACTAAGCACAGCAAGATGGCAGATGCAAAGGTGAACCCAGAAGAGGGCTGGAGGGTGGTGTGGCTCCTTTCTCCCCTGACCCCAATCCCAGACCCTGCTCCAGCTGAACCCCCTCAGCACAAGCAGGCGAGAATCCAACAGACTGTGAGATGGTAGATAGGATCTTGTAGAGTGTAGTCATTTTTCAGCCAGCTCGTTTCCTTGGTGCCTCTGTTGATAGAAGAGCTTTTACTGCACATACAAGCCTTAGCAGAGACAAAACTCATGTCTCCTCTTTTAATAGGAGAATTGACAGATATGAAGCTGTCAGCAAAATATATTTTCCATGTATGGCCCTGGGTAGGAAAAGAGCCCATCCCTGCAGCTCTGCTTAGCAAGCAAGGGGATGGCCTGAGCACAGGAGCCCAGTTTCATGGCCTCTGCAGCAGGGAGCAGCCAGCCAGCCTGCGTGGGGGCTGGATGTTGAGGTAGATGCCTGGCTGTACCCCTAAAACCAGAGCACCCCTAAGGCCTGAGCTGATGACATGTCCTGTTTGCTTCCTGGCGAGTGCAGGCCCTCTGGCAGGACCACCTCTGCCTATCTGGCTGGAGCAGAAGGCACTGGAATGGAGAGGCAATTTGTCCTACAAAGCCTTCCTCAGGAAAGGATAGGAGACGACTCAAATACCATCCTGGACTTTCACACTGAGTCCGAGGTGTGATGGATGGTGGTGTGTTAATTTCTATGGCACAGCCCTATAAAATGATAGTTTTGCTGTTCTTATTCCATGTGAGGTGGCCCTTTGTGATCTAAAGCACAAGTTGTCCATCCTGGTGAGGAAGAGAACCCTCTTATTAGCAGCCGCAATGGGTTAAATTCCTATGTACCACTCTTGTACAGCAGTTCCAGCTCTTGATTTCAATTTTCCTTTTTCTTTCGAGTTTTAGATTTTCCTAGGAAATTTCTTGTCCTGAGAACAGTTCTGAGAAACATGTTTTCCATGACTGGTTCCTTCAGAAATGTTATTACTGGCCTGGGATAATTCTTATACAATAAGATTAAGTTTCTCTTGCTGGAAAATTCGGACACTACAAATTTTTAATATCAAAACCCAAACAAGTAATAACAAGGAATTCCTGAAGAACCTACCCAGTCTGGCACTGGCAGTCTTTCATGGGATAGTGCTTCATTCCAGTGTGTGTGTCTATTTTTAAGGAAACTAATGGCAAATGGGGTGAAAGGAAAAACACACAAGGTAATTACAACCCCTCACTTATCAACCTGCTTCTAACCATTCTTTGGAGTGGTAGGTAAATATGCAAAGTGCTAAACCACTCTGTATTTTTATGCTACTTTGAAGTGTGAGTTCCAAAGAAATCTTAACTTGCATCACTTCAGTTATTTCCATAACTGTCTACTGCCAGTGTCTCTGGGTGGCAGCCACCATCTGTCTTTCCAGAAAGAAGTCAAAACAGATGACCTAGTTGGAGATACTATGTCCTTAACCAAGAGAAGAGATTGGCAAAGGAGGGAGCTGTCAGAGGCTCACCGGGCAAGTCTCACATCAATCCTTCTTGTGTGCTATGGGATGGATATTCCCACCATGCAGCCACCGGTGCTCCAGGTTGGCACCATCAAAGCACAGACAGGTTCTCAGTTTGCAGAAGAGGAAGCAAGGTCCTTGAAGCTTTTCAGAGGAATTTTTCAGGGATGCGTTAGTCAGGGCATGCTCCCTGCTTTAACCAAACACATTTATCTTACACTCACCCTTTTCTTCTGGCTGCAGCAGATAACCTTGTATAAAGCGGTGGGGCAACGAGAGGTGCTGCGTGTCGACACTTGGGAGCCTCTGCCATCAGCAGATGCAGGTGTTGGCAAGTGCAGGCTGGCTTCTAAAAATATCCTGCATGCTTTATTCTTGTTTCAAAGGCCATTAAGTATTTCTGTGAGAGTCTTTTTCATCTTCAGTGTGGAGAACTGCCTAATACTCCCACACATCCTTTATAATCCCCCGAATCTCAAGATCTTCCAAATGGGAATATCTGGGCTGGAGATCTGTACAACAAAAGTTTTAGTGCCGTACGGGCAACGAACCTGAATTTCTTCTCTCTTCAGCTGTCCTTACAACACTGTACTTGTATCAAGTGCAGGCTGAGGGTTTACTTCCCATATCTGTAAAGAGCACAATCAAATCCAATTACTCTTCACATGAGCATAATCCAAACACTCATCTTTTTAATGCAGAATATTTAGGTCTGCTTCATAAATAACAATGAAGTATTGCAAGGCAGTATCAGTTCACCCATAGGCACTTTACCAAACCCAACTTACAATTGTAAAGAAGCTGAAGACACCAAGGGCCAGCCTTAAAAACAAAAGCATGCTGCTCTTCTCTTGCTCTGGGGCTGCTGCTGCATTTCCAGCGTGTGTGCTCTGTCATTCCTAGGAGCCCGGGTGTTTTAGTCATCCTAATGTGTTTGCTTAGGCACTGACATTAGTGTCAAAAGCACTTAATGCAAAGGAAACTTCCCAGGAGTGTAGTGGTCGCTGCCAGAGCAATCAGTCTTGTGCTGGGTGTATATACACTGTACAACATTTACTATTGTGGGCTGGATGATGAATTGCCCACAAATTCCAAGTGTAGCTCAGAGGTCCACTGCCCAGCAGGCCGTCTGTGAAAAGCTGCTGTGCCTCATATTGGGTACCCGTGGGTCCTCCCACACTCAAATCAGCCCCCGATGACAACAAATCTAAGCCAAGGATGGAAATATTTATTCTTGACTGATGCTGCTATCTCAATTTGAGATGATAATTCAAACCAGTATCACTGAGGCTGTGATACGGTGATACCATCCTCCCACAGACTCTTCATGAAAAACCCTGTTTCCCATCAGGCTAATTAGGGCTGGGTAACTGTGGATGTGGTTCAGCCCCTGGGAGCCCCTGGTGAAGTGTCTGACCCCTTTCTCAGCCCCTGGCAAACACTCTGCCTGGCTGCCTCCAGGGCTGGCCGGAGTTTTTCCCATGCCCTCAGCTCTTTTTCAGTGCAAGCAGCTGGGTTTGGAAGCACAGCTTTAAGCTAGGCTTGCCTGAGCCTAGCTGTGGGTTTTGGGGTGGAGGATTTAGCCAAGAGCCTTCCCGTGTGACCCCATCTTTTTAGTAAGCAACTGCAAGGATCTGTCTTTGGGCTCTCCTTAGGCAAATGAAGAGAGACCTAACTTGATCACTGCTTTAAGAAGCCCTTTTTGCTTCATAATTTGTTTGCTGCTTTGATTATTATTTTTATTTCAAGTTTCTGTGTCTTTGATGTAAAGGAAACAGTTACAAGGAATTTGAGTTGAGCTGTGTAGGTGAAGTAATTGGAGATTATATTTAAATCTGCTGCTAGAGTTTGAAGGCAGCTCTTAGGGTAACATTTGCTTTCTAATCACTTCTTTCCCCTTGTAGCAGAAAATGAGTTTTCTGGGGATTCCTGGCCACCACATCTTGCCAGAGATGGGCAAATCCTCTCTGTGCGTGCCTGGTACCTATCAGGAGATGCTGCTCCACTGTCATTTATCTTCTGCAGATCAGCTCTGTCTGCAAAGGTGCCTCCAGCACCTGCAACCTTCCTACCACACATACTCCCTTCCCTGGGAGCAAATACTCACTAGCTGTAAAAATGAAACCATAATAATAGCATTAATATTAAAAAACAAAACAAAACAAAAACAAAACCACAAAAACAAAACAACAAAAAAAAGAAACAAACAAACAAACCAAAACAACAAACAAACCAAAAAAACCCATTGCTGTAGCTCAGGCATTTTTTTCTATGGGTTCCAGTGCCAAGCCCTCATGTCTGGGAATATCCAGAGCAAAGTCATCCTTATAGGTGCCAGAGTCACCCTAACAGGGACTGAATCAAAACCACGCTTCCTTGCCCCTGTGTTGTATGTCTACATGGTGCTTATGGGCCCTTCAGACACTGGCAACGACCAGCTCCAGCTCGCAGAGCACAGAGGATCTGGAGCTTTCCAGGAGCTTTCCGGAGGGAGCGGGAAAGCGGCGAGGCTGGTTTGCCCTTCCCACATGCCAATTTACTGTAACACAAGGCAAGTCACCCCATATGCTATCATCAAAGTGGTGGTATTTATTCCAGGGGATTTTTGGGGTGGATTTGCCTAAGGCTGCTGCCTGAGCTGAAGAGGCCATTAATTAGAGCAAACAATATTGGCTTTCAGAGTCTTTTAAGAAACTGAGGATTATTTTAAAGAGACAGATCCCTCAAAGGGCCTTGTGCCAATCTCCTTGCCATGCCGGCAGGGTCCAAGCCAGCCGGGCTCTTCCCATCTTGAGCTTCACCTCCTGCTCTAATGAGGAGTTAACGTCCCTGCTACAAATCTGCCCTTTGAGGACTAGGGGAACTGACTTCATTACACACATATGTCTGAGACAGAGGGAGATCATCACGAACAATTACTTGCACTGTAAATATTGCAAACACCATTGAAATCCCAAATCCTACAATTCTTCATCCCCCAGAGAAGGGGTGAGAGCTTCTGCCCCTACAGCCGGCTGCCTGGGTTGAAGCCAGAGCTTTTAGGCTGCCAGGGAGCAAAATTAGGAGTATTTGGGTGTGGAGAGGATTTCTGCAGCGGCTGCGTCTCGGTCACCACGTGCTTCGGCAGCTGAAACACGGAACTCCTCAAAGGCCGTGCCATCAGATTTCCTGGCACGGTGCAATTCCCCGGACCCTTGGCATTTTGCAGCCCTTGGAAAAGGCTTCTTGCTCACGGCTTTGTTAGTGTTTGATGTTTTAAAAACACTAAGCTGACACTACTCTCCTAATCCTGCCAGACCTGCAATGAAGCAGATATGTAATCCTTCACGGGTATTACATTTAATAGCAATAAAGTATATTTAAGAATTACACTGTCAAATGCCTGCCTAAGCAGAGGAAAAATTTCTTAATTTAAATTTCTATAGAAATCTATTTCCAGCTGTTATTGCCTGTGAAATCCTCCCCTGCACACATGGGAGTAAAGATGAGAAAAACCAGCAACAGGCAGTCCCAGATCGTTCTTTTCTGGACACCTGTTGGAGAAACATTTCCCTGTAATATACAGCTTCCCATGCATGCAGGTATGTTCTATACAACCGATTTTTTATGCCTGACAACAGATGCAGATGTATATTCAGGGACACCCCTGTGCATAGGGAAAACCCCCAAGTTGCATGATGCATATTCATGCCAGCGGAAGGATTTGGGACAGGTGGGAGGGAGGTGTGCTGGGGGCTAGGGGAGGGAGGAGGTGGGAGCCATGCTACAGGCAGGATCGACCAGCTCTGGGAGGCATCCCTATCGAGATGGGGAGAGGGGGTTGAATGGGAGCACACCCCTGAAGAGGGGAGCAGCAAAGAAAAGTCCCTGAGCCTTAGGTTTTGGATCCCCTTCTAAGTTAGAAATTGTGACGTGGATTTGGTTGGGGCTTGGTCCAAACATGGGGGTAAGCAGCTGGGTGTCCCAGCTGAAAATCAGGTTTCTCAGCTGAGTAAATAGCTGAGTTAACTACCTAATTTAACAATAATTATGGCAAGTGATTAAAAGCTTTAACTCAGTCTCTGCTATTAGCATGAAATGGATGAAAGGTGCTTTCTCAGGCCTTGGTCCCCCAGTGCTGTGGTCAGAAGCCCTGGTGCAGGTTGGGGGTTGAGGTGGAGCTGCTGCAGTGGTGGCACCCAAGGCACAGCTCATGGCAGGGGAATTCCTACCAAAAAAGGCTTCTATGAGACCTTTTATGTTGCAGATGCTGAGCAACTTTTCTCCAAGCAGCAGTTGCCATCTTCCTCCCACCAGCTGTGGCACAAGACACCAGGAGTCAGGAGCAGAGAAGCACTTCAAAGGTGAGACCTACTGAAATCCAGCTTGGTTAGAGCCTGCTGCTTCCTATCAGGATACTGGACAAACAAACCCTATCTGACATGGCTGCCCCCTCTCACCTCCACTCACCACCTCTTCAGCCCCCTTGGTAGTCAGGCAAACACGTGGGTTTACTCTGGTTTACGTGAAAACTTTTTCTATCTGACAAAATGAAGCCTGTGGTATTACCCAGACCCATCTAGCAGCCAGCACAGGAGCTGCCTGAGACCACAGGCTACTTAAGGAGCCTTAGTTTCTGCCAGTGATGATAAAATGCTGACTCTTGAGATGAGAAAACCTGGAGAAAGGTGGCAGGGCTTTTCATGCTGAGCCACCCCCCCCCTTCCTCTCCTATGACCACCTATCCGCAGCTGGCTTCCCGGGAAAGCCACTTAAAGCAGAGGCAGTGCTGGAAGATGCTCCTTCCCGATCGAATGTGCTGATTGTCCCCACCACAGGCTCCGAGTGCTGCACAGGGCACTGCTGGCAGCAGGGGCTGACTCATTTGTGGTCAGAGGCAGCTCACACGAGTTTTCTCAGTGCTACAGCCTGGCCCCTTTATCTCAGTGGGGTTTATTCACATCCTATCTGTGCCTGGCGAGCATGGGCATCTCCAGGCTGCTCCTCTCCCTCCTGGTTCCAACCTGCCATGTCTCAGCAGGCTGGGCCTGCTTGAACATGAACACTGTACAGAGAGCTGGAGTTTGCAGATGTCTTCCCTTAAAAGCCCAGTAAAGCGGGTGAGAAATCTTCCCCATCCTGGTCTGAAGCAGGGGGGGGCAGGCCAAGTACTGAAATAAGTTTCGGTTTGATCCTGATTAGAAGAGGGCAGGAGGAGCCTGAGCCAATGAGGCGCCTGTTGCTCTTAACCTCAGATGACCCCATGTAAAATTCCAAGTGCTAAAGACCCATGGCTGCAGAGACCAGAGGGGCTGGCAGTATTCCTCTGTACTGACCAGCATAAAACTCCTCTGGAAAGAGTCTGAGTCCCAGCAAGGAGTTTTCACTCCTGAGGATGGGGTGTTGGATGTATAAGTTTTGTGCTGTAGAAGTGAGACTTTAGGGGGACAAATCTTTGCAGGATTTGCAGGTCCCCCATCACCTTTCAGGCATGTGCTGGAAAACCATCACCTAGATAATGATGCTGGCCCCTTTTTAAAGCAGCACAGTTATTGTCTGGCCTATATAAAACACCCCTTAGAAAGCATTTAGTCTATACAGCTCAGTGTTAGCTAAAACCTGTGAGATGAGCATCTTTTGAATGGAGAATTTGAGCTGAATTCCACCGTGGAATAAGCAGACTGAAGACCCCTGAACTTGCTTTTTACAGTTTGAAATGTGTGCTAAAAGGCAGATATTTCTGTGGCTGAGTCACCCCTTGAAAACAGAGTGTCGCATTAATGTTTGCCTTGAAACACCTTCCCTTGGAGCAGTCAGTCTTGACCCTTTCAGACAGCATAGAAAAAAAATAAATAATAAAAAAAAATATATAATTTCAGTGGCTTTTCATACTGTCTGACGAGCTGCCAGAAGCCACTTAGGAGCTGCCTTCCGCTTCAGACAAGGACACAGGACTTTGTATTATGTTCTCAATTTCCTCTTAAAAGGTAAAATCGACCTTTTTAACAGACTGGAGAAGCTGGCTGATCACGGGCTGTTCTGTGATGGATGTGGTGTACCTGCCGACGGATGAAGGCTGTAAATCTGCTCTCAGTGGAGCGATGCTGATTTACATGGCCTGAGGACTGGGACCATTGGATTTATGTTAGACAGTGTGACTTGTGACTGCTGCTTATGTCCCGGGGAGTGAGGGAGAGGAAAAACTCACTCGAGCAAAGGCGGCTGTTCGCCTCCATGTCTGTGGTGGCACAATATTGGCTTCTTAATTTCCTACTGATTAAACTGTAGGTAAACAAAATCTGCTTTGCCTGGAGGGATTTGGCTTCTGCTCAAAAGCTTTCTCATCAAAATGAAATATCATTTGCTGTGAAACCGTTAGCAGGAGGATAAATGTAGTTATAAAAGCAGCTATTTGTAAAACCAAAGTGGGGAGCAGCAAGATGCTGTACTTTAAGAGGAAATCTCCACAAGAGCTACAGAGGGAAAAACTTCTTATAAAGCCCATGTTTCATCAGGATTGTCTAGATAGTGGGTTTGTTCAGCTGGCCATAGGGAAATGTTTTCTTTGCTAACATGTCTCTTGGCTTGTCTAAAGGATGAGCTGGTTGGCATGGGGCTGGCAGGACACTCCAGTTTGATATTGGTGTCCCCAAGCCCAGACGCCATGTTGGTGTCATCTTTTTGGGAAGTACAAGGCAAGAGTTGGTGGTGGAGCCTCTCAAACACCCAGGTACTGTCATCAGCAGGGCTGGAGGCTAGACAGCAAAGTGCTAGCGAAAGAAGCAACCTATATAATCCCATATAATGCTGAGTAAATAGCAGGTTGGTTTAGTCCTGGGAAGTAGCCACAAGAGGGAGATGTGATTGGATGTGCCAAATCTATGTCCTCCATAGGCAAAAATATCAAGGAATTGAAAATTAATCCAGAGATCACTAGAAACCCAGGAAGAAATGTCACCACAAGAACCTGCAGCTTTGGGGTGATCGAATACTTGAGTAGAATTTGAGAAACACTTTTACAATAGCATAAGTATTAATGATGATTTTTTTTTGCCTAAAATGTCCTTAGTCCTAATGAAAAAGAGTTTTTTCATGAATATTGCCTGAATTACATGAACAATTTTGAGTGAAATGAGAGAAAACGTCAACTTCCCCCAAACCCTAACAAAACAAGGAGTCTGATTTAATTTCAAGTTGATTTATAATGAATTTTTGATCAGTGAACCAAAAGTTCCCTTATTCAGACAGCACAGCTGTAATTATCTCGCCCTTAAGGGCAGAATGACCGGGTGATGTTGCAGCATTTTGGAGTGTGTGATGGAGATGACTTGAATCTGCTTCCTGCAGTCTGTGCTTTAGGTTTAAACAAAATGTTTCCTGAAAGCTATCAGTCTATCACCCTTCCCCTGTCTGAGAGTCATTTCAACTAAAAATAAACCTCCTTATTTCTCCTCTCCCTCTTTCCACCTCCCCCCATCCCCTGCATACCCAGACTGTCATGCCAATTGCTCTGGGGGGCTGAAGATTTAGGAAGCACAGCTGGTGCTGTGCACGCTCCCTTTAAAATCATCTGGCTCTGGACTGTCGCTGTAACAATGGGGGAAAAATGAGCATTTTTTTTTCCCCTCCTCTTAGTGCTGCCTCTGTTACATAACTGCTAATACGGTATCTGGCTTGTCCAGCCCATTGGTCCTCAGGGCTTTTAGACCTATTTACACACAAACAGACTAACACCCATCTGAAAGTCATCTCGGGCACAGAGAAGTGATCCTTTTGC
Source organism: Chloroceryle aenea (assembly GCA_013399075.1). NCBI lineage: Eukaryota > Metazoa > Chordata > Aves > Coraciiformes > Cerylidae > Chloroceryle > Chloroceryle aenea. Next base: position 234,244 of record VWZY01007755.1, on the reverse strand, counting down.
CGCCCTAAAATAACAATCCTTTTCAGTAGGGCACTGAATAACTGTTTGGCAAAGCGAGAGCCAGGTTGGTGCTTAGATTAATCTGCTTAGATCAACTAACACAGTTGTGCAAGAGTAGAAAATACCCAGTCAAGTAAATTACATCATCCAGGGAAAAGCTATTCTAAAGAAAGCACACTTCATAAGCCTGAGCAAAATCCTACTTGGTTAAATATTTAAGTATATTTACAAGCAGGAGCAGAAGCTTTTTTCTTTCCTTGGAAAAAAAAAAAAACAACAACAAAACCAAACCAAACAAACAAACAAAAACCCAACAAATCAAAACAAAACAAAAACCTGGGATCTTTGAAATTTTGGCTAAAAGAAAATCTTCTTACTAAATTAATCACTGGCCAAGATCCAGAATGAATTAAAAATCCATTTATAATTTTTCTCACATTAGTAGTGCCAAACAGGTAAAGCCCTCAGTCCAGAAGGAAAGAGGTCAAGGTGTTGCACAGCATTGTATATTAAGAATGGCAAGTGCCTGGCTAAAATTTGGGCTGTCTTTGAAAGGTTGCGTTGCTTCTACTGTCAGACCACCTTTGCAACAACTTCATTAAAATCTCTTGTTCTTTTTAAAGTCTTTTGTATGAGAGAAAAAAAAAACAACTTTGAGGGGATGAGGGAATTTAGAGGCCATAACCACATATGGATTTAAATGCTGATTTAGGTTTTATTATCCTGCTTGGAAATATTCTTAGTGGAAGATGCATTGTCAGTGGTGACACCTGAAAATGGCTGATGGTGCAGCACTTGGCTGTGAGCGGCTCTCGTGTTCAATTTGCTAGGTTGTCCCCTGAAAGCATTTGTCAGAGGAACTGTTCACGTTCTAGAAAAATGAAAGATGGAATCAAAATGTAAATTTCTGTCTTGCATCAGGGCCTGGGCTGTTACCATCACCCTTGGTTGTGGCCTGGAGGTGAGCTCTGACTCACAGCATCCCACCCGGGGTGCCCTTGGGAACAACAATGCACTGGGCAAGCACTACAGCGGTCCTAAGAAAGAGGAAAACCTGCTACCATGAAAATGTGGAAGGGTAATAGAGAGACCTGGAGACAGACCAGATCTTGGTGTCTCCATTATGTTCCCTGGACCAGAGCTCATTCCAGCCACCTTACACCCCATGCTGGCAAACCCCAGCGTCATAAGGCAGCGTGTTGGAACGAAGCGGTAGTTGTGCAATGACAGCTAAACACAATACACAGCCAGGTCCACAGGGGTCAAGCTTTGTACCCAGACCCCTGAACTCAGCTTTGGCAGCTGCACCATGCCTCTGTTTCGGTTTTGCTTTTGCAGAAAGTACCGTGTCATACCGGGAGTTCTGCTGTGGCTTCCTGGGGTTTTCTTGAAAGCTCTCCTCTAGCAAAGCTCCTTGCTGTGGTTTAAGCCTTAGATCACAGTTTGGGCCCAAATATGCAAGTGTGTCACATGGGAATTCCCACAGAGTGGAATATAAGGATACAGTGTGGTTGGACTAAGACTATATTTGACCTTGGGGTTTTTTTTAGCCCTAGTTGAACTTCAGCTTGATAGGAAATTAGGTTTGGGTTCAAATTATTCTTTCATCTGATCGAGCCTTCTTCAGTTTTAAGAAGACCTAGATGCTCCATTTATATTAATTTGATTTTGGAATAACCTTAGCTTGCCACCTTTCCCTCCCATCCCTTTTCATTCTCTTTTTCCTACGGCCTTGATTTGCTTTAGCTTAAATCTGCATGAAATAAGAACAGCCACATTAGTAACAAGAAAGGATAAAATCTCTGCAAGTGTAATTGAGCCTTTTAGGATTTTATCTGCCTAATCATGTTAGCAGGAGGACTATTAAGCTAATGTGAACTTTAAAACTAGTTATTGTATATTATATATTGGCTTCTACAGTGTCTGCACGTGACCATCTGGGAGATGGGTGGATGATTCATCATTACAAGACTTAATATTGCTCAAGAGTTGAACAGGGCAGCATTAATCAGGTTCTTCACACCAGTTCCTGCCCTGGCCTGCTTCTCTCCAGCTCTTCTCGAGCTCCTCCTTCCTGCTTATTCACCAGTTTGATCTCCCAGGTACTCTCAGATTTAACTTCATACCAATGCTGCACATAACCACATCTATCCAACGTGTAAATACAACTATACACATGTCTTTGCAGGGTGATGTTCATAATATCATGTACATATTATTATGTGTATCACACAGAGTCCTGCTCGTAAGAATGAGGGAAGTCCTTAATAAGTGTTATTACTGTTATTGGTATTAGTGACAGTCTTGTCACTGGTATAAGTGTTCCTATGTGAGTGTATATTAAATGCATATTTTAAATCCTCAGTCTATTTTTTTTTCTATGCTACAAATGAGCTGATAAATGATTGCAGCCTGTTGGGATTATAATATGAATTGACATTAAAAAAAAAAAAGTTCCAGCTCCATCTGTTTGGGTTACATAACTCATGATCTCAAGCAATCTCACAGGCAGGATTTTCTGCATAAATAGTACAATTTCCAGTAAGGAGATTAAGGCTTCTTTGCTGGGAAAGGAAGAAGTGACCAGAAAAGCTGTCATTTCAATGAACACAAATAAATCATGTTCCAAAATACACAGGATGACAAATTTATGTCATTGAGTCCCTCTGCCCCAGATGTTCCTTCTCTACCTGTCACAGAAAGACATATTTTGCCACAAAATACCATTCATCTTTTAAACAGCTGTGAAGCGTGGTCAGCCATATTTTCTGTGTATGTTAACTCTTTTAAAAATCACTGCTGCTGTTAACATTGTACATTTTTAATCCTAGTGCCTTTTTTTTAATATCCGGTGGCTTTCCCTAAGTGCTGGACTTCAGTAAATCCAGGCTTGGGAAGCATAAAATATATTCCATGTGTATAAACCGAGGCACTCAGAGCAGCTACTGTCCGGCAGCCTGGCAGCAGATCCTGCTGTGTGCAGTGGAGAGAAAAACTCTCCCCCAGTGGCTGACAACACTGTGTCTGCACTCTGAGAAAGCACCTGAGTTTTTAAGTTAAAAAAATGACTTTTTGTGTGTGTGTGTGTGTGTGTATGAATGAGGAGAAAACTCCCTGTTTGGCCTATTTCTATAGACAGATGGGCAAGTGTTTCTGCAGACAGACTGTTACCACACGTCACATCCTCCAGAGGCAAAAGATCCCATTAAAAGGCTGCTTGCAGAAAGTGTTTATTAAAGCAACACACATCGCCAGCTTTCCTGATGGCTGCACTGCTCCAGAGCCAGCAGGGCACAGTGAGCAGCCCCAGATACCCCAACTCAAAGTCTCTTTTCTAGAGAGGAAAAACAGGGGAAGCCCACCTGGAAAAGCTCTGGCTCACACTCAGGCTCTGTTCAGGACTGGCAGGTCCTCCAGCACTGCCCAGGCTGCTAAAAGGCTCTGGGCTTTCACCTGTCTCTCTCCAGTCTTGCCCCTGTTTCTGCCTCATTTTTTTTTTGCCTGCTGCATCTCTCATGTGTATGAAGACCCCCCTGGATTGTGATGGGAGTTTCTCAGCTTTTACATCTAGAGTAACATTTTGGCACGAACTGAGCCGTGGCTCCTCAGTAAGTTTCTCCTTCCTCTTGTCTTCTCCTTGGAAAGCCAAGCGAGTCTGGTATGTGGTTAACAAGAAATGTCGTGCTGGTAGGTCCCATTTTATTTCTTGTGTATTACCATCCCTCTGCTGAACCCAGTTTATGCCTGAGTCATGTGTTTACCATCCTTGTGCTTTCTGGCCACCTCATGTGGTGGCTTACCCGTCCCCAATGTGGTTTAGGAGCTTGAGGACCTCCAAGGACAGCTCAGCAGGATGCTCCAGGAAAGCCTCCCTCTTCTCAGGCTCACTTCTTTGCCTTTCCAACATGGTGTGTAAAGAAGAGAGGAGGCCCTCACATTGCTCTCACACAAGTCTCCGGGACTTTAAAATAACTCTTTATCTCCTCATTATGTCACCACAGGGGAAATGCACTCAGCCGTGCTGATATGCAGAAGAAATTGAGGGAACAGCTTGCTTGGAAGCTCATGCACTCAGCAGCATTGGAGAACCGAGTCAGATTCAATGTGCTGTGGAGAAGTGTCCTGTTTCATAGCTGGGGATCTGCTCCTTATGACCTGCCACAGCAAAATGTTACAGAGGTGACTTGGGAGAGGAGAGATTGTGTAGAGGAGGGATTACAGAGTCAGCTGGTTCTCATGTCTGTTCTCCACTCTTTCATGCACATCCCCTCAATCTGGCAGCGAGTCCCTGCTCTGCAGGAGTTATCACACCTGGTTCCCACCCCAGGCACTGCCAGACCATGGGGTCCCATCAAAACCCCTTTGCCTCAGCTTCACAAAAACCCCACTCCAAAGTCGTGCACACCCAGCCACGTAAATGGAGAGGGCATTTTCCATAGCTGGTCCCTATATTCCTGGAGATAAACTGAATGTGAAAGGCTCTGGATTTCCCTGCCCTGATGGGCTCTGTGGGCAGCACATCGAGTGTCTGCATGGGTGCTCCAGAGAGTGCTAACTGGAGACTGGCGATATGCCATTGCATATATGGTGGAGTACTAATGCTTCCCATCACCTGAAAGGAGAAAGAACAGCTTAAGAGCCAGCCAAGCAGTGAAGAAAGAAGTTGTTGGGGCAGGAGCTGCCTGGGAGCAGGGAATGGGGATGGTCACTTGAACCCAGACCCATTTAACATCACATGCCCTGCAGAGGCTGCAGTCATTTTGTAAAGGTCAAAATCATGTTATAACAGGACATGAACTCTGATGTCATTTCAGAGTAACTGATCAATATTCCTGGCACGGGAAAGCAGCCAGAGATGAGGCAGAGTCCCACTGTCTCAACCAGGCTTAGCAGCCCTGGGTGGCTTGTGAACGAGTTTATAATACAGAGTGTACTTATGCCTTAATTGCTATTTAGCAATGAGGTGTTTGGGAGGAGCTGCCCAGGCAGAAGAGATTAGAGGGGGCCAACGGAAGAGGAGATACTAATCAATGAGATGATTGACTTTCTCTGGTCAGCTGTCTTAGTTAATTCCAGGAAATTATATCTTCCTTGTACCCCTCCTCTGAGCCTGCAAGAGCTTGGCCTGATTTCACTGACACTCAGCACTTCAAAGCTGGCCACATCCACTCTCAGAAGCATCCCTGTGTCTGACGTGGGCTGTAACTTTGTGACCAGCAGCTACCTCTGCTTAGCAGCATTTTTCAGGTGAGCATGTATATGTACTGGTTAACTACTTGTACTGAGATGTGCAGTTTTATACTTTATTTTAAAAAATAAACTGGTTCTGCTGTCACAGGCTTGACAGAACTATACTACTCCATGGGGCTGCAGTCACAATTTCTTACCACTGTATGCAGCAGAAACTGCAGAACACTCACATATGCTACAGAAACTCTGAGGTCATGTGGAAACTTTTCAAATTAATGAGGGCTCCTGGACATGAGATAACTATGTTTTGAAAAAGAAACATTTCTCCTGGGTAGCTTTCAGCTCATTTAAGTAACTTGCAGCCCATTTTTTTTTAAGACAAGTTTGCTTTGCAGGGAAATATAATAAAAGTTGTATGATGCAAGCTACTTGTCTTTTCTTGGTGGAGCAAAAACATGTAAGGGACTTTTTTGTCTGTAGAAATTCCCTGCCAGGAAGATTGGTGGTTAGTACAGAGATCTGTGAATTTGGAAACTTGGGCTGTATCCCTGAGGAGCTGACTGGCTGCCTGTGATCTTGAAGTCAATGGACCAGTAATGAGCTGACCTTTGGGTTGAGCCAAGCCTATGTGTCTGTATTTTGAGGGAAGTGGGGGTGTTTTCTGTCAGGTTTTGTTGAGGTTATGGTTCTCAGTTTCAGAATGCCCCCTGAGAAGCCACGCAGGCAGAGCAGCCTGTCCCAGCCTTTCCTGCAGCCTGGTACACCAGGGACACTGTGCACAGGCTCTCCTGTGTCCCCTCCTCTGCGGGACCTGTGGGAAAGCCAGAATTCACCAAGATGCAACACGGGGCATTGCTCAGTCAGGGAGACGGGCTATAGAGTTGCTGGAGATGCTACTGAGGTGTTTTTTTCCCCCTGACTCTACCACTTGCAAGTCTTTTTCTGCCTGCCTGAGCCTTAGGGGTTCTTGGCAGATGGGTGAGGGTGCGGTGCTCCGGACATGTCAGGCGGCGAGCACCAGGTGAGCCAGGCGTGTGCTCCTGCCCAATAAACCCGTTAGAGTGATACCAACGGTTCTAACAGCTCCTGGGACTCTGGCTTGCGAATTCCTGCCTCAGCTCACCTCAGTGAGGTCCCCTATGGATCTCAGTGCCTAAGGGGGTGATTTTTTTGGTTTGTTTTCAAGCTTAAATGAATTTAAAACCCTGAAAAGCTGCTCCTGCTACACCAGAATGGATTCTTCCTTCTCCAGAAGCTATGCTCTACTCCACTAATTAGATTTATTTTGCTGCTGCTTTGGGAGAAGATGGTTTCATGTTCAGCTGCTAGTTCTATCAATAATCCATGATCTGCTGTACTCAGGCCTACACTTGCTTTTACCTGGGGGAGACTGCAGGCAGTACTGTCTTTTCTCTACTTTGTGTAACAGCTCTGGTAATCTAAATGAGCAGTAGAGATGCTATTGCTATAGTCCTCCTGCATTTTTTAAAAAAAAATATTTTATTATTTTTAGAAAAGGCAGGAGCCATGAAACAGTGATGAGATGTAACTGGTTTATTACCTTGCTGTCTGCTTGGTTGTTTAAATGGTTTGTTTGTTTGTTTGTTTGTTTTTTGGTGAGGTATTTTGCTCATGATGAACTGAGGGCTTCTCAACTGTTTGCAAATTAAAATTACATCCATGAACTGACTTCTTTTCTCCCTCCAAGACAATAGGAAAAAGAAAACTTGATTAGCTTGTGTGTGTCTCTGTGTTGGTTGCTTGAATACCTGTATGTACTAAAGGCTTGCACTGAGCGAAAGCTGGCAGCATAAACAAATTTTCATTTGGTTCTGAAAATGGTGAGGTCTGTGGTCATTCTTATCTAGATCCAGCTCCTATGAGATCTTTGTTTCCCACGCTCATGAGTTGCCTCTTATTGATAAACAGTTTCATTACTTGTGATCTCAGATAGCAAAGAGAGGTTTGTCATTATGGTTCTGAATTTTGCTTACACAGTTCCTTGGCAAACTCCTTCCATCCTATGCTGACATCCTTTGACTTGCAAACTCAGGGTTTCACTGGTCTGTGAAGTGCTGTGTTCCTACTCTAACCTGACAGGATTGCTGAATTCTTCATTAACAACACAGCAATGCCCACAGCCCATTCTATGTCTCAACTGTTTTATTTTGTTTGAATTTTCCCACCTGTCCAAGCGCCCTGATAACCCAGCACTTGTGGTCCTTGTTTCACTGCCCTGCACTTCACCCCCCCTGCTCTCCACAGTGTCTCCAGCTAAGGTCTTTGGGAATGAAGTGTTTGAACCAACAGCTGGAAAGCGATCAAAGGGGACGTCAGTCTCTCTTACTGCTGGCTGAGGTGGGTAGCACTAAGGAGAAGATGCCAAGAAGATCACTCAGATGCTGCTTTGTATTCAAATACTCTGGAACTGATCAGTCACTGCCTTTCCTCATCTTTTACTTGGCCTTTGTCTTCCGTGATGGGAGTTGGTGAAGTTCTGCTGGAAAGTACCTATTATCCCACTCATAAGTGAACTCAGTATCCCTTCCAAAGGACCAGATCCACAAATTATTTATGTATGTAAGTCAAACTGATTTTTATCTCTCTTGCGTGAATATCTTTTCATATCTGGACTTAAGTGTTTTGTCTGTGGTCATGCAGGAAGTCTATGGTAAGCAGAGTGCTGAAAACACCACCCAAGCTGAAGCTGTAACTACATGTACCATTCTTCCCTTCCCTGGGATTTTGGGGGGGCATTAGATCTCAATTTGCTGTGAATAAAAACAGTGTTTTGCCTCTGCATTTTGATATTTGGCTTCAAAATAAAACCCCATATCACTGCTGTAAATGATGCCAATTGATTAGCCTCTTGTAAACTGGAGAGCTGGCATTGTCATGGCTGGAAGCCAGTACTGGAATTGATCATTTAATTAACTGGAAGAAAATTAAAGGAACTGTAATCTGTGTCTCAGCTCTGTTGTTATCAAGCTGGCAAAGTGCTTATTTCTGCCTAGAGCAATGACTGATTCCTTGACCCTGCAATTTAGAAACACTGGTTTAGGCATCTACCCTCACCTGCCCACCTGGCTTTCTGCAAGGCAGGAAGCAATATGACCAGATCCTTCCTTCATCTGCCTGTGGATCCCAGACTCTTGGGTGCCTGACACCTCTCACAGCCGGCTGGATCAGCTAAACTAACATCATCTTGCTGCATCTGCGAAGGCTGTGATTCCAACTTAACAGATGGGAAAACTGAGTCTAGTAGAGAAATGGATCTAGTGTAAAAGTCTTTTTTTTTTTTTTTTTTTCAGAGGCTGAAATCAAAACAGGGGAGTTCTTCAGTTTACTTGAATACCAACATTTCCTTAAAGGGGTTGCAGTTTTGATTTTAATTTTGCTACTTCAAATAAGTTGGAGAGAACAATGCACTCAAGAGAGAAATTACTAGTTCTGAAAATATGGTGAGCTTTTAAAGCTTTGAGTTAAACAAGCAACTTGAGTGGTCTGTGATCAGAGGGAGGGAAAAAAAAAAAGATATAAGAAGCCATTGTTTTAATGATTGTGTTGCCATATCAAGAGAAGAAAGACAGTTGCTTCCAACTTGTCTTTGCATGTCGAAGTAATATATTAATTACCTCATCCCCCCCTTAATGCCTACAGTCCTCCAAAAGGCATGTTAAAACAAACACGGTCATTAAAGCTTGCGCTGCTTTTTCTAATGTGTTGTGGGAAAACAAACAAACAAAACCTCAAGCCCTTTGTGTTTTAGCTAGATCCAAGTTGGGGAAATGTTAAGCAGAAACACTTAAGAAACATCATTGGAAAGAAAGTGTGTTTTATTATCAAAATAGAAAACCAAAACAAAACCACAAACACAGAATTTGAAACTGGTCTCAATTTTGGATCAGGTAAAACAGTTTGATCCCTTTTACATTTTCATTACAAGCAAAGCCCATTTAATTTAATCTTTCAATTGGTTTTGGACTCTTTCTTGCTCTGTGTGAGAAACTTGCAGTCCAGGCTGTAAAATAATAAAAGACTTGGTAGGAGAGATGAAAAGGATCAAAAAAAAGGAAAAAGCAACCTCTTTCAGAATGTTCCTGTGGCTCATAGCTAGCTGTAGGAGTCAGAAATCTGCATGAAATTGAAACCATGTCTCCTTCTGAGAAATGTGTTTTCCCCTCTGCTCTGGGTTGTAACTTATGTAAAGACTGTCACACAGTTCATGCTGCATCTGCTGACTGCTTGCCTGGTTTCCCTCGCGTGTCCTCAAACCATTTCACTTGTGTTTATAGTACCTTCAAAAGGGAAGCTGGGCAAAGAAGAAAGTAAAACTAGCTGGGTAGGTATGAGGTGTTATGGGCTGATTGGCATATTGGGAGTGTCTTGTTGGCTTCAGAGATGTAGGTTAAAAACACTTTGTTGGTCACAAGCAAAAACAGCCGGTGGCCTGCTCGCTGGTGTGACGACAGAAAAGTGTTGCATTGGTCACTGTGGCCTCACGAGAAAGTTGTGCTTGGAGAGTGTGAGCAGAAGCAGTGGGGAGGAAATGTTTGTGTCTCCATCTTAATGCAATAAGACATGGAAATAGTGCTTGGCATGCTCAAGAGTACTCGGGACTGAGACAAGGAGCATCAAACTCACTGTTTAGGCACTCTTGCACCCTCCAAATGCTCCAAAACTCTGTCCATATCTCTCTTTAGAAGGGATTTAAACTCAGGTGCTTTATCTCCCCAGCTGTCTCTAAATAGCAGTTAAGGGGCTAAAGTGAAACAGCTCCCAAAGGAGAGAAGAAATGAAACTGCTGAAGTCTGTGCCAAATGTTGGTCTGAGCTGGACAGGACAGAGGCTGAACGACCATCTCTGAACTACCAGAGAGCCCTTTACCTCCCCTGACTTTGCCTACTCTTTCCAAGACCTGTTGCTGTGCCTGGCTGCATGGCAGTGACCAGCTGAGAATCTTGATCACAGAAAAATATCTTGAAAGCTAAAAACACGATCTGGCTTGGGCAAGGCCACGGGTCCAAGCAGCGTGCATTTTTTCAGTTTCCCTTGTGGTTATCTCAGTTGCTCCCTCCTCAGCTGATTGCTGAGGCTCCTGCTCAGCAACCAGCTCAGATCAGGTCCCCAGATCTCCTGGTATACTGCATGGGGAGGTGAACTCTGTGCCCAGCATGTAGTGAACTCTTCTGCTCAGCACTGTGGCGAAGGATTGCAGCACTGGAATCTGAAAGACTTTCTCTGAGTGATTTGTGTAATGTCCCACAAGAAGCCTGGAATCAAACCTCAACTCTCTGAGTCTTCGTTCAGGGCTTCAACCACAAACCTGTGTCTTCTGTAAGAAGAATTTTAAAATTCCCTTCTGCTTTTTGTCCACCTCAGGAAAACCACTGTACATTTGGCAATTTCTTCTTGGGAGTCTCCTGGGGTTGGCAGGATTCATCTGACTGGTGAAACTGTACAGCATAGCCTGCTGAGTGCTTGCTTGCCTTCTGCTTTCATCGGGTATTTCTTTCATGGGTAGAGAATCCTTCCCCTGAATGTACTTTCACTGAATTGAACAAACATAGTGCTTTGATTTTACTGCAGGATTTGTTACCCGCATTGTTGTACGTCTCTGTGCCGATATCACAGTCCAGAGAGTGTTTCCAAATATCTAGATGTGCGCTGAGTCAAGCAGGCTTTAAGAGATGGTCATTGTCTAAAAAATGTGGATTGTGCAAATGCAAAAAAGAAAAATATGTTTTTGGCACAAGAAGAAGAGCGGGAGTACTAAGGTTAGAGAAGACTGGAGGAAAGAACTGTTGCCAAGGAGAGATTTTTGCCTCCCATCACGTACTCTGTTTCAGACAATATTTGATACTTGAGAAACAGCAGCATTAGGATTTCACTACCAACGTTTTGGTTTAAACTCGATTCAAATTTCAACTCGCCTATTGTGAAATGCGTTGACTACCAGAGACGTCAGTTCTGGCACTGTTAAACCATAGTAAGTCACAGGAACAAGCACTGGATCATTGGCAGCTTCTGTAGCAGAGCCACAGGTCTGCACAGTCTTAGGGATCTCCTGGCACTTCTCTTTGAAGTAAATGCTCCCACAGGGGTGCTGTGGATAAGACAGGGTTTGTGGTCAAATACTGACCGGCAAGTACGTCCCCTTTGTTAGAGCATCGTGCTTATTTATTGAATTGATGAATATTACTTAAGTCTAAGGGGCTGTACTGAAGTAAAGCAAATAGCCCAGGAAAGCCAGTGCAGCTGTCACGTTGTTACAGTGACATCCCATGTGGCGTGAGCTACCGACTCAAGTGAGATAAATGGAAGGAGCCCCTACTTTTCTGTAACACTCCCTCCTGGTAAGTCCATGCTCAGAAATGGTAAGTGTTCTTCAGGGGAAAGATGTCTGAGACAATTAAGCCCCTGTTCTCAGCAGTTTTGCCAATCATTATTGACAGGGATGAGTCCTGAGACTCATTTGAGTCCTGAGAACTAGTCCATACAGAGCCCATCACGGTGGGATTTGGCCCATCACGCAGACAGATCTGAAGCCCCAGGCAGGAGCATATCTCAAACCTTCACCTTGAGTTGTTCTACTGACAAATCCCTGCCACTGTCCTCACCGAGCCGTTTGCTGACTCATCAGCTTGTGCATTTGCCCTAATTAATCATACGCAAACACTACTTTATTCAGGAAGTTCTCTTAACGTAAGCTGGAGTATGAACTTAGTGCAGCAATAAAGGTCAAGAAAAGTGACTAAAGCATTTTCTGTTACCAGCTACTGGCAAAGCGGGAAAGGAAACGTATATGCAGAATTTTAGTGGAGTGGCACAGAAGTTTAACAAGCGGGAGGATGTGTGGGGGGGGAGACAGCATTTGCTTAACATCTCTCTAGAGCTGCTATGGCATGAAGTGCTTAATTGCAGAACAAGTTTCCACTAACATCCTCCTGAAACATGGTTGTTTTTTGAAGCAGTGCTTTTTATTATGAGCTTGGGGTAAGCATGTTTGGCATGAGAGAAATGTGTCTAGTAAAGAGACCACAACACTTACTCACAGCTCCTCAGCCAGTTCATGCTGGGAAGCCTGACATTTTGACCAATCAACTTGAGTAGTGTTAGTAATCTGTAGACAGAGATTTTTCTGCAGTGTCTTTTACTCAGGGATGGCTCACACACCTTGAACCTTTGTTAAAACTTTTAAATGATTGGAATCTAGTGTGAGAATACTCAGTGAGGAGCCCTTTTGATGTCTTGCGCTGTATGTGAATTTGGATAATGGTAAGAGAGTGAGTCCTAAGGCATCTGTGCTCATGGGCAGCAAAACTGTCACTCCTTTGAGTGACAGCTGTAGGTTGGAAAATAAGAGATTACCAGGTAGAATAAGCAGGTTCTGTAGTGTCACAGGCAGTCCCTGGTCTGGTCCATGTTGGTGCTCCCTGGTCTTTGAAGGATGTGTGAGCACTGTGACTGCAGTTGAAGTGCAAAAGAGGCTTTGGCTTCTGAGTGTGGGAGATTCACCAGGAACCATTTCATCCTCACACTCAGATTAGAGAAGCTGCAATGGCTGCTCAGAGTTGAACCAGCCTCTGCTGAGGCATGAGAAGTACCCTCTGGCAGCTCTTCACTACCAAAACTCCCCCATGTGTTTTCCACGGCAGGATCTCCAATGTGGAAGGTGGCACTGAGTTGGGTATGTCATTTCTGCACCTGTCAGGAGATTCCCCCATTTCCCCACAGAAACTCCTTAGGGGCTGTAAGGGTTGCTCTGTGGCTGTAATGAACAGTGCGTGGCTGCAGCATGCGGCTGAATTTCTCCCTGTGTTCAAACTGCCACATTTAATTTTAAAAAATGAAGTTGCTCGTGAACTCTTGTGTTGGGCTTCTTGATACTTATGCGAGACGTGAGTTTGAGTCTATTTTATTCTTATTTCTCTTCTCAAGGCTCCAATGAGTACAGGACAACAGAAATATCAGTAGTCTACAGCCACAGTGCCACGGGCTATTGTGTTGTCACATCTCATAAGCTAAGTAAAGCTGGTTTTTGTCAGTGTTTAGATAAGAAACCTTAAAGGAATAAAAGGAGGCTGTAGCACCTGTGCCTCTTCTGTATATCTGACTGCTGTGGGCAGAAGCAATTCATTTCATACAGAAACTCCTTGTGATTTCTATTAAATGTCATGGTCATTGCTTTTTCTTCATAAGATATTAAAAAAATAAAACACCACCCAGTGCAAACCAGTCAAAGCTGTATGCAAAATGACTGTCGATTACCTGGAGGTTCAGAACCCACCACAGAAGTGTAGGAAGGTGCAGTACTGAAACGACATCCCTTTGCCCTGCAGGTGTTTCTTACAACATCACATGTGCACACAGCAGCACAAGGATATTACTTATGCCTGTCAAAGCTGCTTTTTAAAAAGGTATCATTACCTCTGAGCTGCAAATTGAGTAGTCTTGTAAAGTTCAGTTCCACATGATCACTTAAAGTCCTAGCTGGAGGAAGCCTGGAGGATGTAAAAGAACCTCTGAGCTCTGTCGAGTTCTTCTACCTAGAACTGTATCTCTCCTGCCTCCACACAGTGCTCAGACACATATGACTAAGGGTACCTAGCTAAAGCCACCATGGAGCCTTTAATTTTAAATGCGTGGTCTCTCTTGGTGGCCACTATGGCTGTGGCCTGGCTTTTGGTCTGAGGGGCCACTTGCGAGCATCTGGGTGGCCATGTCAGTGACAGGTAAGGCTTAGGCTGGCCCAGGCCCTGTCCCTTGTACACCCACTCATGACACACCTCCAGAGCCAGACAAAGTTGCAGGACACCTCAAAGCCCTTATCATAGAANTCTCCACCAGGTCCCTGTCGCTCCTGTGCCAAAGACTCCAGAGCTGGTCCCAGCAGTGCAAGGGGTTCTCCCCAGAGCAGTGGGAGCCAAGAGGCAGGATGCCTCCCTCGCCCCGCTGCCTGCTGCTGGGGATGCAGCCCGGGGAGCGCTCCTTGCCGGCTCAGCTCCAGCTTCTTCCCCCTCCGGCCCCTCAGGTGAGCGGGGCCCAGCGCCG
>VWZY01007755.1:183254-218210 GCA_013399075.1 Chloroceryle aenea | reverse complement strand
GGGGGAAAGGATGGCGGCTGGACAATGTGAGTTGAGAAGTATGAATAATTCACCAAGGGTTGTTAGCTCAAATTAGAAGGGGAAAATAAAAGCCTTAGAAGCCTTTGTTACACGGTGAAGTTGGGGAGTTTGAGTATTTGGGTGACCAGATTTCTGCGCTGGAGCTCGCTTTGTGGAGGGATTAATTGCTGTAATCGCCATCTGCAGAAGACGCCGTTTGTTTGTATTGATAGCAATACCTTTTTTGGGGGGTTGTGTGTGTTGTTGATTTTTGGTTTTTGGGTTTTTTTTTTCTGAGATGGGTTTTCTCAGCCCTTCTATCAAAGGGTTATCTGAGCAGGTTAAACGCAATAAGTATGAAAGCATGTCAAGTTGTGCTGGAGAGGAGACCGACTGGCTTTTAAAATGGATGGTGAGCTTTGTGCTGAGCTGGGAGCGCAAGAGTGCTGGGTTTGAACGGGGAGCGCTTCACCTCCAGGACAGCATCGTCTCGGTGGCAAATTGGAGTTGTTACTGCGGTGCAGGGGGTAGAGTGGGGGAGAAGCAGCTTTTAGTCTAATGAAATCTGTGCTGTGGGGCACCTGGGGGGTGGCATCGAGTCTGTAACCTTTGTTTTTTCTACTCAAAGCTAAAGGCTGTTGAGAAGCCTGGGAGAAAATGTTGCAACAGAAATGAATATTCTGTGCTTTGCTCCGCTGCCCTAATTTAGTGGCAGGTCTAGTAAGGGGACTTGAGATTGAAGTTGTTCTCTGTTGCTGGTTTTTGTTTTGGGTTGGTGTATTTCTATTTTACTTTTTTGCCCTTGAGCATTTGTTATTTTTGACTTACCATTCTGTCCTGCTTGGGTACTTTTTTTTTTTCCAATTTCCTTATCCTGGATGTAATCTGCTTTTTTCAGAATGTAAGAATCAGTATGCAAAGCTTATCCTTCCTTCCTAAAGGCAGGGCTTAAGAAAGAGAATTTGTTGCTTTCTGTTTCCTGTAGCCAGAGTTCAAAGTTGGGAATGTTTCTTATAAAACAGTAAGGAATATTCCGATTACTTCTGTTTTAATCAAAAGCATGAGGCTGTATCTGCGGTGTGCTCATCCTGGGGGCTATGAATGTGCAGTTGAGCAAAGATAGCTAAGCAAAAAAGGAAGGATGTGAGCTCACCAGAGAACTTATTGAAAATCTCAAGCATTTCTCAAGATCCTGGGTTGTTTGAGAAGTGTTTAGGTTTAACAGTGTCCATGTCGAGAGTACCTTTAAGGGAGAAGAGCTTCCAGTCCTGTCCTTCAATGATACAACTTTGGCTGATTGTATATTCAGTATAATTCAATTTTGGCATGTGTTAAGATCTTTTTATTCTGTGTCCCTCCCTGTGCCTGGGTTTGGATAATGTTTCGCTCTTGATGGTTAAAGTGGAGCTCGGTGCTTCCTGAATTATGTGCTGTGAGATGCAGAAATTACAGAATTTGAGCAAGTGTGTATCTTACATAAGTGAAACTCAGTCATAATGCTAACTGGATGCATGGATTCATTTATTGGTTTGTTAAATCCATTCTTTGATGTAGTCCCAAGTTTCTCATCTACATAAAGGGGTCAAGATTCCATAAGAAACCAAGTCTCAGCAATATGATTAGGTATTGAGCTATCTGGCTCTTTAGCTGTTCTTCAGTAGTTGTATCACTTTCATGTGCTCCTGGGGTTTCCCCTATGCGCTACAAGGAGCCAGTTTATATTCATGCATGGAGAGGCTGAAACAGCATTGTTGGGAGCTTTGTTTGCTTATTAACTTTGATTTGATTAAAATTTAAAGCGTTTGTTCAGAAGTATGCTGATTTTTTTTCAGTATTCCTGAATATTGAAGTGCATGGATGGCCGATGCTACGTAAAGTTCTTCCCCAGGTCTGTGGCGTGACACTTTGGTGTGACACAGTCATTCTTGCACCATTTTAAGTAAATGAGCTATTTAGGTTTACTGGTTACTTTGGTAGTGATTTGCAGCTGGTAGATACACTAGGAAAAGGAATCTTGGATTAAGTCTTTACTTGTAGCATAAGATATATATAATTTTTAATGGTATGGGTGCTAAAGAAAATGAGAAGTGGCAGGATTTAAAGTGGTTTCTTGAGTGCTCGTTCTGAGTCTTAAGATGGTATAAACCAGTAGAATTTAACACTTTGACTTGAGTCCCTTGCAGAAAAACTTGCATCTTTTCAGTTTCTCAGAACTGGGACTTGAAACTTAATACCTGGTGACTAAGAGGATGATTTGACCAGGGTTTTTCTGCTGGATCTCTGCTGTTCCACTCTGGCGGGTCCTGTGCTGCTGGCTCTGAGGGGCAGTGGCTACTGCTGGTTTTCCTTAAACATGTGTGAGGTCTTTAGGGTTGTACATGCCATTGCTTTTTGTCTGTTAATTCCTTTCAGCACTGGTGGAATTGAGACACCATTATGAGAGTCAAAAGCGAACACAAAAACCTTTTGTATATACTCCAACCGTACCTCTCTACGAGTTGTAAGAAGAGGAGAAATCTTTCAGTAGTCTGTAGAGTCTCTCCGCAGGTACGGGGAGGGCACGCTGGTTTCTGGCTTCAAGAACAATGTTTTTACTGCTTTCTGGATTATTTGCCTTGCACCAGGGTTTACCTGGTAGTACTGTCTGTGGTGTCTGTTCTTTGCTGTTTTCTCAAACATGAAATGGTTTTGAATTCCTTCAAAAGTCATCAGAAATTACTTTCTAGTGCCTGCTAAAGATGAAGGCAACAGCGTAGTTCTACCACCCTTTCTCCTTGTTATCAAGGCACTGAAAATCAGGGAAGAAAAGCTGTTTAGCATTTGCCTACTGCAGCTATTTACTGTAATTTTGCTCTGTTAGTGCTTTGGTTTCATTTCATCAGTGGAGGTCTGAGTATTTGGCAGTGTGTTGATGGAAGCAGCGGGTGGGTTTTCTGCTTTTTGTTTACAGTCGTGCTTGCTTTGCCCTTTCAAAACACAGTGCCTCCAGTCTGCAGTCTGGGTCTCTTGGTTGGCATGCCTGAAATGCCAGCAACTGGTCCACACTTGGCGGAGACATCTAGACGTGATCGGATGGTCCAGGTTGTCAGGTGGTCTGTAACAGGGTGATGGGATGGTAAGAGGTTTTATTTTAAGTGCTTTCAGGCTTTTTTAGTAACTCTCCCATCTGTAGAAATGCTCTTCCTTTCTGAAGAGCACTGGTGCCTGGTGTCTTTGGAGGCACATCCTGAACCATTTTGAGGGATGTGTGTAGCTTCATACTGTAATCAGCCACTTCAGTCTGCCAGTTAAGTCAACTATTGGTTTAAAGGTGTTGGTGTGATGTGGATAATTAATTTTATTCACTCATTTAATTGCCAGTCCCATTTTCTGGTTGGTTTCTCCACAGAAATGTCCAGCAAAGGCTTATTTAGGTTGGGCTAAGATCATGCTAAATTCTGTCCATTGTAAGCCTGGAGAAGCTAAGAAACATAGTTAGATGCTGTCATTCTTCTGCCACCAGGAGAGGCCAGAGAAGACCATCCCGCTGCAGTGTGACTTCAGTCAGCATGCAGCTATTTCTAGGTGCTTGCTTCCTCCCTTGCACGTTGTGAAAACAGCCGTAGACCTTTGTTCCTTCCTACCCTTGAACTATAATGCGTGGAGTTTATAAGGCTGTTTCCAAGACTCTTGATTGCTGATGGTGAAGTGGGGGAAAAAAAAAAGGTCAATGAATATTAATGACACTAGCAAATGTCCTAGTGTTGTGGTGTAAGCCCAAACCCTTCTGAGGTTCTTCAGAGTGCGCCTGTTTACTTTGATGTGCTTCTGACCTGAAAGCCTTGAAGTCTCTTGCTGAGCCTACATAATACAATGGATTGACTTGGAGTGTTCACGTTGTTCAGCAGGTGTAATATGGCACCGATTGGTGTTCGAAGGCTGCATTTCACGTCAGCTCATGTGAAATTTTTGGTATTAAAAGGGACATTGAAAGACAGAAGCCGCTGATTTTTGAGTATTCTTTTGTACTGCAGATGATAATTTAGCTGCATTATCTCAATTTATTCTTGAAGAGCTTGGTGTTATGCTATGCCACCAGAAGTTAATTCCTATACGATTATGGAGTGTGCATTAAGTAAACCCAGGAGGGAGGTATCCCATGGCTCAGCTGTGGTATATGAGAGCATCTAGATTTTCCTGATGATACTGCTTTTTCAAGGAGATGCAAACAACCCCCGATTACCATGTGTGTTCTTTAAAAACAAATGGCTTCAAAACAAAACCAAATCTTGCACGAACCTTAGCAAGGCGGCGCAGTAACCTGTTTTCTAGGAGCTGATGTCCAAAAGGAAGGAATGTTCCAGATCACAACTCATCAGCTCAAATGCTCCTTTTATCTTTCCATACACAGTTACACAGGCAGGTGTTTACATGCCTCAAAGAAACCACCTAAGCAATGCATGGAAAGAACTTGGACCTTAATTATCTTTTCATGTTATAACAGCCCTTTCTCTTTTGAATTTGAGAAAGTTTGAACATTTTGAGCCTCTCTTGAGAAACCTCCTTTGTATTATTGGGGCACACAGAAGAGCATGCAGGAGAATCTGTGTTTTCTGCTGAGTACTGCTCCAAAATGGGAGAAGCTAGGGGGTTTTATGACACTGGGAACTACAGAAATGGTCCAGGAGAGAAGCTGAAGAGTGTTGTGGTTTTTTTTTTTTCCTTTCTTGAATGTTCAGTCATTCAAGTTAGTCATTTATAGGTACAGGTTTCCAAATTACCACTGGATATGGAGGCTATTAAGGTTTTCCTCCACTGACATCTCTAATTTAGAATAAAAGTCTCTATTAAAGTTAAGCTCTGAAATTATGAGAAACATGCACATGAAGTCACGTGACTATATGCCAGCATATATAGATTTTTAAATGCAGTTTATGTAGGTGACAAACACTTCAGGCTTCCTTGATGTGGAGTCACAGCCTGTTCACACCAGCCTGGGGGTTTGATCCAGGATCTCAGAGCAAGTGCATTGATAAAGAGGAGTTTCACTGTATGCATAATCTGTCACTTCTTTCTGCTGAAGCCTGGTAATGCTGCCATTTGTACAAAAGCAGCCTTTTAAAACACTGAGATATTTTAGTACCACGACCTTTGAAATGGCTCTGCTGGCACCGAAGAGCTGGTGCTTCAAAATGACCCATTAGTCGTTCCTTAAAGATAACCAATATGTAATAAACATTGTGTGCATTACGAGAAACACTGTGCAGCTTCTGTTTAATTTGGTGTGGTGTGAATGAACGCTTGTGAAGTGTCTTGTGGAGAAACGTTACAACAGATCTTGTAGCCTTTTCAACTCAATTTGTAATCAACCTGGCAATGTTAACCTGAAGAAGGTGACCCATTTTTGCTGACCAGAATGAGTTGTTTCACTGTCAGTCCTAAACCCAAAACAGATTGGTGTTACTTCACGAGATTTTTTTTGCATTTCAAGAAGCAAAAGAATTTGAGGCCGAGGCTCCTGGTTTTGTGAAGTTACTTCATGCTGCTCACTAGTGAGAGTAGTAATGGATGTTAGGCTAGAAAGGGAGTTACTAGCTGTTTATTACCTCCTTACGTCTGCCTGCTGCTCACATCCACTGGAAGAGAAGAGAATAGCTCCAAGGAACAGAAGATTTGAAGTAATCATTATCAAATACAAAGGCTGCAGCCTCTACTAGCTAAGTTGAAGAAATAAGAAGATCCACATGGTTTTGCTGGGGACAGGACTATTTGGTGCCCAGTCCTTCAGAAAGGACTTTTTCCTTGCACCTTCCTGAAGTTACTGTGTTGAGCTGACACTGCTGCAGGCTTTTTGTGCTAGCTATCATTGTAAGCAGTTTTCCTGACAGCTTAATGGATCTGTTTGTTCTTTATTCATACAGAAAAATAAAATATTCTATCTCTTAATTCTGTTTTATTTCGTTCTTAAAGCCTTTCATCGTGAAATACCCTGTTAAGTGAAATCAGTTGAGGAAGGTAAGGTGAAAGGATGAGAACTTGGATGGAAGCAGTGAGGGGTAAAATGTGCAGCCTCCACTCTGGAAAACCTGAGTGAAATGACATAAAATAAAGGATATATTTTAAAGCCATGATTTAGGCTAAAATCAGTTACTTTATCAAGAGACTGCATCTCTCTGAAGACAGACCAGTTTGTAGCTAAAACATGAAATGAGAGCCTGATAGGTATCTCAGGGATTTGTCTTGCATCTTCTTTTTGTGAGGTCAGTAGAAGCAAAAGCAGGAGGGCTGAGGGAAGGAGCACTTAGTGTCTAGTTCTGTCAAGCCCATGTCCAGATACCCCTCTTGAGCAGCTGTGGTTTTCTGTACTAAAAACCACAATTTAACTACCATGTGTATTCCATCATGAAGGGCACAGCATAGCTAATTAAAAAAAAAAACCAAAACTGTATTCCAGAAAAAAGCCAAATAACCTAGCTTAAAAACAAGTAGAATTTTCTTACAGCCAACCACTGTATGCTTCTGGTTATTTTAAAGCAGTAAATTACTGTGCAAAGGTAAAATATCAGTGGGTTACACTGTGTAGTAAGATGCAGCAGAATCACTCCACCACGTTCTGAATTAGAAATACTAATTTTGGAAGGTTTTACTTTCTCACTCACACTTTCTAATCAGGGAGGGTAGTTGGGGTTTCAGGTCAGTTCAGGGCCAAATCCAGGTGACAGATAATCTATGTAGTGTGGTCCTGTATTGTCTTTGGGAGCTTCAGGCTCTGCTGCCAGCTCTTACGTGCTGTAATTTTCCTGTCTGTAATACGGCTGTTTTATAAACTTTGTGGTCTTGATAGTAAGATGTTACTTTGTAAGCTAATGCTTGGCTCAGTGGACTCTCTCCTTGCTGCCTCTCCCCACCATCACTCTGCAAATGGCAGTTGGTTTCAGTGTCCACTCAGAACGTTTGTGCTGCTGCAGCTAATTCAGTCTGAACTGCCTGCTGGCTCTCTTAATTTGTTAGGGTTTATTCAGTTAGGGCTTGCTTTTTTTTGGTGGTAGTCAAGTTGCAGTAAATGCCTGTGACTACCCTCATGTACTGAAAATGCTTTAAATGGCAGTGTTAGAAGGTAGGATACAAAAGAATAAACATTAATAGTTTACATACAGAGATGTTGTCTCTACTTGGACATAATGTTAGTTTCTGCAGCTAAATCTCTTCTAAATTTTTCTTACTGTATGTAAGGAATTTCTGATTCTTTTCCCGAGTTGGATTACTGTCTTGTGATGCTCTTAATTCATAATGAGCAAGGCTTTCTTCTAGAAGAATCACATGCTTGTGATTACACATGAAATTTGGACATGGGCTTGGTGTGTTTTTTGGTTGGTTGGTTGGTATTTTCCTCACAAGAACTCTCTACACGAGCTTTTCTGCTGAGCGCTGGGTGTTCTGGGCAGGCCAGACAAGGGTGTTACTGCTGGGCTGGGAGGCAAGAGGGGCTGGGGCTGCTGGGGCTGCCTGGGACTCTGGGCAATGCTCATGCAGGTCCATCTCAGGACTTCAGGGCGTTAACACTGCAGCTCTGTTGACCTTAGATGAAGTTGATCAACTTCAATTAAAAGGTATTTTTAAGGGGATAAGAGGATTACCTGGCATGTTTTATATCTATGCCAAGGTGGAAGGTGAGGGGCTTTTGATTTTTGTGTGGGGTTTTGTTTTTTTTATTTTGCTATTGTTTGATGAATACTTGCATCATTAGCCCACCACAGACAACTGTGTATTTAAGTAACTGGATTTGAGCAGTGTTCTCTTACCCATTTTTTAATATGAAGTATTTTTTCATATAAAGTTGTCTGTAAGGAAGTTGAGTTACTGTTTGTTTCTCTGTGCTAAGTGCTGGGCTTGCCTGGGTTTTCTTTCCGTGGAAGAATAATTTTAGTAAGTATTGTGGCTAGCAGCTCTGGACAAAATAAAGATCTAACAAACAGTGGAGAGAAACGAATGGCTGCATATTCAGCACAGCCTAAAGAGTAGAGCTCTGTTGTAACACTCTTTGTCAGCCTGCAGCTTTTAAGTGAGCTTGTATCTGGTCGGTATTTCTTGGTGTGCTGTTGTGCTGTAGGTGAGAGTGGTTGGCATGGATGTGCCTTGGGCTGAGCTCTTCAGATGGTCCTCACAAACACAGGTAGTTAGGCTGGTCTAATGATACCAGCATCAGGGTGTTCTCTGGGGTATGGCTTCAAACGGGGAGTTGCACCTCTGTCCCATACAGCTGTGTTGGCAGGAATACCTGGTTTAGGCTTGGCATGAAAAGACAACCACATTCTGTACCAACCGCAGGAATGAATTCAACCTGAAAAGCTCAATACGAGGCCTCTTACAGGTCTGCTTTCTAAGGTCTGATACCATTATAAGACAGACTGTTAATGTATTACTGTGTTTTTATGGCTGCATTTTGTGTGTGTGTGTACTGAAGAAAAGTTGAAGCTGTATTATAGTGAATATGGTCTTTGCAACTCCATTTCTAGGCCAGGTACTTCCCCCAGCAGTTTGAGGAGAGGTTGTATCTGACATTGAAGTATTGAGTGTGAAACTTGTAGAGGCAAATGATAGGAATTAAGAGCAAACCTGAAAACTAGTTAAAGTTCAATAATGATATGTTACTGCATTTTAAGCACATTATTCATTTGAATTATATTGTTTCCACATGGTATACTTGTATGAAATTGTTTAAGAATAGATACCATGATAAATATAAAGCTACTTGATTGTAGAAAACAATTCTAAAGAGAAAAAATATGAATTGCAGTCAGATGGTGCTTACTTTTTTATTTTTTTAGAATATTCTCAAAACCCGGATCAAGAAAGATCAGCTTGGATTAATTAATATATTAATATATGCACAATAGCTGTTTTACATGGGAATTGAAAACACCTATAGGGCAAAATCTACTCAGAGAAACAGTTAAGTTAGAACTGGAGGAACACTAGAAAATAGGTAACAGCTGTAAAGCCACATACAGGAAAGCCCCTCATTTCTTCTGCTAA
Organism: Chloroceryle aenea; assembly: GCA_013399075.1. Lineage (NCBI taxonomy): Eukaryota > Metazoa > Chordata > Aves > Coraciiformes > Cerylidae > Chloroceryle > Chloroceryle aenea. The sequence goes on along the minus strand of VWZY01007755.1, from coordinate 209,195 downwards.
TGTCGTATTGTGTGTGCTGTGTAGAATTTTGACTTCACACTAGGTGGTGATTTAAAGTAAGGAGTCAAAGTTGACATGCTACCTGTTTTTATGTCCACTGACCATGTTCAATCTAGCTGTTTGAATTGGAATTTATCAGTTACTGATGGTATTTTCCAGGGTTCTTTTTGGTCTTACTTGCAGGTGGTAAATAAGCAGGAATGAGTCAGCTTTAAATGTGGCCATTGATTAATTTTACACTGAAGTGAAAACAGTGGGCTCTGTTTAGAAGCCTGAGGAATCAGCTGTAGAATAGGCAGTGGTGGGCAGAGGGCCCTTCGGGGCAGTATGGAGACACGTATGTCCTTTGAGAGACGCTGTCCGTAGGAGCGTAGTGGCCCGAGTTGTGTGTTTGAGTTGAGGCCGTGTTAACATCTGTAACTGGTGAGTGGGGATTGCTGCTGCTGTGCTTCGTTCTGAAGGCTCCTGGGCCGATTCTTGCTTGTTGTAAAACTTTGTTTATATTCACCTTGCTGCCAAGCCTTCTTGATTTGAGGCAGTGAGTGTGAGCTCGGATAATTTCCTTCAGACAAGCTCTCGGTTGAGCTGCAGTGAATCCTGGTGGGAAATACCTTTTTCCTCTAACTCGGGTATCTTTTGGAACTCAGCTGTTTATTCAGCTATTACATGTAAACAGCTCTTACACATAAAAAGTGCCTGGTACTGGGTTTAAAACTGTTAGTGCAGCACTGCCTTCTGTGAGCTATGGTGCATAACCTGCTCTGGGCTGCTCTCTGCTTCTGTATTCTGGTGGCAGAAATGCAAAATGTAAATGAATGTCTGGCACCGAAACTGTGCAGGAAGCATCATACCTGAAAATGCATGCAATTTCCTGTCTAGCACCGGCATTTCTGGTATTTTCATTACACGCAGAATCCACTCTGCAGCTGAGATTTTCCTTCTGAGTCTTCAAGGGTTTTTTCTTCGGTGCAAGACTGATAGCAGAAGGTTTCAATGCAGCTCATAAGGTTGGGGATTGTTTTAAATGGCGCTCAGGTTCCTGTTGTCTCTACAGAATGGTATTTCTGTTGTGAAGAGACCACGAGTTTTGCATGTGGGCAGTTCTGAAAATTCCTCTGAAATGATACAGTTTGCTGAAGCTAATTTGTGGCAGTTCTCACTTTAAACAGTTCTCACTGTTTAAAGTCTGCTTCCTTGTTCTTTTTCTTTCTTTTTTTTTTTTTCCTTCCCCCCTAGTTGAGAGAGAGCTCGTTTAGGAAATACATTTTCTTTACAGGAATTCAGCATCCTCTAATTAGGTAGACAGAAATTCATGGGCAGCTACACATGCTGATTGCGTGGTTTTTCATTTACTTTATGCAGTTGTAAGCAGCAAAGCTTAGAGTAGTTGCAACAGTAAAGGATTTTAATTTTTTTTGCCTTTTGTAAATTTGGTGGCATCCCATGTTGAGGCAACTCTGACTTCACTTGGTAATTAAACCTCGTTTGTGAAAGACCTTTTCCCTATTAATTTGAGCCATTAAAGAAATGCTCTTTGAAGTTAGTAGTTAATCTTCCTATTTAAATTGCTGGGTTTTACTCAGATTGGTTACAGCTTAGTTTTAAAGAGCAGCTAAAAATAGGATCTTGTTGTGCTGTACAGTTTATCTATCTATAGTAGTAGCCTTTCTAGAAAGGAAGTACTTACCAAGAGGGAGAGGAGAGTTTGCCACTCAGACAGCACCAGTTGGTACCAGCACTGAGTTTTGCCCACCCCAGAGTCAGGCCGTGCTCCAGCAGGTAGCACTTGATTCTCTTACCCTGGGATTAATTTTTAGCAGAAGCACTATGAGCTCAATTTGAGCAGTGTTTCAGTTGGTAATTAATAGTTCAATGTCTGTGAGAAATTTTGACTGTTTGTGTTGAAGTTCTTTGCTAAGGGTGCCAAAACCAGGCAAAAATCTAGAAACCGGGTGAAATTGTTTCAAGACCATTAGGCTTTCAGAAAGAAAATACCAGGGAAAGGACAGAAATAACAACCTGGGAGATTAGCATCTATTTTCATCTCTTGGGTTATCCTTCTCTATGTGCCCTTTGTGATTCACACAAGCCTGGCAAACTTAGAGGCTTGAAGTGCACAGAATTATTGCCAAAGCATGGGGGGGCAACTTAAAAAAGTGTCTGCAGTTGGAAAGGAAGCCATGACAAAACCACAGGCATCTAGGCAGAGGAAAATCAATTACTTGGAGTAATTCTCCTTTGAGTTATTGTAGGATGCACTTTCTGCAGGTGAAGGGATCTTGAATGAGTAGCTAACAAAGAAAAATAAGAGGTATAAAGGTGACTCTAAGGCAGTGTAATTACTTATATTACTTTCTTCAGTGAAATCTGTGATTCAAGAAAGAGGACAGAGACTCCAGATGTTTTTTCACCTCCACCCTTAGTTTTCCATCAAGAGGAAAGGTACTTTAGGCTTCTCTTAAGTAAGAAATGTTTAATCAATCAGGTTGTATAGTAGCTAAAATATTTTTTCAGTATTGGTAAAGGTCAGACTTCTTTTAATAGCTGTTTCCAGATATACCTGTATGGCAGGAGCCTCGAGCTTCTCAGACCAGGACATCCATGACTAGAGCAGGAACATCTGTTGTCACGGAGAAATTGAATGTGAAGAAATCTGCAAGATGGGAAATATTACAAGATATTTTAGGCTACCCTTCTGAGGAACACGAGCTTATATTCACAGAAACCAACAGAACTGTTGCATGTCTGGAAATTTTTACAACTGTAATACCCAAAAGTTAGTTTTCCAAAGATTTCCATGACTATTATATTGACTTACTAATGTTTTTTTGTTACAGAGAAAGAGCATTTCTGTGATCTTGCCACCAAAAGAGAAAACATAATGCTGTTCTTAGCTTATATAAAGCTGAATGTTTCTGCAAATCAAGCTTCTAGTACTTCTTTCTGCCAGCAGTGACAGGGTGTAGGGGGAGAGGTTGTAGTGTTGGGGATGAAGTTGGAAAAATGAAGGTAATTGTAGAAGAGGTTCTGATGGCTTACTCTGTCTTTATCACAGCTTATTTCATTTTGTGTTTCAAGGCATTCACCCTTCCAATGTGTGTCTCAATAGCATTGTCGCTTGCGTTTTTCTGCACAAACTGAGCAGGTGTTTGGCTGTTGTGGGCAGCACATCGGGTAAAGTAGTGAAAAGTGTTCTTTTGGGTATGTATTTGACTGCTTGCATTGAGTCTGATTCATTATTTCCCAGGCAATATCAGCTTGTGTACTGCTTTCCTCTATCACTTGTGGCACATCTCCCAAGATGTGTGCTGATGAAAAAGCAGTTTTGCAGAAACGCGCAGACGTAGCGATGTGAGTTTTGCAGTGGGTAGTATGTGACCTTGGAGTCTAGTGAAATTTGAAAGAAGGGATTCCTATAAACTGCTAGTAACAAATAATGTGGTGGTTTATTTTCCCTCTTTTTCAACTAGTGACACTTAACCTCTTTATGACATTACAAGGCATGCAACTTTGAGTTATAAAAGCAGCATTTATAGGCATATGTTCATGCTACAATTTCTGTGTAGGGCAGTGGGAAAATAGGATCCTACAGATTAGTGAGACAGCCTTTTCTTCTCAGGTGTGTGCCAAATGAAGACAGGGTGCCTTCGTGAGGCATAAATGTATAAAAAGAAAAATGGACAACAATACTGTATGCTTTTGGATTTGTGGTTTGGTTGTTTTGTTTTTAAAAGCACATTTAACTGCAGTGGCAAAATTTCCTTGGGCACCACAGGAGTATTGAGTTCTTGTTCAAATATAAGAACATTTTGGAGCTCCTATTTCAAAATGTTCAAAAGTTCGTGGGAGTTTAAAACTCATGTGACAGATGCATAAGACAAATGTGTTGCTGCCTGACGGAGTCTTGGTTGTTCCAGTGCTTGCTCTTAGGCCTCTACCTCTTGTGTCCTGAGACAGGCGAGTCTAACAAAGGCAATAGATGGAGAATGAGGCAACTTCTTAAAAGCTGGAGTTTTCCAGTATAGGAGATGCTATGGGAAGTGCTATACTGGAGAAAGCAAGCTGGGAAAGGGACCTTTTTGGATGACTTGAAAAGCAGGACACCTCATGCTAAATGAACCAGTTGCTGGACTTTGTAAGGATGGTTGAAAAGGAAGAACTTGGAGCGTGTGTATGATACTGCTGGAGCACGGAGCTGGAAATAACTTACACTGGAATGTTTTGAATGGACTTAAAGGGTTAGGGAAGAGGAAGGAAATGGGATTTGGAGGCTAGAGAGGCAGTGGTCAAGGTATGAGATAAGTACTTCAGGAGCAGTTTCTGCCTCTTTGAAGAACTGATCTTGTTGGAAGACTCTGTGTGTTTGAGTTCATTTCTGGCAGAGCCCACTGTGGCAGAACTCTATACACAGAATTACATTGACACTTTTCAGATGATGTTTTATTCAACTTCTTTAAGAGGTTAATTGCCTGCTGGGCAACTTAGGTTCAAATTTAACTTGGACAGAGAACTCTGTTTCCTGTATTAACCCCAAACTTTGTTTATATAGGATTAGCTCTGAGCGCAGAAAAGAGAAGTCAAGAGATGCAGCCCGGTGCCGGAGGAGCAAGGAGTCGGAAGTGTTCTATGAGCTGGCCCATCAGCTGCCCCTGCCCCACACCGTGAGCGCGCACCTGGACAAGGCGTCCATCATGAGACTGACCATCAGCTACTTGCGCATGAGAAAGCTGCTGGATGCTGGTAGGTGAATAACGGAGCAGGGGCTGGAAAAGGGGCTGGAGGTATACTGAGGAAGAAGCCATTTCTCAAACCTGACAGTGGTTAAACAAATAAATGCACTGACAGTTTTGCCTTCTCTATGGCAAGGTGGAAGACTTTAGACATAGGCTATTGGTGATGGCACAGGAAAAAATATGGCCACTGTTCAATGGACTTTGGTTTTTTGCTTTCTATTTTGGTGCTTCTATTTGACTCATCATGGCTACAGTGCAATTTTCAGTCTCATTTGACCCTTCTCCCTCAGTTAGTTTCTTTCATTTAACTTTATTTCCCCTTCAGTTGGTTGCTACAACTGTGCTTTGCTAAACTGTAGGTGTCTGGCACAAGTCTGGCATAGCTAACTGGAGGTGTTCCTCCTTAATATAAACTGCAGAGACTGTCTCTGTAGTTTGTACTGCACTGAAGGTGAAGTTAGCTGAGAATGTCAGTCTCTCCCCATGCAACTAGAGTACCACCAAGTTAGTTTATGAACCAGTATGTGTATAGCATGCTGCAGGTGCTGTACTTGTTAGCTGTACTCATGCATGCCTTACCTATACCCTACAGAAAAGTAACTTTGGTAGAAGTGTCTTCCAGGAAGGCCTCAGTAAAGTTTGTAATGCCTTTTCGAGATAAATAGTAATATTTTTTTTTGCCATGTAGATTTTTCCTTGAGGTGAAAGTTTATTAGCTTATGCATAAAACCACAGAGGGTTAACCTCCCTCTGATTTTCTGTGGTTTGTGATACCACTGCGAGAGCTTGAAGAATTGAATTGATCACTAACTGAATTATACTGGCTTTGAACAGTCCTGCAAGACTGACTGCTTGTAGACTGATGCCAGAACTCATTCCTGATGATAAGTGAAGAATGACTGATGTTTACTTACACTGCTGCTTGTAGGTGAGCTGGAGACAGAAGCCAAAATGGAGAAGGAACTGAACTGTTTCTACTTGAAAGCTCTGGATGGATTTGTCATGGTTCTGTCTGAAGACGGGGACATGATTTACATGTCTGAGAACGTGAACAAGTGTATGGGACTCACTCAGGTGAAACACTGACATTTCCTAAGGTTGTTTCAAATCTGTAAAAGCTGTTACATTTTTTGTATATGTGAAGTTAGACACCCGTATTCATCTTATTTTTTTGCAGTTTGAGTTGACGGGGCACAGTGTGTTTGATTTCACTCATCCATGTGACCATGAAGAGCTGAGAGAAATGCTTACGCACAGAAATGGTGAGAAGAAAGGAAAATTTGATTTCATTTATTTAAGGGTAGTTGCTGTTTGTAGTAGTACAGCTGGATATCTGCCAGAAAAAGGTGATGAGAACAAACTAGTATGTTTTGTTGCTTACATCTTAAACCTTGTTCAGAGATAGTAGCAACAGAAAAAAGCAGAATGTTTTGACAATATCCTAATTGTAGGAGAGATGAGGTTTCATTAGTTCTTTTTAATCTAAAACAAAATTAAGACTAAAACAGAGTTACTGAGGTTTGAAAGAATTCATGTGCTTACAGGAATAAAATTACAGGTGGGATGAATGAGAATGATCTTAAGCAATTGCTGGAGAAGGATATGGAGAAGTTCAATTGGTGTGTTTGCCTTTACAGGGCAACTTAAAAACAAATCTTTCTTCCAGAACCCTGTGGTGGTATACTTAAGACATAAAAAAATGATACTTTATTTAGGATACTGAAAAACTAATGGGGAAATACTTGGACAGCCTAAAAAAGGCTTTGGGACAGGTGCTGCTCTGCACCTTTTAATCGGTGCATGAAATTGGTGTCTTCTCACAGATTTCTAACTCTTCTCCATCTGAGGGAATAGAACACCATGTTCATATATTCTGTATGCTTTAGAATTTAACAAATGCCCGTGAATTATTTTGGTAATGACTATAAAGACTTGGCAGCCTGCAGGCCTCCAAACAAATCTGCTTTACTCGGTTCTTAAAAAGTATAAAATCCAACCTCTCTAATTCCATTTCATCAAACAAGGGTTGTGTGGACTCTGGATCTAGATAAATTGCCAAGCCTGACCTCTGCTTTTTGTGTGGCACTGTAAATCAGAGGTCTTCTGTGGTGTTCTGTTTAATTCACTAGAAGAGAGCCGATAAGATATCATAGCATTAAGGGCTCTGACTTGATTTTGTAAGCATTTTCTAAACTTGTCTGGCTTTAGTATTTCACTGGCTTTCTAGGGCTAGATTGGACTTCCCCCCAACCCTGTTTGCGAATCCAGTAATGCATCTGGGGAGGGGAAACAACTTCACTTAAAGCAGTGAAACAAAAGAAGCGCACACCCCACCTACCTAAACAAAACCCACAAAAACCCTAGACAACAACAACCACCAAAAAGAAAAAAAAAAGGGGGGGGATGGACGGATGGAACGGACAGGACGGGGACAAACCTGCTCTTGTTGCAAAAGCATAATCTTAAAAATGTCATATGAGTGAGTTTCATGCAAACTAAATTGTCTAAATTGACCCGATCAGAGGAGGATGTCTGGAAAGCATTATTACAAAATCTGTTTCGCAAATGAAGTTGACAGACAAAAGCCTAAATTACTGTAATAATAGTCCATTTTTGTATTTATTAGTATTCCCTGGGTGCATTCTACTGCAGCTCTTACATTAGTGGAATTATTTTGGATTTGAATTGAGTATTAAATAATTCCCTTTGGGATTGTACAGGTGCAAATGAATGTAAATGTGACTGGTGGAAACTGAACTGTGTTCTGATTTTATGAAGTTGCTTTTTAAACTTTCCAAGCTGGTGATTTTAAAGGTAATGTCCAGTGCTGTATCAGACTTGAAAAAGTTGCTCTGTTTTTTTTACAGTTGCATCTTAAGGCAGAGCCTGAAGCATCAGGACTCAACAACAATAATGTTCTGTGATCTTCAGATAGGAATTTCTAGATGGTCTTAACTCTTTCAAAGCAGACTGAATTGGAGAAGCAGCCAAAACTCATTTAAACTCTGCTCTCTTTTACTCTTCCTCTCATTTATTGAGGCTGTTGTGATGTAGCAAAAGGTAGTCTTGTCCCTGTTAGCCTCTGACTCTGCTAGAAGCAATAGATGGTGTGGCACAGGGACTTTCACATTCTCCTAATGAATTTTGTCAAACCAGTATCTACAGTGCCAGCCACCACGAAGAATTTCATAGCTACTATTGTCTGGAGGCTGTGAGCGAATTCTTTATAAACTTGCAGCAGAAGTAAGCTCACGTGTTCTCATCTTCCACCCTCTGTCGTGGTATCGTCCTCGCTCCTTAGCACGCCTTGGCAAACTCTTTCTTCCACTGCTCCTTAGCTGAGGTGCTCTTATTTCCTTCTTCCACGCACAGTGAGCTGCTTGCAGCTCTCCTGCTAGGATCAGTTTGCATTTTCTTTGCCCAGAATAGCCTTGCTAGTAATGAACTCTGAAAGGTTCTCCCCTATAAAGGCAAAAACTTAAATTCAAGCCTACTGTTGGCAAGTAAGGTTGCTCATACGAATTTGTATTAGGATTTCTTGACTTCCTCTCCCCAAGAATGCTAATAATGTGTTTACAAATTTGGTGCCTAAAAACTCTAAGAGTGTAAATCACTGTGGAAATAAATACTCGGATGCATGTAAACAGCAGAGTTGTTAATTCTGAGTTGAGAAACCTAAAACAGTGCAGTCCTGAAGAGCTACAGGACCAAAATGATTTGAAACCTCCCCACAGCGAGCTACTGATGCCTTTCAATGGAAACCAGCTCAACAGTGCTTCTCATTTTGCACATGCTTTTCTTTATTCTCTCACAACTTTGAAATAAATTATTTTTTCAGTTGGTCTTTTTTTCTCCCCACTCTTTTCTCCTGGAATCTAGGAGCGTGTTGCTGGCTACAAATAGTGATCTTAAAACACTGCAACGTTGGGTTTTTGCCTACCTCACAGTAAAAATCATTCTGAAAAGTGTTATTTTCAAAAGTGCTGCTAGGTTTATCCATCTTGTGATTATTTTTTGTGTGTGTCTCCTACTCTTAGAGTTCTATAGCATGTTTGGGGTTTTAATGCCTTTGGAAGATGATCCAAGTGCTTAAGAATTGGTTTACTTTTTGCTTTTGCCAGGTCCTGTGAAAAAGGGCAAAGAACAAAACACGGAGCGCAGCTTTTTTCTCAGAATGAAGTGTACACTGACTAGCAGGGGAAGAACAGTGAATATAAAGTCTGCTACGTGGAAGGTAACTAATGCAAAGGAAAATTTATGCAGCTTCCTCTTCAGATGTTGAAATCTAGTGTTATGACATTTTTACTTCATGTAACAAGCTTGAGTTTCACTAATTTAATGATTGTGCTTCAATGTGCTGAACACGGAGGTAACTGAAACAAGGTTTTAATATTAGTTTTTCAAAACTATTCTAATGAATTCTCCATTTTTAATTATAGGTCATTTACTTACTAGAAATTATAATTACTAAATATGTTTGCATAAAGCCTTCTCTGAGAGAAAAAATACTTGACACCACTTATGCTGATGCCTGATTTCTTTTGATTTAACACTGTAAATGTGACAGTTGAGGTCTCTCTGAAGGACTTCAATACCATTCTTTCTGAAGCTGCTGGCTCTCCCTTTTGTAACAGTTGGAACAAATAGAGCCCAGCCTGATAACTTTCTGCAGTGAATGCATTTTGTCCTCTGGACAAAAAGTAACCTTTTACTGTATCGAGTGCTATTACAGCTCACAGTTCTCTTTTATAACTTTAGTTATTCTGGATCAAACAACTTCTTTCTTCCTTGCTGCTGTGTGTGAACAATGCCTACTTCGGAATGGTTTTAAAAAAAATCAACAAAACAAACAATCCAAAACAACCCCCAGAAAAACAAGCTCCCCCAGAAAACCGAATCACAAAATGCAAGATTTCTTGCCTCTTGAAGAATATGTTTGATCTCTGACATCTTTTCTGCAGAAGACCTGAAACAGAGGAAGTTGCTACTGTTACCATAACTCCTAACTTCCCAAGTGCAATGGGAAGACGCCTCTAGCTGAGGCGATGGCTGACTGTCAGTAATGTCACTCTCAGAGGGGTGGTGCTCACAGAGATGCAGGAGTGTCTAGTGCTGCTTCGGCCAAGAGAAGGAGTTGGCAGCCTGTGTACTCATCACAGTCTGCGCAGTGTGAGAAGAACCGCTGCTCTCCTTTGGCTGGCTGGCTGAAAGCACTGCTGCCCTCCTGCTGTTGCTATCACATCAAGGGGTGGGAAGGGGAAGGACTTTGCTCTGGGTGTGCCAGTGGAACATGATTGTACTGTCTGGCAGACAAGAATCTAGTCTCTTCTTAAAATACAACTTTCCCACAGGTACTGCACTGCACTGGACACATCCGTGTATACGACACATGCGGTAATCAAACTCACTGCGGCTACAAAAAGCCTCCCATGACGTGTTTGGTGCTGATCTGTGAACCTATTCCTCATCCATCAAACATCGAGGTCCCTTTGGACAGTAAAACATTCCTCAGTCGTCACAGTCTTGATATGAAATTTTCCTATTGTGATGAAAGGTAATACATATTTTGTACTTTAAAAGAAGGGTTTGCAGGGTTGGTACACGCTGGCTGATGTTGGCCTTACACATCTGCATAGTCTGTCTTGTTAACTTGATTCATCTCTCCAGTGGAACCATCAGTGAGATACTTTGGCTTTTACTAACTGATCAGGAAGCCTTATTTAAAAGCCACATCTTGTGATTAGAGCAGGGTGCGGGGTCATTCTTTTGGAATAAATCCTTTGCCTGCCTGTTCAAACTGGTCTTTAGTGTAGTGGCAGCGATTAAAGTGAAATGAGAGGATTCTTCCAGGCACTGAAAAAAACAGGAATGGTTTTAGCTTTGTCAAAGATGGTGGTGCCTTTTGGTGACTGAAAAGAGTGTGTGTAATATTTGTCAGATGCATTTTATGACTGTCACTCCCCTGCTTTTCCTCAGGAGATCAGTGCCTGCTTTTTCCAGTTAAAAAAAACCCCAAAACCAACCAAACAAAAAAATCCCAACCCAGAAAGTTCAGCTGTACTTTTAATGCAATACATGTGCTGTTGAGAATGACATTTTCTATTCTGGTATAGATCATGGATGTTGTCAGATACACAAGACTGCTCTTGCTATCCTCTGAAAACTTAGCTTGACGTATTTGAAAAACAAGTGAAGGAAATCATTGGCTTGAGGGTCTTTTTGTTGTTTTTGTTTCTAATTTTCTTTTTTTGGTGTGTGTTTTGATTTGGTATTATTTGTTAACTGCCTCTTTTCTTTGTAACAATATCAAACTTCTAATTATTCTCTGTAGTCAGATGCAGAGAGATGTTAATGCAGCTTATTTTCTGTCCTCTGCAGTAACTGCCTTTCTAGGATTGATGGTGTCACATAAAAAGTACTTATTTGGTCACATTCTGAACGTTTTAACAGAGCAAAAGCAGCAAGTTCCTCTGGTTAACACTGCCCTCTAAGGGCTGAAGAAAATAGTGTTTTCTTCAAAAGCTGGCAGTGGTTCAGTGAGAAGAATAAATTTGATTCCTGATTTCAATTAGTTGCAGGTTTAAAACTGTTGAAGCATGTCTTTGTTACTTTATTAAACTCTGATATTTGCATAAGCTGAATATGCTGGTCCTTAAGTATCCTTTACAGTGAAAGTCTACCTTTAAAGTCTACCTTTAAGTAAAAGAAGAAAACATCTGTAAAGCAGGGATTGACTTAATCCTGTCCACCACAGGACATGACTTATAAATATTCAGTGAGAAGTAAAATCCTATGCCTGCTGAAATTTCTTTTAAAGAAAAGCATAAAAAAATAGCTATTTATTTCAAAACAAACTCTTGAGTAAACCAAAATTGCTGTTAGTGTATGAAAGTGTCACTTGGGATTCTTCTAGATGTGCAAGCATCCAAATGCTCTAATATTTCTGCTGATCCATGTCTGCTTCTACTTAGCATTTTTTTCCCTTATTTTAAAGAATTACAGAGTTAATGGGATATGAGCCAGAGGAACTCCTGGGTCGCTCTATCTATGAGTACTATCATGCGCTGGATTCTGATCATCTGACCAAAACACACCACGACAGTAAGTGAAAAGATGTATTGAAAGCCTTCCAACTACAAGAGATGAGATACAGCACTGGGGGAAAGCAGCAGCAGAACTTTCTTTTAACTGGAGATACAAATCTGCAGTGAATACTTATCTTACAGAGGGTTTTTTTTTCTGCCTGTAATTAAAGCTGGTGTCCTTTCTGCTTTCAGTGTTCACAAAAGGGCAGGTGACAACAGGACAGTACAGAATGCTTGCTAAACAAGGTGGCTATGTCTGGGTTGAAACTCAAGCAACTGTTATATACAACACTAAGAATTCTCAGCCGCAGTGCATAGTGTGTGTAAACTACGTGTTGAGTTAAGCTGAGTGGACATCACTATCCTTCTTCATTTTATTGAAGACCAAGTCACATTTTGATGGCACTTTGTTTAGAATGCCACCAGTCCTAAGATTAGGAATTGTATTTGGAAAAAAAAAAAACCCACACTTTTTTTGACCTAGTGATGTATGTAAGAAGACTTCTGCAGGCAGATGGAGTCAGAGCAGCAGTAACATTGTCTGTCTTAATCCCAGTTTATCTTTTTCTTCCTTAGAATTCCTCTTAATTGAAAGCTTCAACTGACGGCAGACTTGTTGACTGTTTTTCTGCAAGTTATATAATAGACCTAAAGTAGTTTGTTTTGTTTTTTTTTAAGCTTAGTGAATGGACCAGTATCAGTCTATTGATACATTGCACATTCATTTAAAACAAATAAAAGTGTTTTAGGTAATACCTAACTGTTTTGGTTTTGGTTTGGTTTTTTTCCCCTTACTTTCTCAGTGCTTTCAGGAAAGCACATTTATTTTTGTTACCTTTTTTTTTCAAAAGCACCACAATTGGTGCTTGCTTTGTCTATTACATTTGACATAAGAATGAGTAAGCAAAAAAGAATTCTTAAAGCTCCTATCCTGGTAATTTTGGGGGTGGGGGGTGGTGTGTGTGGTAGTTTTGGGTTGTTTGATTTGTTTGTTTGTAGGGTTTTTTCAAGTTACAGACTGGTAAGTCTGAATTTACTCCTTTTAGCTGTTCTTTAATAGTAGTCTTCTTCTCTAACAGTGGAATTGTTCAGAAGGACTTGATTTTTTCCCTCGGACAAACTGAGTGTGTGTTGAAACCAGTGGAGTCTCCTGATATGAAAATGACCAAAATATTCAGCAAAGATGACCTGGATGATACCAACAGCCTGTTTGAAAAACTGAAACAGGAACCAGATGCTTTAACTGTGCTGGCCCCGGCTGCTGGAGACACAATTATCTCTCTAGATTTCAGCAGTAATGGTGGGTGTGTGTTTAAATTGGAGAGCATGCTAATAAGTCAAGTTAGTATTTTACAGTAAATTCTGAAAAATAATCTCCCAGTATCACTTGCCCAGTGTGATTTCAGCTGCTGTTTTAAATATAATGAGGTCCATAGACACGCACAGTATTGTTACTTAGGTTGATGGTTTCTTTTAATTTTTAGAGTCTGATGAACAACAATGTGATGAAGTTCCTTTGTATAATGATGTAATGCTCCCCTCATCCAGTGAGAAATTGCAGAATATAAATATGGCAATGTCCCCACTACCTGCCTCTGAAACTACAAAGCCACTTCGTAGCAATGCTGATCCTGCACTTAACAGAGAAGTTGTATCAAAGCTGGAGCCAAACACAGAGCCACTCGAACTTTCTTTTACCATGCCTCAGGTGCAAGAGCGACCAACCAGCCCTTCTGATGCAAGTACCAGCCAAAGTTCACCTGAGGTTAGTTACATAATTTGGATATGCTGTCATCAAATGTATGTGCTATTGGGGCTCCTGGAGCAAATCAGGTTAACGATGCAGCCAAGACAGGAATTGAAAATGATTTCTGTGTTGTGACTTAAGCTCATACCATGATCTGAGGAAAAGAATAATTTTCATACTGACAATTTTCATTAAAGTGAGTTTTGCAAACATGCACAGGACCACCTGATAGAAATAAGAGCAGCTTGAGATTGGTCTTTCTAGAAAAGAATGGCTTAGAGACAACTTCTCTAGCCAGCAAATAAATTACTGTAGAGGCTAATTCCAGGCTCCCACTAATCAGGTGCTTCCCAAGTGGGGTAAATTTGAATTTTTATCAATAAATCTAAGCACCTTCCTTTTTCATTTTAATTTTGTGCAACTACAGCCCGGAGTTAGTTTTTACATTACAACACTTTTCAGAGAATATGTAGATAAAATGCAAAATGATGTAATGACAGAAACTCAAAACTGCACTCAATGTTTTCACAGCCCAGTAGTCCCAACGACTACTGCTTTGATGTGGATAATGATATGGCTAATGAATTCAAACTGGAATTAGTGGAGAAACTCTTTGCAATAGATACAGAAGCAAAAAATCCATTCTCTACTCAGGTAATGTAAATTAACTTAAACCTCTCCATCACCTTAATGTTTGTTCTCAATGTGCTTCTCTTAGAATGTCTTCAGGAGCCTACTTCCTCTTCTAGGCAATATTTATATTTAAATAAATTGTAAACAAATATTGTGAGGATTCAGTAAAAGAAAAAGCCTTAACACTATGAAGTCTTAGCCAAGATGTTATTCCCTATTTCTAATTTTTACCTCTCATCTTTTCCAGGAAACAGATTTAGATTTGGAGATGTTGGCTCCTTACATCCCAATGGATGATGACTTCCAGTTGCGATCCTTTGATCAGCTATCTCCGCTGGAAAGCAGTTCTTCTGGCTCTCAGAATGCAGCCACCACCATCACCATATTTCAGCAGACTCAGGCACCATCAAGTGCTGCTGATGAAGTAAAACCAGCGGCAGAATGCGTGGACGACGTGAAGACGATAATTGTTCCTTCGTCCCCTGTCCACGGAAGCAGTGAAACGAGCAGTGCCCCAGCATCACCTTACAGTGGGAACAGGAGTCGAACTGCATCTCCAATAAGAGCAGCCAAAGGAACACTGGATCAGACGGAAAAAGCTTGTCCTGGAGCACCCAGTTTGCTAACTGTCACTCTAAATAAAAGGTATTTTTCAAGTGGAGCTTAAGCCCTAGCATCTGTGTGAGAAAGGAGATATAATAGACAGTTAAATACTGCCAACTGTTGTATGTTGTCTTCAGCATTCTACTTCAAAGTAGAAATTGATGCATTTACATTCTGACATTTCAAATAAGTTTGGTTGGCTTTGTTTTTTTTTATAGGAAGCTTCCCTAGGGTTAATTTCACAGGAGCTTTTACATAAACATCTTATGTAACAGACAGCTACTGTATGCAAACTGCGTTGGTAATTTTGTTCTGCTCTTGTAGTTGAGATGCAGCCTTTTTAAAAGAATGCAGTAGGCAATTTACAGGTGGTTATACCCACACAATATTTCTACTGCTCTTCTTGCTCACTTTGTTAGGAGGTCAGAGACGACTCCAGTCTGTGTGCTACATTTATGGCTTTTAAAATGAGATGTGTTTCCTAATGGACTGTGGCATATGTAGTAGATATTTGTAAGGATAGAAACTCTACGAAGTCAAACAGCAGACTTTTGATATATAGAAGGTTTATCTGTACGTAGAATTATTCAGAATATACTTGTCCTCACCCATCCCCTTTCTGTCAGAAGTGAATTGCTGAACTTTGTTTTTCTTGCAAAGACTTCCCAGTTTTTGTTAATTCATTCTGAGCTTCCCAGCAAGATTAAAAGCTAATGTTTACTATGCTCATAGACAATGATTGTTGAAATGACTCTATTACAAAAGGAAAGTAGTATAGTTCATAAATTCAGCTCTGTGATACTGTATATGTGTCCACAAAAGAAGAATGGCTTGAGGATAGTCGAAACGTCTTAACAGCCTGAATCAATTTTTCTTAGATCTACTGCAATGGATGAAGAACTAAATCCAAAGATGCTAGCTTTGCATAATGCTCAAAGAAAACGAAAAATGGAACATGATGGTTCACTTTTTCAGGCAGTTGGAATTGTGAGTTTTGTTTTACCATTTTAAAATATTCACTTTTAACCTTGCAATTTCTGAAATGAGGCCTCAGTGCAGACTCCTGAGCTGGCAGTGGAATCTTGGGATGAGATAATTGTTTGCTAGTGAAATTCTCACATACATGCAGATACTTCCATATTGGTTCTCTTCTACTCTCTGTTGTTTCAAAAGTGCCCTCTATATCCCAGCGTGTTTCTCGATTAGGTGGGAGATAACTCTTGTGAACATGTTTTCTTCAGTAGAATATGCACAAATGGAAGACATCACATTTAAATTTATCATTGCCATATTTATTTCATTTTGAATTCAAAATTAATTTTAATATTTGTCAGTACTGGAGATAGTGTTCTTATGCTTCTTTCTGTACTTCATTTTTCCACCGAGTCTGAGATTCCTCTGTTTGATCAGATAACAAGACCATCTGAACCGTAAGGGAACAGAATTTGTATAGCCTAGCAAATACATGTTACTGCTGCTTCAATTTCATGCACATTCTCTCTAATACTAGGGCATTGGGAGTGTGAGTAGCTGGTCATCATCTGGTCTAGCTGTTCAAAAGAAACTTTTTAGTTTAGTCACTTAATTTGGGCTATCCAGTTTATTTTCTGCAGGGGTATTTTGTCTTTGTGTCTTACTGAAACCTTGAGCTTTGCTATTACATGCTGTTACCTCTCTTCCTGCCTTCATTGCAAATTCCTGCTTAAGTTTTGCACAGTTAATTCTTAGTTCCTCTTCTGCACTGTAACCTTTGAGATTCTTTGCTGCTCTAGTGGTCCATCTCCTGGATCCAGTCATCCAGCATGTCTTACAGTGCAGGATTATTTTTCTTCTGAACTGTGATTTATTCTTGCATTAGCATTCTGGTTTGGGCATGAGACAAATTGCTGTATTTATCTCTCTGTATCATTACTCTCCTCTAGGAGACCCGAGAAAGCTTGTATGTGTCTGCTCTTTTCTATGAGGGAAGCAGACTTTAATTTAAAAAATAATCGTACTTACACCCTTGATTTCCTTTGCTAATGCTTTGCACTTTCATGCGTGTTCTGTTGCTTGCAGGAGCCCTGTAAGAATTCACAGCTCTGCAAGGAATGCTGTTGCCTTCCATTGCCTTTCTCACGCAATGGTGCTGCAGCTGTCAGATGGTGTTGCTGATGAAATAGAGTAGCATGGGATGTCACTAAATACACAGAACGCAAGCAGTTCTGTATTAGCTGCTGTAATAGTGTTCAGGCTTCAGTGCTTAGTGCCTTTTCAGTGCTTATAGGTTCAAATGTCAAAAGTTGGGGTTTTTTTTGCCCTGTCTGACTATTTTGATGGTTTCTGCACAATCAGAAGCTGAATCTTCCATGTAGCTGGGTCTTAGGGATGTTATTTCAAGCAACTGTTTCTGTTGTTTGGCTTCTTTCCCTGCAATGGATTTCTGAGAGGAGGAACTAGGCCTTGCACATGCCTGGAAAAAAAATTTATCTTAAACCCAGTCTTAAAATACATGGTATTCTGGGATTGTACAAAAACTTGCCACAACCCCTTAGCTGTAAGGAAGCAGGTTTTATTTTGCAAAGAGTGAACATAAGTGATGACTGAAGTAAAATACTTCTTTAGTTTTCTAGAAAACAAAAGAATTAGACAAGGGCAAGATGTATTATAGTAAAATTATGAAATAACGATCCAAATCATGACCCTGAAAAGGTATGAGCTGTAGCTTTCTTAATCTGAAGGGCTGTATTGCATTCACAGGCAAAAATAAACCAGTGGCAATGTAGGTGACCGACTGACATCCAGCTTCTAAATCAGAGTTGTTCTATTACACAGCTCTCCTTTGGACTTGCATGGATGTTTTCTAAGCTGAAAACATACGTTCTTTACTATTCTAAGAGTTCAGAATACGGGCAGTGTTCTGAAATACCTTCTCATCTTTTGGCAGCAGTCAGGGCTACTAACAAGACACAGCTTTGCGGTTCAGTTGCCTTTGCTAGCAGACTTGTTACTAAGATGGCATTTTTTCCTTCTATCTAATCTGTGTCAGTGGCAGCTTCTTCCTACTTATCCTAATTATATGGAGCCCTTAAAAGCTTTCTAATCTCTCTATCTTCTGTGCTGCTGTCAAAACAGTATGCTAAGGAGCTGTATCTGCAGTAGAATGGCTTAGGACTGGCGCTCCCCACAAGGTTTAGGTTGGGTGGCTCGGTGGCAATAACTGGAGTGCCAGCAGAATTTACATCTCACATTTAGATAGAATCGACCTCCCAAGGTTCCAGAATCTCCTGTCTACATTATTAATTCCAGTGCAGAAAGCCATTAGAGACTTCAGTGAAAACCTGACGCTTACTCACACGAGAGCAGTGGTAATTATAAGGGTGGGTATGTGTGTACAGGTACATGCTAATCTTGAGCGTGGTAACTGATGATAACCAGGATTTAGTAATTCTGTAGGGGAAGTACGTTCTCAAAATCTGATTCAGTTTTCTTTTAAGTAGTTTTCAAGTACTTAGAAATCTCTTTCTCCCCAAGTTCTGAATGAAGTCCATTTTAAATTGTAACTGCCTACGTTAGTAATTAGTGGCAGGAAGAGGGATGTAGAGGGCTGGAAAGATACAGTGTGCAATAAAGAAGATTTGATTTATTTCTTTGTAGGGGTCTTTATTCCAGCAGACAGGTGACCGTGGAGGAAATGCATCGCTTGCTTGGAAACGTGTAAAGGGATGCAAAACAAATGGTCATAATGGAGTGGAGCAGAAGACAATCATTCTACTATCAACTGGTATTTATCATTCTTTTAATACCATTCCTGTCATTATTTTATTATCATTATAATAGGTAAGAAGGGGGTGGATGGGGGGGGCTGTGTGAAAGAGAGAACTGAGTGACAAAAACATAGCCAAACTTCTTTATGAACAATTTTGGAGGAAAGGTTACGTGTGGTGAATAAAGCACAAATTTTTCTCCTTCCCCTCCCTCTTCAGACATAGCAAGTAAACTTCTAGGGCAGTCGATGGATGAAAGTGGACTACCCCAGCTCACGAGTTACGATTGCGAAGTAAACGCTCCCATACAAGGCAACAGAAACCTGCTGCAGGGTGAAGAACTGCTCAGAGCTCTGGATCAAGTTAACTGAGCTTTCACAATACTTGTTCCTTTTTTGGACACTGGTGAATCATCACCTAAAGCAGTCTATTTATATTTTCTATATCTGATTTTAGAAGCCTGGCTACAGTACTGCACTAATTCAGTTAGTTCAGTTTTGATCCCCTTTCTACTTATTTTGACAGTCTTTTTAATATGTTCTTTATGTAACAATAACTCAACCTATAGTGCATTTTTATAATTCTTTGGTACATACACTTTTAAGTCCATTACATTTAAAACACACTTGCAATAGCAGCTTTGAAATATGCACCTGATTAAAAAAAAAAAAAAAGAGTATTTATTTTTTTGGCTGGGGAGTTGGTCACCAAAACTTATCATTAGTAAAATGTCAGCGCAGGAAAAAACTGGCAATACTTCCATCCTGCTCTTCATAGGTAGCTGGAAGACTTGTGCTCTCTTACTCTTTATGTTCAGATAAGTTTTTTATTTTAATAGCTTTTATAAGAAACAACAATGCTTTGCAGCAGTGCATTGTAGCCACAATCGCACAATATATTTTCTTAAAGAATACCAGCAGTTCCTCATGCAATATATTCTGCATTTATAAAAAAATAGTTTTTGAGAAGAATCTTCTTTTGTTTGCCTATGAAATCCTGTTTAAACCTGGATTATGTCATTATTTTAATCACACTGTAATATAAATTGTTCTTAAATGCTGTCTTACGCTTTTGACTTAAATGAGTGTGGTTAGTCAAAGGAAAGGCTTTATCTGGAAAGGGCTAGCAGCATTTTATTTGGATATGTTCTCAATTTAGAGAGAGTTTGATGTTCTTAAAGTAGTCACTTTGCCAGCTTAAAAGAAAAAAGAAAATTCCCTGCCTGTAGTTGTTGAAGTTAATGCTAATATTGTGTATGATCTTAAATCTAAATGTTCAGCTTACCCTGTGTGGTATAGGTGATATTTCAAGCAGACTGTAAAACATCTTGCATTGTTAGCAGAGTTTTATCTAGTACATCATTGAGTTGCTCAATATTTTGATGTTTTGGTTTTATGCACCTTGTTGGTATTAACATCCATATGTTTTCATGTAGATTTCAGTAACTTGAATATATTTAGAAGCCTTTTTATTTAGAAATATATAGTTGTCACAAACATCTTATTTTCCTATATGTACTGTACAAAACCTTCATTCACTCATTCTTTTGCTCTTTGTGGTTGGATCTAACACTAACTGTATTGTTTTCTTACATCAATAAACTATATGTGGACCAGGCCCCCTTGGGGAGTGTGTTATCTGAGACAAATGAGATAATTTATATTTTTGTTAGTGGTTATTGTTCATCCGTGTTCCCTTTTTAACTTAGAGTTGATTGGAAATCACTGCTTCCTTATTTTGATTGTAACATCTCTGTGTTAATTATTTGAGCCTGTTCAGTACTGAATCTCCTAGACAGTGTTGTACTACTGCTCGCCAAAGATGTTAAACTTCTCTAATCTGTTATCACACCGGTTAGCAAACTTGAGAGCGAGGAGACAGTGCATTGGTGTTGCTTTAGAGTGGAAAGATTCTGCCATATTAACAGCTGAAAGGCTCGTCCCTGGAAGCTTTATCAAGGTAACAATGGAAAGCAGGAGAAAGTAAAATTCACAGAAGTGATCAGTTAAAGATGTGCAGTTTTGTGATAAAAAAGCTTGTTCTTGTGCTGTTGACTGGGTGATTTTGAGGAGGTGACTTCTCTCACTTTGCTGTCCTAAAACACAATGCTGCCATTACAACCTTGTAATGTGTAAACTTGGTCGAGATATTCTGTGCATTCTTCAGACTTTCATCTCAGTGTAAGAAATCGAACGTGGCATGTCATAAGAATTGTTTTGGTTTGATTTTGGAAACTGGTTTCATTGGGCTCTTTAGAGCCTTTTGAAGTCCATATAATGGTACCTAGGCTTAACCTGTTTCCTGAAGTTACTGTTTCACTGAAACCTGACACAACTCTATTGTAAGTGGAGACTGTTAGCCACCAACTGAAAAAGATGATGAGGCACTTGTGGCAGAAGACTGTTGGGTACTTCTTAGGTTTGTGTAGAAGTTGCACAAAGAGGAGAAGGTGTATAGGTGTGCTAAAGCAGAGGTGAAGCCTTGAGAGAACATTTTGAATATATAGACCTGCTGCTGAATAGTCAAAAGATTTAAATGCAGCCTTTAGGTGTACAAAGCTTATTGAGTTGTCTAGGTGCAGCAGAGCTACTGCCTGCCTGTGGTGTGAGGGCTTTTGGATGGCATTCTTTCCAGGGCATCTCTCTCTTTGTCAGCAGTTAAAAGGTTTAATAGTGAAGTTGCTAAAGGCTTAGGTAAAGCACCAGCTGTTGGGGGCATCCCTTATGCTTAGTGCTGCAGGGATTGACTTGATGCTTCTGTGAAGAGACAGTGAGGAGAGTCTTACGGGCATGTGAGAGGTACGAGAGGGTTCTGCTTTTCTTACTGCCCCAGCAAGCTCTGAGTTAGCCTGGTGGGTTATAACCCACTCCCCTTTTCATCTCCCAAGAGAAACTTCATACTATCCTGCTTGATGTTATGCTGCTTTGTTTACCTTGTTTTGGAAGACCCTGACCTGTTTGGATCTGTTAGCCCCCCTTAAGTGTAATTCTAAGAGGGCTGTATGTTTTACTGTACAGAAAAATCCATGTTAAAAAGAGGAGGAAAACTTAAATGACCCCTGTGACTTACGGTTATGAGCCTGCTGGATTATCTCTGGTCTTACTGACAGCAGCTCTGGGTTTAAATGAACCGTGTTTCAGATAAGAATGTTCCCAGCTCTTAGGTTTTGTTTACTGCATGTAATAAGGCACAGCATTTTCTGTACTGTCCTGGTAGACATGACCAAAGCAAGCAACAGAATGAACTGCACTAGCTGCATTGGTTTAGTCTAGGGAAAAACAGAAGACACCAAACCTCCTAAAGACCCTGAAGAACACAGGGAAAAGTAACAGTAATTGCTCCAGCCCTGTAGACTTTGCAAAATCCACACGTGCAGCTTTTAGCTGCTTTCTTTCCTCATTTGTTTTTGTTTTCCTTTGTTTTGTTTTAACCTCAAGGAATACACAGCCTAGTTCTAAACCTGCTTTGGAGGACAAGCTTCTAGAATACAGAACTTTCTAAATGTTTTCTTAATGATTTTTGAATATTTTTTTCTTTAAAAGGTAGCTGCCTTGCTACATTTTAAAATGTTGGGGGATTATATTAGAGCATTGATTCTTCAGAAGTAGTAAAGAAGAAACTCCAGTGTTCCTTCTGCATAGGAAACAATTATGTGAAAAGGATAAATTGAGGAGAGTAACAAAGTTAGCTTCCAGAAAGTTACCATGAGTACAGTGGTAGCCAAGCCATGCCTTCTGCCAGGCATAGCAGAGTTATTTTTACATAGGGGTTCTAACTGGTGCTTTTTTATCTATGATAGTGATGGTTTTGTTAAAGGTAAAGAACCTTTAAACTGTTATTTATGACATCACTCAATCATTTACCTGAAAGCAGTTAAATAATTAGCTGTAACTCCCAAGAAGTCACTGAAGTTTGCTGTCTAGTAAGTTGATCTCCAGTGTAATACCCTGAGTAAGGTAAGGTGGCCCAGAGTCCATAGTGCACCTTTCTAGTGTACCTTCCTCCAGGTAGTGAGAGGCTTGGACTGTGCTGATCTTTGAAAACCTTTGGGTTCCCTTTCCTCTTCTGTGCGTCTGTGTACAGGTATTAAACTCTCCCTCAGCAATTACTGAGTTAAAGAAACACAGATTAAGGCCAGAAAGAACAATAAATTGTCACTAGTGTTACATGTGACGTTTTAAGAGACCTCAAAGCTTATTTTGGATGAATTGATCAGCTCTGCTTCTAATAAAACTGTAGGATCAAAGAAGTCTGATTCAGAGTTTAATGACTGCATATTTAATAGTAAGTTTTCATTATTTAAAAAGCTGTTTAATGAAATGAAATAGCTAAACTAGTGGGCTGTTCCACCAGTGTCTGTTGGCAAGCTTTCTCCCCTGGTACCACTGCTGAATGAACCGTTTCCTTGGATGCACAGTGCTGGGGAAGGGGGGAGCTGTGAGCAACCACTGTCACCAGGGCTGGACCTGCCTGAGGTCAACCCTCTGTTCCCCCCCCACCGATCAGCCGCTGCTGAACAGAGCACACATCTCACTCCACTGTCACTGCACTTAGGCATGTTTTTCAAAATAATTGTCCAACGTGAAAATAAAACATTTCCCAGGCCTGCAGTATGGTGTAGGAAGAGCATTTTCATAGGAATTTACAGGAGTTGGGTATCCTGCTTTCAGCTTTCACTAAAACTACCATTATCAATTAGGCACTTGACTCCCTGGAAAGCTCCATTCTGGAGAACTGTGATTTTTTTAAATTTTTTTTTTGACCAAAATTCTAGAGCTGAGTTGTCATTTTCCTTCTGCTTCCATGTTTACCTTGAAGGCTTGCCAAGTTACCAAAAAGTTAGTTTGCTACTGGATTTATAAAATATGGTACATTTTGTGAATAATAGCAGTATTCTCTCATGAAGAAGTGGTATATTTTAATGGAATTCTTTTTTTGGAACCAAGTACAACGTATTGCAATTGATATTTCTCTTGAAACATTTTGACATACTTGTGACTGTATTTCTTTTTGATTGTGTAACAGTACAAAATTCAATAAAAGAGAGGGTTTGTTTCTAATTTGTGACATGTCTGATGTTTCTGTTCACTGCTATTCCTGTTCTAAAAGATGCAGATGGCAAAATCACTTTTTAAAGTGAACTAAATAACCTCTATGCAGCGTAACTAAAATTCTTTCCATGTTTGATGTCTGACTTACCTACTTCTGAAGTCAGAAACTTTGACAGTAGGCTTACAGCTGCTCTGTTTTCCAAAAGCACTTAGAAATTACCTTGCCCTTAGAGTTGAATCCTTTTTACCTTAGATACAATGGTTTTCCCACATGAATCAAGAGGATTACATGCATGAACAGAAGAGGTTAAGTGTACAATTTAACAAGTTGGACATAAGGGGATTGGAGTAGGTTTTCCTGTGGGAAGCTAAAGAGAAAAGAGAGCAACAGATACGGAGCCAGCAGGATGGAGAATGTGAAACCTCTTTGAGTAATCACATCAGGAATGCCCTAGTAACAAAACAGAAACTAGTTTGGATCCAAGATGATGTTTCCAGGTGATTTCAGTTTCTCTCTGTACATGCAAATAACTTGACAAGAACTTACAACTCTTCCTGTCTTGGTAAATCTGTACTGCGTCCTATTGCACAAATTAAAATCTTTTGCAAGATTTTTGCTTGGTTGGGATGTTGAAAGCAGAAGGCATTTGCAAATACTGTCACAGAGTACGGTCCTGCTATCTGCTACTAGCAACACATTTGTACAAGTTTTAATGTCCTATTTAATAAAATATATCTATATTTTCATGAAAATTCATTATAACATTTATTTTCATGTTTTCAACTTGAAAATGTATTCTAATACAATCAATCACACAAGGTACTTTTTTTTACTTGTATCTATGCAGGATAAATGGCTTTTTACCTTGCAATTTATAAGCTAGAAATTAATAGAGCAAATGGGACTTCATCATTTTGTTTAGGAGTTAAATAAGAATATGAAGATGATACAGTAAGCAGCACATCCTTACTTCATCTAATTTTATTTATTTATTTTAGTTTGGATGGCAGTCTTACTAAGAATGGAGGCACCAATGGAAAATCTGAAGCACCACTAGATGAAAACACAATTTATCAAAAAGAAGAGCTTCTGGCCTAAAAAATGGCATTATTTCATTGTACACACCACAGAAGGGAAAATATGCTAAGAGATGCTGTTGCTTTTTTTATTATTATTATTCCTCTGTATTTTCATTCTTTATGGTGTAGGAAAGACTTAGCACACAATAACACATGGGCACAACAGCCTCATCCTTGCACCACCTTACATCATCTTACCCAATTAGTGTCATGACATGCAGCCCCATCTGCCTTAGAAAAAACATTTCCATAGTGTTTCTTGAAACATCATCTCTGAGAAATCACGACCCTCACTGCCCGCTTCCAATACAAAATTCCAAAATCACACTCAAGCTTTACACATTTCGGCATCGCTCCAGAGCCAAGCTCCTCCAAAATGAAGGAATAACTCCTTTAAGTAAGTAGGGCTTGGCTTGACCTGTAAGTAATGACGAACTCGCTCAATCGTGTCAATTATTAACTTGCTTGTGTTTTCAATCCTTCAGTGCCTGGGGGGGTGGGTAGATTATAACCGTTGCCCAAACAGCATTGGCATTCTGTTTCAAAATCACTATAATCTGTTGAAGACCGGGTCATGTGCGGATGAACGGGGTGACTGCCCTACGCCTCTAAACACGAATCCAACGGAGAGATGAAAACGACTTTTCAGAAAAACAACCCAACCAAACAACCCAAAGACAAACCAAACCCCTACATACGCAGTTCTCCTGCAGCTGCTAGAACCTGTTCAGCTCGTGTCTAAGAGCTCTGCGAACGCTTCTGTTCCTATCACCAATGACAGTGGCAGTCAGTGGTGCTTAAAGACAACAGCTGCTTGGCTGATGGCCACACAGTTCCTACTCGTCGATAAGAGCTGCTAAAGGCTGAATTCCAGCAGCCTTTTGAGAAAATATAGTAAATGTGGAAAGATGCTTTTGCACCTCAAGCGTTGTGGAAGCCTCTGTCATTGTAGGACCTGAGAGCTCGAAGCGCCTAGCTTTAAAGTACAACCTTCAGACCGATGGGTTGATGTTAACGGTGGATTGGAGAACATCACGGTGCAAGAGCCAGCAGAATTTAAAATTCATTTTGCAGTGCATGATTATTTGAGAAAGCAAAACGTGAACTTTTAACCTGGTCTCAGCGCGAAACACCTCCACGTCTGAATACCCTAAAGGCAGCGTGCAACCCACATCCCCGTCCATTCCCTACTTCTCCAAAGTGCCGTTTTCTGCCCTTTAAGGTTCCCCCAGCACAGGGACAGCCTCCCCCGAGCCGAGTTCG
>VWZY01007755.1:168877-182239 GCA_013399075.1 Chloroceryle aenea | reverse complement strand
TCTAGTGAGTGAGGAGTCCCGGCCGCGTCTGGGGCCGCCTTCCCGGAGGCCTTCTCAGAGGCCTGCCCGGCGGCCTGCCCGCCGCCACCCGCCCGGAGCGGCACCGGCTCTGCCCGCCCTTTCACGCTGTTCTGCCTGTGCCTCGCCTTAGGGAGCCCCTGCCTTCCCCCTCCCAAAGCCCACAGCTCCCCGCTGCTGAGCTTGCTTTGTAGTGCGGGGGGGTTAAAGAGCCTTGTTTCCCTTCGGGCGTAGTTCTTGGGAAAGGTTTGTCTGGCTGGTGTGTAGGTAAATGACACCAGAGGATCGGTCCTTTTATAGTACTGACAAACACTTATTAGTTGAGTTTACTTTGCACATCAATAACACACGTGATTTGAACACTGGTGCTTCAAGAAGTTTGATGCAGTGCTCACAATATGTGATTAAAAATATGATCGGAATGTATTTCATTTTTTCACTTTACATCTAATTGAATACAACGAATTGCATGCAGTGTTGTGTGAGAGCTTAAGATCTGGCCCACCCTGAAGACTTCCTAGAACTTGAACTTGTTTAAAAATACCTGGAGCTTGTTTCTGCATTATGGATTTTCTAAAGCCTGCACTTACATAGTTACTTGCTTTAATGTGCTTCATTTTTGTTTGCTTCAGTGGCAGAATAAGAGCTCTGGAGAGGAATAAGCTCACAAAGAAGACTTTAGAACTGGCACAGCAGTACTTCTTGCCCCCATACGCTTTCCAGATTCGAGTTGGGGCTCTGTACCTTCTGTACGGGCTCTATAATACGCAGCTTTGCCAGCCAAAACAAAAGGTAAGCATTCTTGAGTGGTTTATTTCACAGAAGATACTAGATATAAAATATATAGTGTCACACTGCTTTGCCATCATAAATGGGTAGAACATTTTCTCTCTTGAAATATTGAGAACCAGATGGTCTAGGCAGCCTTTTAAACACCTTTGGTTTTGAGAGCTTACATAGTGGTGACTAAAATATTGCACATGTCAACTAAATTGTAGCTGTGATCTCAAAACTCTTGTTTGCCTGATAGGAAGCTGTTCTCTGACCAAAAATGGAGATGACGAACTTTCAAAATGGAAACAGAGAATGTGCTCATCACCTCTGTAGAGAGCTGCATTACAGCCTCAGTTACTCCTTAGAGTTTTAACAGACTGAAGACTGAATTGTTTCTGGTTCCTGTTAACCAGAAGTGCAATTCATTAATAGGTTGAAAGGGTGGATGCCTGAATGACATGCCTCCTTGCTGCTCCTAGGAGAGGAGACCAGGATATAAAGAAGTTAGAAACTGTGCCAGGAGAAGTGATTTACTTGGAAACTATGTGACATACGTTACATGCATAGGCACACTGAGTCCAAATTCTTTAAATAAGAACCCGAAGTTTAAGTCTTCTACAGTGATGCTATCATCTCTTATCTTAGCTTCTGGGAAGTCAGTACCTTTTATGGAGGTGAATTTAGGGAATTTTAAACCCATTGCTGTATAGCAACCGTTAGAGAGTCCAGGAATTACCAAAGAAGCTAACTTAGGTAGAGAGAAAATGAAGTGGGCAGTGTACGTGGGAGAGGAAAGGAAAGCAAGAAGATAGAGATACTTCTGTGAGTATTTCACTGGCAGTGAATCTTGATATGAATATTATTTCCTAATCACCTACCAAGTGACAGTCTCCTAGGTATGTGTTGCTTCAGGCATTGTGGAATGGGAAGAGGTAACTTTGTCAAATGTCAAAGAAGGCTTGTGTTCCATGTCACTGTCAAATAAAGCAGCCACGGTGGGAGTGAATATTTAACACGATGGTATAATAAACTTACCTGCATAAAATTTTGATAGTAAGTAGGAAATGTTGTGGTAGGATCTTTTCTGTAGTTCTGTGACCCTATGACATGTTACACACTAGACATCCTAGACAAGTACTGCACAGATGATAACATGACCACAGTAGTCAGCTGAATTAATTTTAATTTGTTGTACTATGCAGGTCTGTATGATAATAGACCACTGCTTTGTTGCAGATCAGAATCGCCCTCAAGGACTGGCCTGAAATCCAGAAATTTCAGCAGGATCTGATAGACTCCCAGCATTACGATGCTGCATACATCTTTAGGACACTGCGACGTGCCAGAGCATTCCATTTCACAGCAATGCCAAAGCTGGTGTGTTAATACATTAATGACTTACCATTTTATACAAAATATCTTCAGCTTTCAGTGCCTGACAGTTCAACAGCACTCACATATTTAGTTCTGCTTTGAGGCTGTGTTGCAATGTAATGTCTTGGTTTGTGTAGCTAGGTATGTGACATAAAGCTTAGAGGGTGTTTGAATGTAGCATGCTTCTCACCTGAAAATATTTTTTCAGTATTTAATGCTCTTAATCATTTTGAGATGTCTTAAAATTTGTGGAAATGTCAAACTCTTGAATTGGGGTGCTGGATTAAATTCTTGATTAGGGTGTAATTGTTGAATAGTGCTGACTGAGCACGTGGCAGTAAAGCTGCACACTATTCTTGACAAGAGGAGGGTTTTATGCCTTTCAGCATCTCTCGGTGGTTGGATGTGCAGTAAGAATTTTCAAGAGGAGATGTCATTCTAAGTTTAATTTTAGGTTACAAAGCATTGTCTCTCGCTTTAGCTAAACTACCGAACCAAGAAGAAGATTGAGGAAAATGAATTTAAAGAAGAATTTAAGGACCCAAGCAACAGAGTAAACAGCCTCATCACTAATGATGTATTGGAGGTACAGTAACTTTTAAACTACAGATTAATCACTCTGGGTGTGTTTCATTTTTCTGTTGTCCAAGAATCACAGAATGATAGGGGCTGGAAGGGACCTCTGGACATCATCTGGCCCAACCCCCCTGTCAAGGCAGTTTCTGGGAGAAACCAGACCAGGTTGCCCAGGATTACATCCAGGTGGGTTTGAAATGTCTCTAGAGATGGAGACTCTACCACCTCTCTGGGCAGCCTGTTCCCTCAACCTCAAAGTAAAAAAGTTCCTCGTCATGAACATAGAAGTTCCATCAAGGCAAGTTTGTGTCCATTGCATCTTGTCCTGTCACTGGGCACCACTGGGAACAAGCCTGGTCCCATCCACCTGACACCCACCCTTTAAGTATTTGTAAGCATTAATAAGATGCCCCATCAGTCTCCTCCAGACTAAAAAGTCCCAACTACCTCTGCCTTTCCTCATAAGAGAGATGTTACAGTCCCTAAGCATCCCCCTAAGAGCTGTAACTTACATAACTATGGTTTTGTCCTTTGTAAGACCTCTCATGGAGTGCAGATCAGGGCAATAGTCTGTGCCAACAGGCTGTTTACCAAACCCTCAGAAACACGGCGTTTGTGTTGGAAGAATTGTGGTACCTTTTTCAATACAGAAATCTGCTCTAATGCATTGTAGTTTTGCCTCAGTAAGATGTAAAAGGGGCAGGGTGTAAATGGTTAATTGTTGCTTAGGGAGAGATAAAGGGGAAGTGGCAGGTGAGGGGGAGGGTCTTTGTTTTGTCTGTAGGTTGCAAGCTGGAGGCTTGATACTTGTGGTAATATAATTTACACATATGCAAGTTTATAGCCTTCTCTAACCTTTATTTCTCCTTTTAAAACTTGTTTTTGTTTAATATTTAATACATTTTATAAAGGTAGAAATTTAATATATAATACATTTTATTTCAAAAATTGAATAACTCAGGCTGGTTCTTCTATTGCTCATTATGACTCAATAATAGATCTTTGTTGACAGGTTTTTCCTGTTGCTGCTAGCAAATGTGTACCATCAGTACATCACAGTGATGTCAGTAATCTGTGAAGTGGCAGGGTGAGAAAATCTACTTCCTCCAAAAGAGGAAGTAAAATGTTTTTTCAGAGATGAAAATAGACCACCATATGAGAATGAGACCTCTCTGAACACTGATCCCAAGTATCACTGAGACTTCTTTCTTTGTTTAAATAATGCGAGATACTCTTTCTGCTTTTGCTTCATTGGTGGACTGATGGGACAGTGCTAGGTAGCAGTATTGTTAGGCTCCCTAAAACTGAACTGATCTAACCAGAATTTGTTTCTAATGCTCCACCCAGTTCCATGGTTGTCTCAGTGTGGTTTGTATAACTCTGATGTTGTTCATTGAGAATTTAATACTGCTTTAATGCTGGATTTATTTTTTTTTAACTGAAAAGTGTATCTTTGTTATTTTTAGGAACTAATGAATATTCATGACCACTATCAGAAAATGAAGTGTGTCATTTCAGCTGACAAATCCCACCCAGACAAGGCACTGAGCTTGATAAAAGATGAATTTGTAGTTACTCTTAAAGACATAACCTTGGAACATCACGAATGGCAGCAGAACAGAATGGTAGGTACTATCAACCCTTGTGCTGTGGCAACTTAAATTGTGTCAACGTGCAAGAACTGTCTTTCTTAGTCTGCCTCTGAACATACCTTGTAAATCTTGAGGCTTAAGTAGGAAGAACTGTTACACTGCACTTGTGGAATGAGTAAACCCCAGGCAGAGATAGAGTATGGGGAAACGATGAGGACTTGGATGTGGTATTGCCTCTGTAATAGAAATGATTGCTGAGTGGTAAGCCCTGGAAATGTAATTTATGGGCAATATTAGAATGACCATATGAAATACCTCTGCAAGACTTACACTATGGCCTTTCCTTGTTCCAGGAACAAGATAGATGAAGAAAATAGGCATGTGCGTGTGTAAATATTTATTTTGTTTTCCACAAATCTCCGATTTTGGCTGCCTTGTGTATGTCAGGCTTTTAATTTATTTTCTTTTTCCCAGAAATTATTCCTAAATTCTAAAGAAACGGATGAAATATCAAACAAAAAGGAAGAAGACACTTTGCTAGAATCAGAGGTAAGGAAAACAAACTAGGTTGCTACATTGTGTGGGCCAAATCTATTAGGTTTTTACTTCAGATCACAGTATGTGTCAAGGCTTGATAGTGTCAGAGGTCCAGGAATAGCTATCAGGGTTCGTGTTTTTTTCTTACTTGTTTATGTGTTGTTTTTGTTTGGTTTGGGTGAGTTTTGGTGGTTTTGTTTGGTTTTTTTTTTTAATTGCATTGTTTTCTGTGAAGCTGTGAGCATTTATCACTGTGGCAGCTCTTAGAACAAAGTGACTCTTTCAGATAAGAAAGGGAAAGAGCTGTATTTTCTTGGCCAAACTCCTTTTAGGTCCCTCTGAGTTTCAAGTGAATGCAGCATTCATTTTTCATGCTACAAAAATATCTCCTGTTGTGCTTATCTGCTTATTTCAACTGTGAAGTTTCAGATTTGATTTTCTCCTCCTGAGCTTTTTAACAGTGAAGACAACCAAAATTATGCTCTGCCTTTTTAAGGAAGTTTGAACTTTTGTTTCTTTAAGTAACAGTTTGTTGGCATTGTAATTATATCGGACTAATTACAGAATTACAGCTGCAGTGAGATGTTGCTCAAGTGATTGATGTGATACTTCCTATCAATACTGCTAGAATATGAAATATGATATGTAAGCTTTTCCTGACCGATCTCTGGTTTATTTGCAGGGTTCTGAAAGAGCAAATGCATTGGCTAGAATCAAATACAAGTCTTACTCTGCAGTTGTTGAGGTATGTGTAAAATTTGATGGTAGGCATGTGTTTATTTGTAAAGAACCCTTTTAAGTACCAGTTTAGTGTAAATGCTAGGTCAGAAAGGAACGAGTTAAAATTGTGCTGTTTAATTCAACCTCTAAATTCTGGTTCTGGTTTTCCTGAAACACTGAAAGCTCTTAATGTCCTTGTTAGATTTATGGAAACAGTGCAGATATGGTCTGTGCTTGGGGGAATTTTAATTTACAAGGTATCTTTTAATATCTGTGCTCTGAGATGGAAAAAAATACTTGTGAGTTTAATTGCTCAAATTCCTTGAAGCTTAGATATTGGAAATTCTGAGGATACTTGCAAAAATGGAACTTTGGGTATTCGAAGTCATTTGGAAATTCTTGGAATCATTGTTTCAATAACTGCTACTTCAAAAATATTGTTGATTTATCTTCAGGCCTATGAGAAACATCACAACTTTCTGTGCTTATTAAAAATCTCATATTGAAAAAATGCGTTATTAAATGAAATGGAGCTCTGGAATGTACAACAGTCCAGCCTTGTGACTTTGCAGTGATAACATTTTCTAGGCATCTGAGCAATATAGGGTGATAAGGAGGCTTTATGGTGCAGCAGTTTTTGGATGTATTCCTTTTGTTTGCTCGCAGGGTCGTGCAACATGGTGTAGGTTGATACTAACAGAGGAGGGTTTGAAAATGAATGAATGTTTCATTACCAGAGCTGTAAGAAATAACACCCATTAAATCATAGAAGGGTGTTCTGTTAAAACTGAGGAACAGTAACTAGTGGGAGCCCTTCCCCCCTGAATTACATCCCTTCTTCACCCTGACGTAGAGGTTGATGCTTTGGTCCTTGCTGACTTGTAATGTACTAGGTGACATCCAGTAATATCTGGCTCGTGGAAGCTTAGATTTTTTTTGTATCATTCATATATATGTTTGGGTTTTAGGCTTCCAAATCCAGAAGACATCGTCAAGTAAAATTAGAGTCTTCTGAATCAGGACTGAATTATGGGAAATCTTCAAGCCGAAGTCAAAAAAACAGTAGGAGACCACAGCCAGCAAGGGGAAGAGATTCTGTGGAAGTCAAAGGTATTGCATTTATTTGTGAAGCTTGTTGAAGGTATGATTTTGAGACCAGCAGCTTAAAGGATTAGCCATTTATATGGATTCTTGTTGTAAGGTGCCACCATTTATGTTCATATATTCTGAAAGAGATCAAGTCTTAGAACTTGAGGATGGACTCAGTTTGACATGAGAGAAATGTAAGACCTGATGTGAGGGTATTTAGCTGGGTCAGTAGAGGAGATGAGAAAGGAGAGGGAGATGGTGCCGTATTTCAGGTCTCCTGGAGAGACCCTGTCTGTTGCTAGTCTTGGCATTATCTGATCTGAGTTATTTTACTATCATAGCATTTATGTCATCTCAATTAGTGCAGTTTTACTGTCTAGGTATTTGCACATCCCTGCTTATGCATCTTTTCTTTGTCTTCCAAGACATTCTGTAGATCTCTTTGTTCTCCCAGCTCTGAAAACATGAGAAACTACTTTTTTTAGGGAAATCATCTTTCTGACACCCAACTTTTAAACTGATAGAAGTTTCGCTGCTATTTAATTTTTTAATTTACCTATTATTTATTAAAGGTTAAATGAAATTGAACAGCAAAATAGTTTTGAAAGAACTTCACTGCAAAGACAGGGATTTATTTTCAAAGTTCCAAACTCTGTTTTCTGACTTGTTTAGCTTCTGCTAGAAAAAAGGTTACTAAGAAAATTCATCCCTTTTCAGAGGTGAGCATTAGAAGGTGTTACCTTTATTTCTCTTTGAAACAGTATATGAGGTGTTGAAGAGAAATATGAGCATTTTAATTTATCTCTGGACTGAGTTGGTGATTGATATGCTTTAAAATTGCAGTGTTAATTACTTGTTGAAGGTTTCTTTAGTGAGCCATATGAAGGTACTGAGAAATGTAGGTGTTTCTCTATAGCCTTTGAACTAGAAAGTCAAGAAAGCAGAAAGTGAACAATATTTAACTGGTGGACTTGAGATGTAGAAGCTAAAAAAAAGGTAACAGTTTTTACTCAAAAAATCTGTCTTCAGGTGAAACACAAGTGGCAAAGGAAACTGTTACTCAGCATATTGGGATGCCTATAATCACAGAAGAGAACTCAGATGAAGAAGGTACAATGATTGAAATTCTAACAAACTGGTGATGTTATTTAATTCCTCTCTATTAAGCTGTATTTTCTTTTCTGAAACTAAAGCTGGTATATTGGACCATGTGTTTCCTTGAAAAAGCTGGATTACTTTCAAGCATGAATTGTGCATGAACGCAGCAGAAGAGTGGATGACTTTTCTGTCACTTGCATTACTGGAAATAATGCCATTTTAATTTGGACAGAATGGTAATGCAGGTTTCTCAAAGCTGATGGTGCAGTTGCTCTGCAGAAGCATCCAATGCATGTAGTAAAAATTGAGTTGTTAGATGATCTTGAACTGCCCTGCAACTGGGAAGCTTCCAGGTCTGTCCTCTATATTGGTCAAGGTGAACAGACACCATAGAAAGAAACTTGCATCCTCTTTATCTTGAGGTACCTTACTTAGCCATGCTCTGGGAGGATCCCAGGGTATTGCTTTGCTGCCATGTCTCAAGCATGGGTAGAGTTCCTGTGAGAGGAGCTGGCCACCTAAAGGCATAGATAGACCAGAGGTACTGGTTCTTAACCTGAAAGAGTAGGATTTAATTAGGTTGCTTAAAGGGGGAGCAAAAGGTTAAGTACAACTTCTGGAAAGTTTTAATGACATAGATGAATGTGAGTAGTATAACTTTTGCAGCTAATTTACTACCCAGAATTGTCTATAATGGAAGGATATCTCATGCAAGGGAGCATAGTAACTATGCAAATGAATTTGTAGTGAGGTAGCACATTTGCATTTGCTCTTTTTAAAAGCAAAAGAACATTTGTTCTACTGAAATGAGATTACATTCTCTGATCACCTTAGTTGTAAACAATGGAAATTCAATTTTAAACGGTCACATGAAGGCACAGTGGTGCATTTGATATTAACTTTATTTACTTTTCCTTCAAGTTGTTATGGACAAAAGTTTCTTTCTAAATCAGGAACAATCTCATTTCATTAAAAATACCCACAAGCAGTCTTGTCAGGTGTTTTGTGCTTAATTTTGTGAGTACTCCCTTTGTCAAATGCACAGTGAAATCTTAAAGGTCTTAATGAGTAGCAGAAAGCCCTCAAGACTGAGTAAGTGTTGAAGTACAGTGTTTTGTTTATCAGTGGAATTTTAATTGATATTTTGAGCACTAGTGTGCTGTAGAATCTACAAAGATGGGGAGAGTGACTGGGAGGGGATCTCAGGCACTCGTCTAATTCATTTCCTTTGCGGGGCAGAAGGAATTCTACTTTAATTGGTCCCAAAAGGGAAGATAGCTTGAAAAGGTCGTCAGAAAAGTCTCTTTATTTCTTTTCAGAAGCATCTCTCCCCAAAAGGAAAAGAAGATGTTAGAGGATCCAGGTGGAAAAGCAGTAATGGTAATTTTAATGACAACATGTAAATGTCAGAGATAACACACAGTGCTTGTTTTGGATGCCTGTGAACATACAACAGGTGTCTAGGACCAGAACTACAGGTGATGCTGGAATGCTGGCAGTGACTGGTGTACGTTAACTGTCTCATGGTACAGCACCTGATGAACGCTTCTTGTGGGAGACAGAGTTGCTCTGCCCTGTCTGAGGTGGAGAGAGAGATAGTTGGTTGTTGTATTGTCTTGTATAACATGAGTGATCCCTTGGAACTCATGTTGGTCTGCAGTAATGGTTTTAGCTGAGACTGTTAAAAGGATGGCTCACAAAATACTTGCCTGTGTAACACATGCTTGTAATCTTTTATCTCTGAACATAAGGTTGCTGACTGTTGAAAATCAGTACAATAAATTATTTTTCACAGTTTACTTCCTCTGTTTTATAGTGTGTTACTTCAGCAGTGTTTATCATGGTTTGACCCTGCAGGTGAGGGAAGGTGATAAGCCTTTTGTTCTACTCTGTCTCCAGCAGATCTGGAATCATTGTATATTCAAATGAAGAAATGTAAAGTACTTTTATTAATTCTGCAGATGACCCTGAGCTGTACAAGGGCAAGATTGGAATTCTAAGTGGTCTTTATACATTGGAGAGGAGTGGAAGAAAGTGGTTGTGGAAATAAACATGAAGCTCACTACTGAGAGCAGGTACAGGGTAGGGAAATGATTGCTAGGCAACGGTGCTGCAGAAAAAGCAAATACACTTAGCAGCATAAACTGGAGTATTTTCTGTAAACAATAACAAGCACCAGAATTGGTGTCATTCGGCCCTGAAAGGCTCTAGGTGTAAATACCTCCCTCTGATGACAGTTCAAGAAGAATGTGCATTAGTTACTTTCCTTCATATTTTCTCGATGTGATCGCAGCTGGACTATGAAAAAAGACCAGAGGAGTTGAGGTGGTGTCTCCTACAAGAAGAAATATAAACCAGAAATTGGAAGGATTAATGACTTGAAGGTTGGACACTGGAAAAACTAATTAAACACCAGTGTTGCTCTCAATGTTGTTAATGGGAAAAGACAAAGCACTTTGTAACAAAGCCAAAACCTTAATGTATACAAAACTGAACAATGAAATACTCAGTTGAATACCCAGAATCTGCAGTCTAATCCAAAAGTCATTAACAGTCCAAATCCAATTACTACAGAAAAAGAATACTTACAGAAAAAAAAGAGAAAAAGCTGTGGTATTGCAGGGGATGAAGAGCTGAAGAGCTGTAATAGGGGAGCGGTTTGCACATGAGGTGCAGTGGAGTACTTGATTTTTTTTTCTTAGGAAACTCCTGGATGTCTAAGAAAGATGAAAAGACAGAGTTCTTTCTAGCAGATCTTCACATTCACCATTTCTTACAAGTTTCTTCATGTAAGAAGTTGCTTAAGGCTGAACTTCACAGGACCAATCCTCTTCTGTTTCTGGGCACTGAGGTTAAGCCAAGTCTTCCAGCCACGTGATACTGGGTTCTTCCCTTGAAGGGAAACTTGAAAGTGAATTCTCTTTCCTATTTCCCTCCAACTTGCAGGTATCTTTCTCAAGGAAGCTAAAGATTAAACCCAGGGATAGCTAAAACAAGATTAAAAAAGCTTACTTTTCATTTTCTTCACAGGCTATTTTCAGCTAAATTATTATTATATATATGGCATACATTTATTTTAACATATTTAAGGAATCTATTCAATACTGTTCCCTGCAGCGACACCTTTTCATAACGTGACCATCTTGTTTGCCTCTTCTTGTATCTTCAAACCCTCCCAAGAGCTGAGCAGGAGAATTTTTCAGCATTTTTGGTATTTAATCACGAGTCTTCCCTGCACACACTTCTCCAAATGATTTGCAAATCAACATCAGAAGCATGCAAAGGCTTGACTGGGCACGAAGATGGGTGCGTTCAACTAGCAGTTATTTTAACATTGTAATTATGAAAATAAGTGTTCTTTAATTTGTTTATAAAATTACATGATGTAAGATGGAAGTTATGCTTAAGGAGAGGCTTAGAACTGCTGACTCCATGCAGTGGTAGTATTTCAAAACAGTAATCCTGAGAATTTAGAGGCAGCTGTAAGCAAAGTTTTATTATGCTGCTGCAATCTTGGTTTCATTGTTTGTTTAAAAAAAAAAAGTAAATCTCCCTTGCTGCAGTCTGATGGGCAATTACAGGCTTTTAAAAACAGGAGTGGGACTTCCTAAATTGCTTCATTGAAGCAAGCAGCTGTCATTAAAAAACCTACCACCCCTGCCAGCAACAGGAAATCTAGATTTCCAAGAATATTGTTTCCTGCTGACTAACCTCTCTCCTTGGTACAGCCCCAGCTAATAGAGGAGGCAAAGGCTGCACGGGAACTTCATCTGTAACACCAGTCCAACTTCCAGCTGACCTGGTGGATAGGAGTGAGGTGACATGACAGTGTGTATCTGGGTGCTGTTACCATTTTTGTAATTAAATTAGAGAAATACAGTTCAGCTGAAGCTTCTGTAAGATGGATGAACAGCTGACGGTAAGAACGATGTTTGTACAAAAGTGATCACCGTGTCTTTGGCCAGGCTGTCAAAGGGGAGGTTTGAACTAGTGCTGTGCAGTGTTGACAAGTATAATATGGGTGATGAAAAGCAGAGTAAGCTTAAAACACTTGCAAGTGGCATCAGTTTAGAAATTGCTTCAGTGGCAGATATTTTCTAATGTAATTATCTGATAAATGGCAGAAATCAACAAGGTGTAATTAAGGAGAGACAACTGCAAAAAGCTACACTTGCATGGACAGATGAAGTGCAAATACCAGCTTGGGGGTGCTTTTGCAAGCAGTGCTTTCCAGGCTTGAGATTTTTGCAGCCCTCGGTCCAGAGCTGGATCAACAATATGGGGGTGATGTGAAAAGTTCCAAATGCCATGGGTGGCAGTGGTGATTTTTGTTGTGTACTCTTGGGGGAGGATGTTGACATGGCTTCTAGAATAATTAAAGAATACCAGAAAAAGGGCATCAAAAAGAAATCAGACTGTAGAATTTAATTTATTTTTTTATAGAAAAGAAAGGGTTTGAGCCTGAATCGAACACTCCTCCTGGTAACGGTCTTCACAGCTTTGTAATACTTGTTTATGCATAGGGAGAGCTGTACAATTTGCAGCAACATGAATTTACTTAGGAGATATTTGCAGTTAAGAGCTAGGCCTTATACCAAACAGCAGAGTGACTTTGGAAAAGCAGTCAGGGTTGTCTGAGGTGGACTTAAACTTGCTTTTGAGATGGGATGGATGAGGTGATATCTTGAGGTTCCTTCTAGTCTTGTACTGACATGTTTTACATAAACTCTCTGCACAGGGTCCTGTTATTCTCTCATTACACCTGCAGAG
Organism: Chloroceryle aenea; assembly: GCA_013399075.1. Taxonomy (NCBI): domain Eukaryota; kingdom Metazoa; phylum Chordata; class Aves; order Coraciiformes; family Cerylidae; genus Chloroceryle; species Chloroceryle aenea. The sequence continues at coordinate 169,691 of VWZY01007755.1, read as the reverse complement.
CAAGTCCTTCAAATGACACAGATATTTTATCCCTTTTCTGGAATGTTTGAAGTTCACTCTGCTGGAGTTGCCCATTCACATTTTCCAAAGCTTGCTTTGTGGACCTGGTTTACATCAAATGTAGACATCCAATTAATCCTGGTATCTGTGTGCAGCCCAGCAGATGTAAGGGGGACTGCGGGAACCTTGTGAGATACAGGGGGTCGAAAAATTTACCAGAACGCTCTCTTGCACCCAGCTCTTCAGGGCAGGGGGCTGCACTACACCGTAGTTTGGCCACAATAGAAACATGCAAAGCAGAATTGCAACAGCTGGAGCTCCCTGTAAAGGACATGAATTTGCTTCCTCTTTAGTCATAAAAATGTAAACCTAGATACAGAAAATAAAGACAGATGTAAGGGCTGGCCATCAGCTATTAAGGGTTATCAGAGATGGGATTAATTTGTTTCTTTTCTTAGAAGAGATTTTTTACATGTGATGAGAAGTCCGGTTGCATATACGTTTTAGAGATGGACTCAGGACAACCTCCTCTGCCTCCAGATTAGATTTAGACAATCTCTGTTTCCAGATTAACTGCTTTTGACAGGGCTGTGTGGTGGCCAAGTCCACCTGAGCGAGGGTGGAGTAGGCTGCGCTATTTCACTCACACTACTAACGGGTCGAAGGCGTCCTGAGGGCCCGTGGAAAGACATGATACAAAATTTTGGAAGACGAGGTGAAGCTGCTTTACCCTCCCAAGTGGCATCTTTCCGTGGAATGCCACAGTCCGCCCCGCGCCGTGCACAGACTCCGCTGACGCGCCGCAGCTGGGCTG
>VWZY01007755.1:155100-168823 GCA_013399075.1 Chloroceryle aenea | reverse complement strand
GGTGGCGGGGTGGGGGGGGTCTGCAGCCTCTGCTCTCCACGCGGGAAGAGATGGGCAGGTAGGTGCACAAGGACACGAATATTTGGGAGAATAAAGGAATAGAAAAATCTACTTTTAAGATCTCAGGTGTTCTTGTAATTATGGGAGATTGAGCTGTGTCTGAGAGACTTGGAGTTGTGTTTTCTGACCACACTATGATAGAAATTATTTTCGGGCTGATTGTCTTTTTTCTGGTTGATAAGGGTGTTGCCCAGGTGTATCACCCTGGCTCAGCTCCTGGCCGTGGTGCTGCTACTCAGAGGGCAGGTATTGCTCTTAATATTTCAGATCACAGCACCGGCGAATTAAATCCTCAGTTGCTACTGTTAGCCGTGGTCCTGGCAGTCTCCTGTTCGTTCTCCTGCAGAAACATCAACACTTACTGAAGATTGATACTTTGATTTTGATATATCTTTTACCAGATTGGGGGAAAGTAATCATGTGACCCTTCAAGAGATGTCAGGATGGCACATAACAGTTTATAAGTTCTAGGGAACAAAATCCTAGGCTAGAGCTTTGCGAAAAGTTTGGAGTTAATGGGGAGTCTAATTCTTGTCATTTGGTGAAGTTCATTTGTGTTTGCTGTTCTTCATTTTCTTTCAAGGCTGTGTCCCTAAAGAAGGATCATCTCTGGCAAAGCCCAGCCTGATGTGGAGTTGTACAGTGCTTCAAGGTGGCCTTAGGAGAACTAGGAACTGACCTGGATTGTTCAGAGTAATAATACAGTAATACGCTTTTACCTAGCAGCATCTGTCCTTTTGTTAATTAGATCCTCAAAGCAGAGATCCAAGGCACTTAGTGCTTAGTACATTATTGAATTATCATTAGTTTGTATTTTATAGCATTTTACAAGGTAATAAAAATATTGTGCATTGGTTTCTTCTTTCCTCTGTTACTGTTGGACAAATATGAAATGGATTATAATACAATATTTAATGAATTAGATCTTCATCTGTCCAAAAAGAGCTATTGCTTTGTTCCTTAAACAAGAACTCTTGTCACCTCTGAATACTCACAAAAGGTACTGTTTGTTTAATGTATCTCTTCTGGGAGTAGGCTCAGTCTTTGGGCTGAGGTAGTCAGTGGGCAGGTGGTTAAGGTGTGGGGACAGCTGATCCTGTCAGTTTCAGGTGTGCAGGGTGTTTCCCTGAGCTCTGTAGCCAAGCTCTCTCAGCCTGGGATTGTACTGGGGTGAGAAGAGAAGAGTGACAAGTGAGATTTCATTTCACAGGTTGTAGCTCTGAGACCAGACCTGGGCACCCAGAATGCTGGTGTTCTTCCTAGTGAAGGGGAGTTTCAGGACTTGTTTTTGACAGTTTTAACTTATTCATAGAATGCTTTTTTTCTTTCCTTTTTGCTGTAACTGTGCAGAGATTGAACTAAGAGAGTAGCAAGCAGAATACTACAGAATTACTTCCAGTGCTGTAAGCTAAGTCCTCATAAGCCTTACAAATATGAGGAATGGGATTCCCCGCAAAGTGTGATCACTGTGATGCTGAAGTGATTTTTAATGTAAGAAGTCAGCCCAGAGCCATGCATCGTCTTGTGGTTCAGCTGCAGAAGCTTTGGTGTGCATCATCATTTCCCAACATGCTTTTAGCAGAGCTTTGCTTGAGAAAGTTGGAAACATTTGTACTTCCTTGGTTGCTGCTCCATGTGGTTGGGGTTTTTTTCCTGTGTATTGCTGTCTGGGGGCTGCAGTGAGACCCAAGCTAATAAACCCTGCTAAACTCACCTGTCTTGGTCCAGAGATATTGGAATATCTTGCACTGCCTGTTGTTTTGTGCGTCAGTCCAGATCTGGCCAACTTCTGTTTTTATTGCCCCGCTCTGTATCTCTGCCTTGGTCATGTCTTGCAGAGCTGAGATGCTTTCTCTGGGGTGCCCTGCTTTTGAGGCTACCGGTGTGCTTTGTGTTTACTTGCTAGCTTACAATATCTAATCTTGGTAAGCACATCTAACAATTAATTCCTCATCTGTTTAAAAATTACTAAATGTTTAGATTGGGAAATAATAGCTTGAAGTAAAAAAGACCAGAGGGAAGCCTAATACTAGTGTGAATAAGCTGGCATTCCTTGGACTTCTTGCATTTCTGTTAAATTTCACTTAGAAATTATGACTTTTATTGAAGTGGTCAAATCTGGATTGTTCTGTTTAGCTTTATATTCAAAAGGCACCTCAGCCAGTGCCAGCCCTGCCTGTACTTGCATGGAGCAGTGGCACCATTGGCAGAACTGGGGGCTCTTCTCAATCAGGGAACTCTGGGAGGAACACGGGCATCCTGGTAGGTCAGGCAGTGTTGATTTCTGTCCTTGTATCAGAGCTGTTCCTCAGAGAAGGCAGTAGCCAGAGGGTGTCTCTTCCTCCGATTCTGTGCTGCCAGGGGAGGAGGTGGTGATGGTAGAGATGTGAGGTCATAAGAGATATTTGTTACAGCAGCCTGCTCTTATTTTTATTCCTAAATAATTCATTGTTCCTGCTGGCTTAGGGAACAGAAGTGAGGAATTTTGGTCTTCAGTAACTTTGGCTTCAACCCAGTTTGAAATGAGTACAGCTTCGACACGGTTCAGGTTCAGTAAAAAGGACTATAATCATTTGAATACACTCCTAATGGTATTAAAGGTGCAGGAGCAGGCTGTCCCCATGTGGGGATTTATATATATATATTTTCTGTGTGTTACGTCTCTTGTTTCATTTTGATGTTGTGCCTCTTAAATTCTTGCTAATAATAGACCGGCATCACCTCTGTCTGTGTTGAAAGCAAATCTCCAAAATGCCTGTTTTGTGGAAACTATTGATTGCAACTGTGTGTTCTTTTCTCAATACGTGAAACAGTTATGTTTATGAAGAGCTTGTATTTGTGCTTATGCACCTGTCCCCATGAGAAAACATTCAAATATTCAAACTTCAAAATAGCTTGCAAAATAAATTGGAGAACATTTTAAATCTGTTTCCTTCCTGTTTTGATTCAAGTGGGTGTATTCTCCAGGGACACTGCCTCTGAGGAGAGTTTGGTTTGGACATTATTATTTGCAAAGATAAGCAGCTTTACGTGCCTCAGAGGAGAGGATGGGGAATGCTTCATCTGCAGAGCTGGGATGCAGTTGCAGATGTGTAGGTAGCATTCCTTCTTCAGCAAAATAAAAGCTAAAGGGCTGCTGAGCTCGTGGACCCTAGAGCCAGGCTTTTAAAAACTATTTCTAAAGGCTTGAATACACAAGTGAGGTACCAAGTCAAACATTTCTGAAGATGTAGGACACCTTAAATCTGATCTGGCCCCAGAGCCTTGCTGATAATGGCTGTAGCACTGATTTAGTTTGCTGAGGTCATCATGAAACGGTTCCTGTTCAGTGCAGATGGGAAATTAAGGAGGAAGCCTTGTGCATGTGGTGGTGCATCTGTGGATGTGCTGAGGCCCTGTGCTTGGAAGCACTGCTGTGGAGAGAGTGTGTGAGTTGTGTCAGGGGGTGTAAAATGAAGCTCTGTGCTTTGCCTTTGCTCGAAGTAATGATGCCAGAGCTTCCCGAGGGACCCGTCTTCAGTAGTCTGTAACATTTATTGTGTGTTACTTTCTTGAAGAGTTCTTTTGCTTCCCGGGCACATGGGAAACCAATGTGTACTGTCTGGCCTGGTTAAGTCCTTCCTTGGTGCTGCTCAGCTGTACAGACGATGTTTATGTAAATAGGAGTAGTTGTAATTATCAGGGGAGGTTATTTAAAAACATCAAACAGCTTTATTTTGAAGAGCAGCCTCTTATGTGCCTTAGATAGGTTGATGTCATGATCAGTGGGGTTAAGTAGTCATTAAGGAGACCTTGTGTTCACTTTCCATTTGCATGATCTATTGCTGATGGCTCTGTGCACTGAGAAAATCTGATCAATTATTCAACGAGGGCTTGAATATAATCTGTCTTGGGGCTGGGAAGACACAAGCTCTACAAATTGGTGCAGTTAGTTGCTATTTAGGAACTTAGACTTTGCACTGACTGTTCTTCATGTAGTTTTGGGAGATGACTTCTCAATCAGAGGAAAATATATTTATCAACTGTTTATCTGATGTCTATCTACTCAATCTATTATTGTGGTTGCAAATGAATCCAGTTAAACTTGTTTTAATCAGCCATGGATCCTATGGTAGCTGTGCTATCTGGAATGGACTTCTTGGATATCTTTCTTTTTATGTGTAAGATAGACTGGGCTTGTGAGGAGGGGTTAAATGAGTAAACAGTTCATTAAAATAGCCAACAGCAATATGACCCATCAGCAGTGTGACCAGCTGCAGGACTAGGTTAAGGCAGTGAAAAGTGACCTTTGTGGCAGCCTTCTTAGTGGGTGTGAGGAAGACAAGATGCCATTCGTGAAGACCTGAGAAGAGCATCTCACAGGAATCAAAATGGAAAAGACTAGCAAGGGAGTTGAAAGCATATGGGTAGATTGCAAAAGTGTGTGACAATACAGATATTGTACATAAACCAGGGGACTTCCTCTGTGTGAAACCCCAGAGCAAGTTCTGAGACAAAATGTCCTAACTTGGGGCCAAACAAAACTGGGAGCTGTGCTTTTAGCCATGTTGAAGTTTCAGCAGATTCACAATGTATACAGCAAGAGCACCAGAAAGACATGCCAAGATCTAGTGTGGACAGAAAGATAAACTGGGAGTGAAGGCAGAACTGGGGGTTGTGAACAAAAAATAGAGGCTGACTTGAAGTAAGATGGCAGAAAAAGACAGAGTAGGTCTTCTAGTCAGGGAGATTTGGAGGGTGAAGAGAAGGATGGGAAGATTATGCAAAGGAATGTCTGAGGTGTGAAAGGAGGATTGAGTAAGCCAAGAGAGGATATGGTTTCAAGAAAAAAGTGTATGATTGCATCAGAATCAACTGACAGATCAAGGAGGACATAGGGTGTTGGCTGAAGAAAGGGTATCACAGAGCCCACTTTCCATATACAAACACAGAATTACACTTATTCCTTCCTCTGCTTGCGGGATCTCGGCTGCATTGCATGCATGTGGGGAGCAGCTGCGTGGCATCTTTTCATTCACACACTCCTGGCTTGGAATAAATTGTACAGTGTGCCCTGGTGAGAGGAGCATGGGGGGTCTGAGAAACACTGGAGAAGGGCGAAGATGGAATGGGGGTGGTTTATTTTCTCCCTTAGGGTACCTCTTGCAATTCTGACCCCTCCATGTATGTACCTTTTAAGTCTCTCTTGGCTCTGTGCAGGATGCATGGCTGGTCCTTGTGCTGGGCATCAGTCCTTGCTCTGCTGCTGAATTCTTCAGAGACTCTGGCATTTTGCTTCCACTCCCTGCGCTGGTTTCCATTTTCTGTTTCTGTAGTGTTCTGTAATGAAATGTGTTATATAGGAGCTAGGTATTATTATTACCTTTATTATTACTATTATCATTATTGAGCTTTTGTGACTCAAATGTGCAAGATACTGGGTTTCTCCAAAGAGTGGGAGGTCAGCCTTAATTAGACTTCATTGGCTTTGGCTGGGCTTGAAAGCATCTGGGAACTTGCAGGTAGTGCTTATTCCTGCAGCTGGCAGATGTGTTTTCAGATGGCTGTACTTTAAACAAAAATAATGTTGTGGATACCAAAACTACTTATTTCCATCAAAAAAGAGTTTTGAAACGCTTAAGCTCTTCTTATGAAAATGTGGCAAGTCAGAATGTGGTGTGCATCTCAGAAGTGTCGACAGAGCATATTCAGGTAGTGTGTGTACATTTAAAAAAAGTCCCCCAGACGTTTCCCATCACATCATCCTGAGAACCAAGTGCTTGCTCCCTTGAAACAGTTACAGTCTGGTAGCTGAACCAAACCCAGTAACTTTTATACAGGTCTGCTCAGCCCTTTGTGGTATCTCACTGTGATTGAAAGAAAAGAGCTTTCTAAAAGAATTTCTTGCTCTTTGGTGGGGTGCTTTCTCTTTTTCTAAGCATTAGTTCTTCAGGACTGGGGGTGGATTTTCTTCAGTGAAGTTAAGGTGAGGGTCTTTCCTGTAGACTGGGCTAAGGTAGACGTGGTTATAAATGTGGCTTTCCATAGTGTCTTCACATGGATCTCCAAGCCAAGTAACTGTTTGAGTTGTAGTGAATAAATTAAAAAAAAAAAAAAATCAGTTGGCCCAGTTTCTGAGAATTATTTCAGAGGATTTGCACTCATAAGACTTTCCACCCCTGAGGACAGGACAAGTCTTAAAACTGGGTAAGGGGATCCTCTGGCAACATAAAACATCCCAGGGAAGTTCAGAAATCCCCCCACAGTAGCAAAGTCACTGCTTGAGTCAACCTGGGAGATGTTAGTGCAGCACTTCTGCTTGAAGGAAACTTGGTTTCTATAAAAAGCACCAGTTGAAATACTTTTGTCACGTATCAGAACTCTGGGTTAGCATATTTGGAACAGAGGAGTTTGTGTACCTGGAACTCGGGAGTTTCCAGTGAGTTTCTGAGAAGCTGTAGTGGTTTCCCTACACTGAGGCTGGGATGGTTTTATTTTGTTTGAGTTTGGGTGGGGTTTTTAGGTACTCTTTTGTACTGGACAAAATGAGCTAAAACTTTAATAATGGCAGAGGGGTTCTGTCTGTTCTAGAGTGGGTATTTCTTTTACCTTTTTTCCTAGTGACTCTTTGGAACCCATGTTTTCTATGAATAGCTTTCATTGAAAATACTTAAGGAGCTTTGCTGTTTGAAGCCTGTTTTGCATAACATGCTATGGTTACACTTTGTGCTTAACTACTTTGAGTCAATCCCAAAGAACAATGCAATCACCATAAAAATCACTCACAAAATGTTTAATGTGTGGGATCTTTTTGTCCTCTTTCTTGTTTTGCAGCACTTGAAATCCTCTCGAGTTTGTTTCCAGAGGAGCAGATGAAAGAAAAAAAGGCATTTTTTTCATTACCACAAGGACTACCAGTTATTTATTATAGCAGCTGAGATTCTCACCTCATTATTTACTTCAGGATCCAAACATTTAGGTAAAATACCTATTATTGTTCAAGGAAGGGTTAGATTTTAGTTGGTGAACTTGTGATAGTTGGATTTAAAGAGTCCTTTAAAGAAGTGTGAATGCTCCATTAAGCATGGTTATAGTTACAAGTTTAATTTATTTTCCAGTTGCAAAAATAATTTTAGAAGTTCTGTATCTTTGTCCTTCCTATTCTATGTATGCATTGCTCCTCGTGTGGGTGGTACAACTGTGAGGGGAGTTCTGCTGAGAAATGAGTCCAGGTGGTTCTGTTGTGTACTTGACAGTAAATGTTTGTTGAGGTTTTACTGGAGCTGTAATAGATGAGATACACAAATGCTCACAGCATTTTGCAGCAGTACTTTGGGTTTTGTTCTGCAGCTTGAATTACTCAACTTGTTACCTGCATTTTGGTATAAAAATAGTAAGTGTTGCCCCCTTAATGTGGATGTTGTGTGGTGGTGTGTGCTCTGTCAGAGGCTTTTCGGTGGAAGCAGAGTGCATTTCATGATGCTGAAGCCAGAAGGCAGCTTGTAAACAAATTAAGGTCTATTGCCCTTTCTGTGTCTAAGCTGGGAAGTTCTGCCATGGTTTTTTAGGACAGTCCATGAGGAGGGATCTGACAGCCTGCAGGTTTTTCTGCCTGTGCATTCATGATGCTGTGTACCAAGGGTGGTCAGCCTGCCTGGCTCCAAGACCTACAGGCCATGCAACTGAGAACTATACAATGCTCACCTAATATCATGGAGAGGTCTAGCAAGGGACACTTCATTAGTGGGAATAGAGAGATCCCACCACTTGGTTATAGAGCCTTGACTACTTATCTGGTGATCCTCTACCATGTGGTGGATGTTGTCTACCTGGACTTCAGTATGGCATTTGACACCGTTTCCCACAGCATTCTGCTTGAGAAGCTGGCGGCCTGTGGCTTGGACAGGTGGACTGTTCCTGGGTTAGAGACTGGCTGGATGGCCAGGCCCAGAGAGTGGTGGTAAATGGAGTTAAGTCCAGCTGGCAACCAGTAACAAGCAGTGTCCCTCAGGGATCAGTNATCAGAAATGGTGTGACCAGCAGGAGTAGGGAGCTGATCGTGCCCCTGTACTTGGCACTGAGAAATGAGAAATGAGTTTCTCTTTTGTGATGATGTGCTTCCAAGTGTTATAGATTTAAGAAAGCTATCAGATCACTTCTTTCCTAGACACTTCAGCAAGATCCATGATGAGCTTTAGTCAGATCATAAACAGAACAGTCACACAGCTCCAGTGAGCAGCCAGGTGTCTCCGTGGGAAACCCTAGAGCCAGCAGCCTGAGTGTGAATCCATTTAAGTCGGTCAACATGAAACACTGAGCAGCATAGTGTGGAGATGTGCCTCTGTCTGAGACTGGAAAGAGGAACTGTCAGGCTCCTGAGCTGTCACCCATGTTCTCAGCAGTTAGCATCAGCAGCTACTGGAGCGTGAGCAAGTCAGGACTGCCTCGTGTCAGGTAACTCTCACGAGTGCACGATGGAGTTGTGCTCCTTTGGCGTTTCTCCTTGGTCCATTCAGTGTTTAAATGGAGCAGCTTCAGCAGGGTACTGGGAGTTACTGTGCTGCAGGAGGACTCCACAGGGTGGGGCAGAGTGGATGCTGCACTTCATATCATTCTAGGCAAACCTAGGACTTCTCCTCAGGGTGTCCTGTTGTATAGCTGTAGCCTTCCAGCTTCTGGAGGAAAGGTGCTGCCCGCTTGAGCTTATACAGATGCTTTATCTCTTTGGTAATAGATAAGCTAATCAGCAAACGTAGGCAGAAGTTTCTGTGTTCTGGGATATGGGAAAGATGAGGTATGAGGGAGTTGTGCTGATTTTGTTAATGCTGTCATGGTTTTTTTGAGCAGGTGGGTGCCTGGGGAATTTTAATGCAAAAAAAAAGTCATATCCCCTAGGATTAGGTGTCATCTGATTGATGGTTTTGAGGACTGCAGCTCTGAATTTGGTACCTAAAAATAACAATTGCGTGGGACACTTTCACTGATTTCCTTTGAGAGTCATCCCTTTTCTGAGAACTTTAGGATTCTGTTGGCATTCAATTCTAAATGTAAATATTCATTCGCCAAATTTCCCTCTTTTGCACTGTAACCCCTGTGCTTCCCTGCAGCCTATACTGAGAAGCTTCAGCTAATGGGATGACAATAGGATACGTGATGCATAGCAGGGTGGGAAGTATAAGGTCTGAGCTGCACATGGCTAGCAACGTGTTTGGACTGTGATAATCACAAGGTAGCAGCTGTCTTGCCCTCTCTTTTTTATTTTTGTTTTTGAAACCAGCTCCACTTGTTTTATCATTACTTGGGCTCATCATGAAGGTAAAAATAGCTTCTGTGTTTAAAGACAACAGATGGTTTTTCTAATGTTTTTTTCCTTAACATTGAATGAATTGTGGTTGAGTCAGATACTGCCAGCCCAGAAACGTATGTTTTCATTAGAGAGATGCTTGATTAGGTTAATTGAGTGTGATTCAATGTGATGTGTATTTGGCCAACTTAAAAGCTTTCCAGCTTTGTCTTGGATGAAGATAACAGTATCCGAGTGTTTACAGTTTGCTCAGTAGTTTCCAAAAACATTGCCTAAGGAGTAACAAAACATGGAGGGGCCACTACTGAATTAGTAGAGAGAATATAATATTTTGTTAAAAAAAAACAAAAACAAAAACAAAACCACAAAAAATCCAAACCAAAAACCAACCCCACAAACCAAAAATTCTCCCTTTTTTTGTTTTTGTTTTTTTTTTTAAGAATGATGCAAATGGGGAATATATACTTAAGTTATGGCCAGGAATAAAACTTGCCCTGCTTTAATTATGGTGATGTTTCATACACAGCATGTTAAGCAAGGCGTGTGACTCCCCACAGAGCACTCGCCTGTCCATCACTGTGATGGGTCAGAGAACAGAAGTGAGATTCAATGTGCGATGAAAGGAATGTGAAGATAAGTGGTAGGCATCTGAGCTCCCAGTATGGGTAATGGAGAGCTATTTGGTGAGCTATTCGGGACAGTCCCATGAGGCCTGGAAAGTGACTGCTCACTTTGAAGTAGACTCATAGCAAGTGCTCAGCCAAGTGGCATTCTGATCTCCTCAGGCTCTGCTGAGTGGTGATCCACTGACTGTGGTGGGAACTGGGATGCTCAGTGCACACATACCTACAGGAGACTGGGGTTTGGTGTCTAATCTTAAACACCTTTACAGAGGAGGTGTTCTGGGCAGTGTTCAGGACCACCTTCTAGTAATGCTTCATTTCCCCTGCCTGCTTAAGACTTAGAAACTCAGAGCTCTTTGACAGGGGTCCTGACAGTCCTGGTTTTGTAATTTGTATCATGCCTTTTAGCAGATGTGCTTCTTTCTTCTTTTTATTTTTTTTTTCCCCCCAGCTCCTTACTCCTGCTCCCTTCCTCCCAGCTGGTTCATGAGACTGAGACCTTCTTCTCTGGAGCTGAACTCACTATTACTGCTGTGATGCTGAGGAGATTGGCAGGTGAGCTGATAATGGACAGCAGGAGGCTGGCTCAGCCATGTCTGTGTTCTTTCAAGGGTACTTTGTGTGTGTGTGTGTACCTTGAGGCATGTATCTATTACATATTGGAAATGAATCCTCTCCCACAGCATTTGTGTAATTCGATGTGGATAGTAACAAACAAAATGTGTTCTGTCTTTATTTCTTCTCCTTTTTGTTGTCTTTAGGCTCCAGGTAATTTTTAGGGTGTAATCCATCTCTTACTGGGAATCCTGAAATCAGCCACAGCCTTTGAGTGCTGTTCAAGTACAAAGAATCTCGCTGAGTATTTCAAAACAGGAAGGCAGCTGTCGCCTGTTGGGAGAGTATCTGGGCTGCTCAGGTGCATAGCTACTGGGGGTGAAGCAAGAGGTCTGAAATGATGCGTAGAAGGCGCTCTGCCAGTCCTAGTGCAGAAGGATGAAATGTATCTAGACCACCTCCTGTTAGAAGGGTGATGCAAATGTGTGCCTGTGGTTGTTAGGATGTGGTTTCAGTGGAGGATACTTGTAGTTGTTTTGATATGCAAGGGCTAAGGTGTGTTTTGTCCTCTCCTTGCCTGCTTATGAGTGGAGAAAATGGTTGGTGGTCAGCTGCATGCAGATGGATATGGATGGTAGTGAGATGTGGGAGGGAATCTTTCGTTATGAACTTGAGAGAAAGGAACTGAAACTAATGTAAAATCAAAGAAAAACACTCATAGGAGCAATATCCATCTTCCTGTAGCACTGCACAGAGTCTGAACACAGCAGGTCTGAGTGCAGCTATTTCCATCTTGGAAGGAGCCAGGCAGATTATTTGTCCTGTGATCTGAATTACAGGAATAATGGCTTTTAGGAAGGGAGCGGGTAATAAAAAAGACAGTATTTGTTTTTACCTTCGTTAGCATCTTTATTTGTGCAGGATATGGGAATACTGATATTGAAAGTCCTTCCTGAAATGCAATGCCATGTTTTATAGATATGCCTTTCTAAATAGGGGTGGGAGAGATCTTGTCCAAAATAACTCTGAGAACCGGTTGAAGAGTCTGAATCTGAACTCCTGACTTAATTATTGGCCGCGCTTCGTATCTTGTCGACAGCACTCTCCTCTGTGATGGCTTTAGAGGCAATTTTGTAACTCTGTCTCGCTGCTGGAATGAGAAAACGACAGGGACTCTAGAGGGCAGTGCAGCATCCCTGTGATCTGAGCACCTCCAGCTTTGTTTTCATAGCAATCTCGCTCTGCCGGATGACTGCTTAAAATAGTTGAAAATAATACAGAGTTAAATAAAAGTTTTCATTATTATTATTTCACAGAAAGTTTTGGTTAATGAAAATTTTTGTCCTGAGATGACTTGACCCTCTCTTTAGAGGAACGTTGAGGATTAGGCTGGCTGTACTTGTGTTGAAAAGGTTTTGATCTCTTGCAAAAAAAATTGTAGGCTATTTGTGTATGATTTAAGGAAACAAACAAACCAAAGATCTTTCTTCCCGTGCATCTAGCAGAGTCCACAAAAGAACTTTTTGTTTTCACATCGCTTTCCCCCTCCTCCAGTCTCGTACTGTAGCACATTCTCTGACTGGAGGAGCTCTCTGTTTTCCTTGTAGAGAGAAATCAATAAATCATCATGTCAGCAGAGCACAGCTTGAAGCAAATTTTCCCAGTGCTGGAAGGTTTCTCCTTAATTTTCAGTGGGAGCTCAGATGTACCATCCATACGTGTCTGCAGATAATATTACAAGGCTATGTTTAAAATGACAGGTGCTGATTCAGTACATCAAGCTGCTCTTAAGAATGTTGAGCCACAACCTAGAGGCTGCTTATTGCTGTCAGAAGGGGTTGTTAGCTCCTTGCTACCCAATAAACAGTTTGTGTGCAGCTGGCTGATTATCTAGTGAGCGTTTGGCATGGGTTTTTGATTTGAGAGGGTTCCCATCTCCAGGCTGCGACCGTGTATGTCTCTGCAAAGTGAACTGAAATCCAGATCTTGCACAGCACGAGACCTGCAGAGCCTGTCATCCTCCAGGCACTTGTGTGCTGCATGTTACATTGGAGAGTTGTGCTCAGATGCCTCTGCTTCCCTTTGGAAAGGTGCTTATCTTGAACAATATTTTGGAGGACGTGCTTGGTTTTCATGACTCTCTTTCCCCAATAGCTCTGAAGCAAATAATCAGCACATAAACATCCTGTGTTTTACGGCCATGAGCAAGGGTGCCTTTGTTTTCACTGTCCTGTCCGAGGTGCTGTGGGCTGCCTTCCCTGCAGTGTGTGCGGCCCCTGCACGCTGCTCACACTGGGGATGTGCAGAGACCCAGGGCCTTGGTCATGATGCAGGTACCTTCGGTGATGGGCACTGAGGAGTCAGTGTTGAAATCCAACAGGCAGGTGCCTGAGCAAGGATCGTGCTAACAACATCTCTCTGTAAGTCACTGGATGGTAGATTTCTGTTAACTTTCACAGTAGTCATGTTTCTTCCAAATTACCACTGACTGCCTCTCATGGCAGGAAGGAGAAGATTATCCCAAAGAGTTACTCTGGGTGAGTGCAAGAATCTGTGTGTGGAGTCAGTGTTAAAACAAGTGTCTTTCCTTTCCATACATTGTTTCTGTTCAGAGACTCTTTCTTCCGATGATGTAATGAAACACAGCTGCTACCTTACATGTGTTATGGAAATCACATAGCACATATCATGGTGCAAAGTCATTTTAACTCTCTTTGATTCTTTGAAATACATATTTGTTTGTATTCTAAGTAGAATGCACCTTGTTCATCTGTGTGAATTGGAGATAATGATAGAAAAAGGAGAGCTGTGGGTAACAGACACAAAACTTTACATGACTGAAATGAAAAATAAGATGCAACATGCTCTGATTTCAATGCAAGTGAAGGAAAATAACTTACACATACTTCTATAGTAATAACTTTTAAAAAGTACTGCTTTCACTCTCACTTCTCTCAGCTTGCTTTATTTTCTTCAGTTCTGCCTTTATAGACAAGGTGTATCAGACCTATAAATGCCACACTTCTGCCATCTCTTACGTCTTGTGTTGCAGCAATACCTATCTGCCCTCTCTCCAGTCTTGGGAACCTCCCAGTGGCATGAGGCTGGAGACAAATATTGCTGCAAAAGGAGGGATCATGGACTATCTAAAGGGAACCCCCTGCTCTTCTGCCCTCCACAGGGACTCGCAGTGTCAATGGCC